>OY727107.1:0-600000 GCA_963402855.1 Ormia ochracea | reverse complement strand
TTTTCACTTATTCTCTTTTAATTTTTTCGGTTGAGCCAATATTTCTAACTCAGAATAGTAAAACTCTGATTGTACAGCCCTGCGCCCCCTTAAGTAGATTTGGATATTAAGCGAGTGTTAGAAGAAAAATGCAAGATGAATTGAACAATGCTTACATTAACGAAATCACAAAAATAATATTTCGTTTATATTTATTGAATATTCATTAGAAAACGTTTTGTAAGTTTTACTATGCTCAAGTGAACTTTCAGATTTAGTTGCAAATTTTTCTTTCTCTGGTCACTCTGCTCAGTTAAAATTCAGCATATACATACATATATATTTTTTCACATCTTGTGCTTGATTTTTGCAAAACCAAGAAAATGGGTTTATCTCCTATTGGCCAACAAAACAACCTCCCAAAGTAAACGATACAGTTTTCAATTTTTTCCCCCACCACAGCAGAATTAATGAGCAACTCACGCCCCATACTAACGAATTGTAAAAAGCATAGAAAGACTATTTTCTTAAAGTGACAGAAAACTGTAGAAGAAAGATATCTAATTATGCAACAAACTGATATAAAAAAGTATTTAAAACATTGTTTAAGTACAATTTTCAAAAACAAAAGAAAAATACTTTACAAGTGACTTAAAATTTATTTTAAATTCCTAAAATAAGGTTGTTCCATAATAATGTGGTTTGGAATTAACTTTTTGATTAATAAGGAAAAACATGAACGAAATCTGAACGAAAAGCAAAAAGAAAAAATTAAAGATCTGAAAAGCCGCGAGATAAATATTTTAAACACTATAAAGATTTCCGGTCGTTGTGTTTAGACACACAGAAATAAAGCTGCATGGCGCCACGTATGTTGTAGATGTTAAGAAAAAGAGATCTCCTAAGCAAACATTTAATTTTGGGTGTAAAAAAATATTAGGGCGTAAAAGTGAAAGATTAGTAAAGAATCCAGAACTGTTTGAAATTAATCTCTTTCAATAAAAAGTGGTAGTTGCCATTTGAAATTGCTTATTCTCTCAGCCATCCTTAACAATTTCATGGTTGAATATTTAAACACATTATAATTACATGGCTGTGGTTGCTTTGCCGATCACATCATCCGCACTTATGGTTACACGTTTATTTATTTTCTCTTCTTCAATGTAAAACAAAAACGCTTATTTACTGTCGTTTGCTTCATACAGCAATCTAATATTAGTCCGTTGTATGGAAGCTTGTAATTTGTTAAATAATTTATCCTAATCAAAATATTGATTAAGACAAGTCATTACGTTCCTTTACTTTTCTTTCCAAGTTTAGCAGGTCTGCTTAACCAAGCAAATAACAACCCAACTAATAATCATACATTGTTATTAACAATTCTTTATAGTTTATATAACAGTGCGTAATTCCTGTGGTAATTCCTTTGGGAAGTATAGTACATAGTTATGCATTAAAACACGCAATGATTCTTTAGATAATATTAGCGAAACAGTTACACTTAGAATAAATGTTTGGGTGCTTGTTGCTCTCATGTAAAGTGTACTCATAATCAAGAAACATGCCTCTTTGGGATCTAACGCCGAGAGTCACTATCAGAGTAATATTTAATCTTGCCATCCGCACATACGTAGCGAATCCTGCTATTGTAAAACAACTCAGTGTGTCGAATAATGCAAATGAAATTTCCAAAAATTTTCTTTCCGGCCCTAACAACCATAATATTAGGCGTAATGTGATTAAAATCTGCTTACAATGATGACATGTGAGATAAGATAATACTTCACTAACAGAATCAAATGGTCTTAGCATTGGCCTGAACTCGGGCACACATTTCTCTGAGTGTACTCTCAATTTATTTGCATTTGCATGTACTTATTTATGAATATATTCCATAACGAACAACTTTGTCTTTACTTTCCCGAAAGTTCACATCCTAAATGTGATTTAAACGGGGCTTTTAAAACTTTATGCGTGAGTGAGTCTCATTCTACAAAAATCTCTAGAATCGTTACACTTGTATGATTTATTATAACATTTTTATTTAAGCAAAGTGGCACTTAATTTGTATATGCATTTCATTCAACACCGTTTCCTTCAATTACTCTAGTTGTACTGTATCATATATTCTGTATATGCAATTTTGGAGTCAATTTTTTTTTTTTGAAAATTCTTTACTTAAAAATTTTTTTCTCAGAATAATGAAATATTGCAAAGCACTTTGTAAAAGAAAACTAATAAATATAAAATAATTAGTAGCGGGTCTACAAAAATTATATCCCCAACTGAAACCAAAAGCTTTGAAGTTCAATAATATATGTAGTTCCAGAGAGAGTACTAACTAATAACAAAGTAAATGAATAGAGCGATATAAACAAATTTCAGTAAAATGCTGACTTACATTATACGTTAATGAAAATGGTGACCGCGGGGAAAAGGAGTAAAAATTATTTTTATGAAGAAGGCACAATAGTTGGAAATCAAATCTTTAAAAATGCTTGTGGTTTAAGCGGAAGTAGTCAATGGCATAGTAAGCTCGGTCGATTTGTAGACCTATTTCGGTATCCAGTTGAAATTACTTGAAAATGATTCAGCAAGAATATTAAATCCATTTATAAAAGTTAGAAGTAACTTAAATGTCTAATATGACTGAAACCCATCTGTCTATAATGCTCTACAACGCATATCGGACCATTCTTGCCAATACTTAAATTTTTAGTGATTTCTCGCTTTACGAAATTTTTGCTGGACTTGTACTGGCCGGCCACTTACTTCGTTTATCATATCAAATTCGAAACGTTCCTACACTCAATGCCTATAAACAATATTTTTGTGGCGGAACCGAAAGATCAATAGATGTGCAAGTCGTGCTTTTGGAAGCAGAATTTTCGTATATAATCCAAAACTCATATGTCGATTTGCTACATCTTTCTATTCTTGTAGGTCGACATAACACCCATTTGATGACTCTATAATTTTACATACTTACATTACATTAATTTAATTATATTCTATCACATTTAAGTTCGACTTTTGTAGAAATAATTAACACAAAAAAAAAATTCGTTTGTTATCTGTGAAGCAAATGAACAAAGTGCTTCATGTTGTAGTTAATAACATTGTAAAGTATTACACGATCAGCATTTTAAGCTGCCAGTATCAATTTCTATTTCTCGTTCATTTGTGGGCCTCCATTTCAAAACATTTATTTACTTATTTTGAAAATTTACATTTTCATTTTGTATGGCCAAAACGATTTTTCACATTTAAACTATCGATAAACAGACCGCACACTTCATGTTCGATACAAGAACATCAACTGCTACTGGCTTTTGTCTGTTACTGGCTGTTTGCTGCTACTAAACATTTGTTGCAGGTAATGATTGTAATGTTAGCTTGTTGCAAAAGCAGTCAGAGAGTTCCTTATCAAGAGCCTGGAAAATGACAATCTGCTGTTGTTATATATTCATCATTAATTTTTGTCCATTTGTTTTGCTGAATAATTTTAGTGTGCACTTTTGTGTTTAAGAATTCTAGCATGCAGCGACTTCAAGGGAGTATGCAAACGATGACGATCGTTTTAGGCTTTGTTAGTGGCAGTTGAAAAAGTGGCAGCACCTAAACAGCTCCTCGTATAGAAGCTCGCGCCATCAAACAAATACATAAATGGTTATCATAATGAAAAATTATTATTTTTAACGAAAATTATTAATGAATCTTGTTAATAAAAAAAAAAAACAATATAAAAATCACAAGAAATAAACGAACTGAAAGATGCAGTAGAGACAGATGCGTTTAATTGATGATCGCATAAATTTTTGGCATATTAATTTTAAAAATAATAAAAAAATCTTAACGAAAACGAAACGAAAGTAAAATCATTAAACAAAAATATTACTTTTTATTACCAGAAAAATAGTGTGACATTTCAAAATGCACACACTAATTTCGATATAAAGCGAACGGGGCGGTAACACTGGTGCGATGCAAAATTTTTTGTGTAACAAACATGGCAAATATTGTACGACTTATAGCAGTATTACACATTTCTTGAACTTTTGAATATTGGTGAAATCTTTGGCAATAATTTGAATAATTTCGAATTTCATTTCGTCAAATCATAAAATATAGAAGCAAAAAAAAAGTTAAATATTTTTAATTCAATTTAAAAATATATTATAGAATTTTATATATTAAAAATTCTTACGATGTTTTAGTTGACACATATGAAAATATTTCATGTATGTAATGCATTTATTCATTTTATTAATGAAAAATTATTATTATTAATTATTAGTACTTGCCAGACTTCAATCTTCGCAATTAATTTGTTTTCACTTTGCAAAATGGAGAAATTAGAATATCTGGATACCCATTTTCCGGTTTAGCTTAAGTCAATCAGCAAAAATCGAACCAAAAAATGTTCCTACGATTTGTGCTTACAAAGCGGCGTTTTAATTGTAGCTGATTAAAAATTAATATATACAGAGAAAAGGGGGACCGCCAAAAAATACCAATCGCTGACACCTAATCAATAACCATCGAAAAATATTTCTTGTTAAATACCTCAAAACAGAAGAAAGAAAAATTTTAAATAACTATAAAGCCGGTGTCAGTAGCCACAAAACAATCAGCGACTTAATGCCTTTACAAAGTTTATCTCTTTGTAAAAAACATGATGAATGATTATATTGTAAGAACACACGAATTGGCGGGCTAAAATAAAAAAAAAAATAAAAATAAAAATAAAAAATATTGAAGCACAAACTTTAACAACTCACATAAAAGAATTTAAAAATAATAATAACGATAAGGATGAGTTCTTAGTACTCTACAAGCGGCATTTATCTACAAAACTTGGAATAAATTATATTCGTCAAATACCAAATTACTGAAATACATAGTTCATTTTAAGAAAATATATTTCCTTTTTTTTGCAGTTCTGAATTGCAAAAGACGGTGGTAATTTCTCAAAAATTTTTTCACTACCATTCCCAAGTATTTTAACAATGGTAGCATGATGTACACTTGGAATAAATAGCTCACATGTAATAGCTGATACTTGAAAAGCGAACCACAAAAGTGCATTTAAAAGTCCCTAAAACACATTGTGCAAATGTGGATGGCAGGGTTAACTAAGTTACTAGCTTAGGCAGCAGTCTGCGAGTAAAAAGCAAAAATCTGTTTGAAATTACCGCTTTTGTACATTAACAAAAGCAGAAATATATGAATCTGATTAATGTAGCGAATGCAGCTAATGTTTGAAGATCTTTGGCATCAGGCGAGCTGGCTGTCATAAGAAACACTGGATGTGACATCCTTCAAAGGCTCATCAGTTGCACACCATTAAAGTTTTACTTTGGCCGCTGCATTTATTCAGTCCACAAGAAATCTTTTGCATTCTGTCGGAGTTTAACAACTTCCTTTTCAATCATTTATTATAACAAACGTATTCAAGATTATTTACAGATGAAGACGTTTTTGAAAAATAAAACTATTAGTATGTGGAATTAGTGTTGGCCGTTTCTCCATAAAAGTGTTAATATCAATCAGAAAATGATTGATTAGATGCAAGATACGCTCAGGTAATACTATTTGCAAACTGAGATCTGCAGAACGAAGGCAATGATAAGTCTCAGCAACATTTATTTTGCTACAAAGTTTATTGTTCTCGATTAAAGATGTAAGAAAATGAACTTGTTTCTAGTAAAGAGTACAATTTTTTTTAATCTCGAATATTAATTGGAATATGGTTTATAAAATGTCTCCCACTGATGGTTGTCAGAAGTATACGTATGTGCAGAAGCGTAATATAAAAGTAATTAAAATAAATAAACATGAAATTTCTAGAATTATATTAAAAACTCCGGCGACTTGTATTCTGAAATAACTTGCTTTCGGTTTTAACTTTTTAACGCTCCTGGTTTTTCAAACTTTCCGAAGAAAATTTTATTTTAGATTCAGATCTGTATTTTACATTTCACGATATATTTTCACATAATAAGAAGCTCTTATGAAGTATGATTTCAAATTTTTTAAATATATTTTGGTAAGAATAAAGAACAAAAATTTTTTTCGATTTTTGGAAAAATAATCAATTTTTAGATATTGATTATTTTGCATTTTTGGGCAAAAACAGTCACACTTTAAAATCGTCCGTTTGTGTATTTTTTAATGAAAAATTGGTGTTTCTATTGCTCTTGTATGTTTATTTTATGTTTTCAAATGTTTAAAATATATTTTTGCTAAAAATAAAGACAAAAAAATATTTTCAATTTTTGGGAAAATTTTCGATATTTGGAAAGGGGTTACACTTTGCATTTTTGGGCAAAAACAGTCACACTTTAAAATCGTCCGTTTGTGTATTTTTTAATGAAAAATTGGCGTTTCTATTGCTCTTGTATGTTTATTTTATGTTTTCAAATGTTTAAAATATATTTTTGCTAAAAATAAAGGATAAAATATTTTTTCGATTTTTGGAAAAATACTCAATTTTTAGATAAGGGGGTACCCTTTGCATTTTTGGGCAAAAACAGTCACACTTTAAAATCGTCCGTTTGTGTATTTTTTAATGGAAAATTGGCGTTTCTGTTGCTCTTGTATGTTTATTTTATGTTTTCAAATGTTTAAAATATAGTTTTGCTAAAAATAAAGAACAAAAATTTTTTCGATTTTTGGAAAAATACTCAATTTGCATTTTTGGGCAAAAACAGTCACACTTTAAAATCGTCCGTTTGTGTATTTTTTAATGAAAAATTGGCGTTTCTATTGCTCTTGTATGTTTATTTTATGTTTTCAAATGTTTAAAATATAGTTTTGCTAAAAATAAAGAACAAAAAATTTTTTCGATTTTTGGAAAAATACTAAATTTTTAGATAAGGGGGTACCCTTTGCATTTTTGGGCAAAAACAGTCACACTTTAAAATCGTCCGTTTGTGTATTTTTTAATGAAAAATTGGCGTTTCTATTGCTCTTGTATGTTTATTTTATGTTTTCAAATGTTTAAAATATAGTTTTGCTAAAAATAAAGAACAAAAAATTTTTTCGATTTTTGGAAAAATACTCAATTTTTAGATAAGGGGGTACCCTTTGCATTTTTGGGCAAAAACAGTCACACTTTAAAATCGTCCGTTTGTGTATTTTTTAATGAAAAATTGGCGTTTCTATTGCTCTTGTATGTTTATTTTATGTTTTCAAATGTTTAAAATATAGTTTTGCTAAAAATAAAGAACAAACAATTTTTTCGATTTTTGGAAAAATACTCAATTTTTAGATAAGGGGGTACCCTTTGCATTTTTGGGCAAAAACAGTCACACTTTAAAATCGTCCGTTTGTGTATTTTTTAATGAAAAATTGGAGTTTTTATTGCTCTTGTATGTTTATTTTATGTTTTCAAATGTTTTAAATATAGTTTTGCTAAAAATAAAGAACAAAAATTTTTTCGATTTTTGGAAAAATACTCAATTTGCATTTTTGGGCAAAAACAGTCACACTTTAAAATCGTCCGTTTGTGTATTTTTTAATGAAAAATTGGCGTTTCTATTGCTCTTGTATGTTTATTTTATGTTTTCAAATGTTTAAAATATAGTTTTGCTAAAAATAAAGAACAAAAAATTTTTTCGATTTTTGGAAAAATACTAAATTTTTAGATAAGGGGGTACCCTTTGCATTTTTGGGCAAAAACAGTCACACTTTAAAATCGTCCGTTTGTGTATTTTTTAATGAAAAATTGGCGTTTCTATTGCTCTTGTATGTTTATTTTATGTTTTCAAATGTTTAAAATATAGTTTTGCTAAAAATAAAGAACAAAAAATTTTTTCGATTTTTGGAAAAATACTCAATTTTTAGATAAGGGGGTACCCTTTGCATTTTTGGGCAAAAACAGTCACACTTTAAAATCGTCCGTTTGTGTATTTTTTAATGAAAAATTGGCGTTTCTATTGCTCTTGTATGTTTATTTTATGTTTTCAAATGTTTAAAATATAGTTTTGCTAAAAATAAAGAACAAAAAATTTTTTCGATTTTTGGAAAAATACTCAATTTTTAGATAAGGGGGTACCCTTTGCATTTTTGGGCAAAAACAGTCACACTTTAAAATCGTCCGTTTGTGTATTTTTTAATGAAAAATTGGAGTTTTTATTGCTCTTGTATGTTTATTTTATGTTTTCAAATGTTTTAAATATATTTTTGCTAAAAATAAAGAACAAAAAATGTTTTAGATTTTTGGAAAAATACTCAATTTTTAGATAAGGGGGTACCCTTTGCATTTTTGGGCAAAAACAGTCACACTTTAAAATCGTCCGTTTGTGTATTTTTTAATGAAAAATTGGCGTTTCTATTGCTCTTGTATGTTTATTTTATGTTTTCAAATGTTTAAAATATAGTTTTGCTAAAAATAAAGAACAAAAAATTTTTTCGATTTTTGGAAAAATACTCAATTTTTAGATAAGGGGTACCCTTTGCATTTTTGGGCAAAAACAGTCACACTTTAAAATCGTCCGTTTGTGTATTTTTTAATGAAAAATTGGCGTTTCTATTGCTTTTTTATGTTTATTTTATATTTTCAAATGTTTAAAATATATTTTTGCTAAAAATAAAGAACAAAAAATTTTTTCGATTTTTGGAAAAATACTCAATTTTTAGATAAGGGGGTACCCTTTGCATTTTTGGGCAAAAACAGTCACACTTTAAAATCGTCCGTTTGTGTATTTTTTAATGAAAAATTGGCGTTTCTATTGCTCTTGTATGTTTATTTTATGTTTTCAAATGTTTAAAATATAGTTTTGCTAAAAATAAAGAACAAAAAATTTTTTCGATTTTTGGAAAAATACTCAATTTTTAGATAAGGGGGTACCCTTTGCATTTTTGGGCAAAAACAGTCACACTTTAAAATCGTCCGTTTGTGTATTTTTTAATGAAAAATTGGCGTTTCTATTGCTTTTGTATGTTTATTTTATATTTTCAAATGTTTAAAATATATTTTTGCTAAAAATAAAGAACAAAAAATTTTTTCGATTTTTGGAAAAATACTCAATTTTTAGATAAGGGGGTACCCTTTGCATTTTTGGGCAAAAACAGTCACACTTTAAAATCGTCCGTTTGTGTATTTTTTAATGAAAAATTGGCGTTTCTATTGCTTTTGTATGTTTATTTTATATTTTCAAATGTTTAAAATATATTTTTGCTAAAAATAAAGAACAAAAAATTTTTTCGATTTTTGGAAAAATACTCAATTTTTAGATAAGGGGGTACCCTTTGCATTTTTGGGCAAAAACAGTCACACTTTAAAATCGTCCGTTTGTGTATTTTTTAATGAAAAATTGGCGTTTCTATTGCTCTTGTATGTTTATTTTATGTTTTCAAATGTTTAAAATATAGTTTTGCTAAAAATAAAGAACAAAAAATTTTTTCGATTTTTGGAAAAATACTCAATTTTTAGATAAGGGGGTACCCTTTGCATTTTTGGGCAAAAACAGTCACACTTTAAAATCGTCCGTTTGTGTATTTTTTAATGAAAAATTGGCGTTTCTATTGCTCTTGTATGTTTATTTTATGTTTTCAAATGTTTAAAATATAGTTTTGCTAAAAATAAAGAACAAAAAATTTTTTCGATTTTTGGAAAAATACTCAATTTTTAGATTTAGATAATACTCAATTTTAGATAATACTCAATTTGCATTTTTGGGCAAAAACAGTCACACTTTAAAATCGTCCGTTTGTGTATTTTTTAATGAAAAATTGGCGTTTCTATTGCTCTTGTATGTTTATTTTATGTTTTCAAATGTTTAAAATATAGTTTTGCTAAAAATAAAGAACAAAAAATTTTTTCGATTTTTGGAAAAATACTCAATTTTTAGATAAGGGGGTACCCTTTGCATTTTTGGGCAAAAACAGTCACACTTTAAAATCGTCCGTTTGTGTATTTTTTAATGAAAAATTGGCGTTTCTATTGCTCTTGTATGTTTATTTTATGTTTTCAAATGTTTAAAATATAGTTTTGCTAAAAATAAAGAACAAAAAATTTTTTCGATTTTTGGAAAAATACTCAATTTTTAGATAAGGGAGTACCCTTTGCATTTTTGGGCAAAAACAGTCACACTTTAAAATCGTCCGTTTGTGTATTTTTTAATGAAAAATTGGCGTTTCTATTGCTTTTGTATGTTTATTTTATATTTTCAAATGTTTAAAATATATTTTTGCTGAAAATAAAGAACAAAAAATTTTTTCGATTTTTGGAAAAATACTCAATTTTTAGATAAGGGGGTACCCTTTGCATTTTTGGGCAAAAACAGTCACACTTTAAAATCGTCCGTTTGTGTATTTTTTAATGAAAAATTGGCGTTTCTATTGCTTTTGTATGTTTATTTTATATTTTCAAATGTTTAAAATATATTTTTGCTAAAAATAAAGAACAAAAAATTTTTTCGATTTTTGGAAAAATACTCAATTTTTAGATAAGGGGGTACCCTTTGCATTTTTGGGCAAAAACAGTCACACTTTAAAATCGTCCGTTTGTGTATTTTTTAATGAAAAATTGGCGTTTCTATTGCTCTTGTATGTTTATTTTATGTTTTCAAATGTTTAAAATATAGTTTTGCTAAAAATAAAGAACAAAAAATTTTTTCGATTTTTGGAAAAATACTCAATTTTTAGATAAGGGGGTACCCTTTGCATTTTTGGGCAAAAACAGTCACACTTTAAAATCGTCCGTTTGTGTATTTTTTAATGAAAAATTGGCGTTTCTATTGCTCTTGTATGTTTATTTTATGTTTTCAAATGTTTAAAATATAGTTTTGCTAAAAATAAAGAACAAAAAATTTTTTCGATTTTTGGAAAAATACTCAATTTTTAGATAAGGGGGTACCCTTTGCATTTTTGGGCAAAAACAGTCACACTTTAAAATCGTCCGTTTGTGTATTTTTTAATGAAAAATTGGCGTTTCTATTGCTCTTGTATGTTTATTTTATGTTTTCAAATGTTTAAAATATAGTTTTGCTAAAAATAAAGAACAAAAAATTTTTTCGATTTTTGGAAAAATACTCAATTTTTAGATAAGGGGGTACCCTTTGCATTTTTGGGCAAAAACAGTCACACTTTAAAATCGTCCGTTTGTGTATTTTTTAATGAAAAATTGGCGTTTCTATTGCTTTTGTATGTTTATTTTATATTTTCAAATGTTTAAAATATATTTTTGCTAAAAATAAAGAACAAAAAATTTTTTCGATTTTTGGAAAAATACTCAATTTTTAGATAAGGGGGTACCCTTTGCATTTTTGGGCAAAAACAGTCACACTTTAAAATCGTCCGTTTGTGTATTTTTTAATGAAAAATTGGCGTTTCTATTGCTTTTGTATGTTTATTTTATATTTTCAAATGTTTAAAATATATTTTTGCTAAAAATAAAGAACAAAAAATTTTTTCGATTTTTGGAAAAATACTCAATTTTTAGATAAGGGGGTACCCTTTGCATTTTTGGGCAAAAACAGTCACACTTTAAAATCGTCCGTTTGTGTATTTTTTAATGAAAAATTGGCGTTTCTATTGCTCTTGTATGTTTATTTTATGTTTTCAAATGTTTAAAATATAGTTTTGCTAAAAATAAAGAACAAAAAATTTTTTCGATTTTTGGAAAAATACTCAATTTTTAGATAAGGGGGTACCCTTTGCATTTTTGGGCAAAAACAGTCACACTTTAAAATCGTCCGTTTGTGTATTTTTTAATGAAAAATTGGCGTTTCTATTGCTCTTGTATGTTTATTTTATGTTTTCAAATGTTTAAAATATAGTTTTGCTAAAAATAAAGAACAAAAAATTTTTTCGATTTTTGGAAAAATACTCAATTTTTAGATAAGGGGGTACCCTTTGCATTTTTGGGCAAAAACAGTCACACTTTAAAATCGTCCGTTTGTGTATTTTTTAATGAAAAATTGGCGTTTCTATTGCTTTTGTATGTTTATTTTATATTTTCAAATGTTTAAAATATATTTTTGCTAAAAATAAAGAACAAAAAATTTTTTCGATTTTTGGAAAAATACTCAATTTTTAGATAAGGGGGTACCCTTTGCATTTTTGGGCAAAAACAGTCACACTTTAAAATCGTCCGTTTGTGTATTTTTTAATGAAAAATTGGCGTTTCTATTGCTCTTGTATGTTTATTTTATGTTTTCAAATGTTTAAAATATAGTTTTGCTAAAAATAAAGAACAAAAAATTTTTTCGATTTTTGGAAAAATACTCAATTTTTAGATAAGGGGGTACCCTTTGCATTTTTGGGCAAAAACAGTCACACTTTAAAATCGTCCGTTTGTGTATTTTTTAATGAAAAATTGGCGTTTCTATTGCTCTTGTATGTTTATTTTATGTTTTCAAATGTTTAAAATATAGTTTTGCTAAAAATAAAGAACAAAAAATTTTTTCGATTTTTGGAAAAATACTCAATTTTTAGATAAGGGAGTACCCTTTGCATTTTTGGGCAAAAACAGTCACACTTTAAAATCGTCCGTTTGTGTATTTTTTAATGAAAAATTGGCGTTTCTATTGCTTTTGTATGTTTATTTTATATTTTCAAATGTTTAAAATATATTTTTGCTGAAAATAAAGAACAAAAAATTTTTTCGATTTTTGGAAAAATACTCAATTTTTAGATAAGGGGGTACCCTTTGCATTTTTGGGCAAAAACAGTCACACTTTAAAATCGTCCGTTTGTGTATTTTTTAATGAAAAATTGGCGTTTCTATTGCTTTTGTATGTTTATTTTATATTTTCAAATGTTTAAAATATATTTTTGCTAAAAATAAAGAACAAAAAATTTTTTCGATTTTTGGAAAAATACTCAATTTTTAGATAAGGGGGTACCCTTTGCATTTTTGGGCAAAAACAGTCACACTTTAAAATCGTCCGTTTGTGTATTTTTTAATGAAAAATTGGCGTTTCTATTGCTCTTGTATGTTTATTTTATGTTTTCAAATGTTTAAAATATAGTTTTGCTAAAAATAAAGAACAAAAAATTTTTTCGATTTTTGGAAAAATACTCAATTTTTAGATAAGGGGGTACCCTTTGCATTTTTGGGCAAAAACAGTCACACTTTAAAATCGTCCGTTTGTGTATTTTTTAATGAAAAATTGGCGTTTCTATTGCTCTTGTATGTTTATTTTATGTTTTCAAATGTTTAAAATATAGTTTTGCTAAAAATAAAGAACAAAAAATTTTTTCGATTTTTGGAAAAATACTCAATTTTTAGATAAGGGGGTACCCTTTGCATTTTTGGGCAAAAACAGTCACACTTTAAAATCGTCCGTTTGTGTATTTTTTAATGAAAAATTGGCGTTTCTATTGCTCTTGTATGTTTATTTTATGTTTTCAAATGTTTAAAATATAGTTTTGCTAAAAATAAAGAACAAAAAATTTTTTCGATTTTTGGAAAAATACTCAATTTTTAGATAAGGGGGTACCCTTTGCATTTTTGGGCAAAAATAGTCACACTTTAAAATCGTCCGTTTGTGTATTTTTTAATGAAAAATTGGCGTTTCTATTGCTCTTGTATGTTTATTTTATGTTTTCAAATGTTTAAAATATAGTTTTGCTAAAAATAAAGAACAAAAAATTTTTTCGATTTTTGGAAAAATACTCAATTTTTAGATAAGGGGGTACCCTTTGCATTTTTGGGCAAAAACAGTCACACTTTAAAATCGTCCGTTTGTGTATTTTTTAATGAAAAATTGGCGTTTCTATTGCTCTTGTATGTTTATTTTATGTTTTCAAATGTTTAAAATATAGTTTTGCTAAAAATAAAGAACAAAAAATTTTTTCGATTTTTGGAAAAATACTCAATTTTTAGATAAGGGGGTACCCTTTGCATTTTTGGGCAAAAACAGTCACACTTTAAAATCGTCCGTTTGTGTATTTTTTAATGAAAAATTGGCGTTTCTATTGCTCTTGTATGTTTATTTTATGTTTTCAAATGTTTAAAATATAGTTTTGCTAAAAATAAAGAACAAAAAATTTTTTCGATTTTTGGAAAAATACTCAATTTTTAGATAAGGGAGTACCCTTTGCATTTTTGGGCAAAAACAGTCACACTTTAAAATCGTCCGTTTGTGTATTTTTTAATGAAAAATTGGCGTTTCTATTGCTTTTGTATGTTTATTTTATATTTTCAAATGTTTAAAATATATTTTTGCTGAAAATAAAGAACAAAAAATTTTTTCGATTTTTGGAAAAATACTCAATTTTTAGATAAGGGGGTACCCTTTGCATTTTTGGGCAAAAACAGTCACACTTTAAAATCGTCCGTTTGTGTATTTTTTAATGAAAAATTGGCGTTTCTATTGCTCTTGTATGTTTATTTTATGTTTTCAAATGTTTAAAATATAGTTTTGCTAAAAATAAAGAACAAAAAATTTTTTCGATTTTTGGAAAAATACTCAATTTTTAGATAAGGGAGTACCCTTTGCATTTTTGGGCAAAAACAGTCACACTTTAAAATCGTCCGTTTGTGTATTTTTTAATGAAAAATTGGCGTTTCTATTGCTTTTGTATGTTTATTTTATATTTTCAAATGTTTAAAATATATTTTTGCTGAAAATAAAGAACAAAAAATTTTTTCGATTTTTGGAAAAATACTCAATTTTTAGATAAGGGGGTACCCTTTGCATTTTTGGGCAAAAACAGTCACACTTTAAAATCGTCCGTTTGTGTATTTTTTAATGAAAAATTGGCGTTTCTATTGCTTTTGTATGTTTATTTTATATTTTCAAATGTTTAAAATATATTTTTGCTAAAAATAAAGAACAAAAAATTTTTTCGATTTTTGGAAAAATACTCAATTTTTAGATAAGGGGGTACCCTTTGCATTTTTGGGCAAAAACAGTCACACTTTAAAATCGTCCGTTTGTGTATTTTTTAATGAAAAATTGGCGTTTCTATTGCTCTTGTATGTTTATTTTATGTTTTCAAATGTTTAAAATATAGTTTTGCTAAAAATAAAGAACAAAAAATTTTTTCGATTTTTGGAAAAATACTCAATTTTTAGATAAGGGGGTACCCTTTGCATTTTTGGGCAAAAACAGTCACACTTTAAAATCGTCCGTTTGTGTATTTTTTAATGAAAAATTGGCGTTTCTATTGCTCTTGTATGTTTATTTTATGTTTTCAAATGTTTAAAATATAGTTTTGCTAAAAATAAAGAACAAAAAATTTTTTCGATTTTTGGAAAAATACTCAATTTTTAGATAAGGGGGTACCCTTTGCATTTTTGGGCAAAAACAGTCACACTTTAAAATCGTCCGTTTGTGTATTTTTTAATGAAAAATTGGCGTTTCTATTGCTCTTGTATGTTTATTTTATGTTTTCAAATGTTTAAAATATAGTTTTGCTAAAAATAAAGAACAAAAAATTTTTTCGATTTTTGGAAAAATACTCAATTTTTAGATAAGGGAGTACCCTTTGCATTTTTGGGCAAAAACAGTCACACTTTAAAATCGTCCGTTTGTGTATTTTTTAATGAAAAATTGGCGTTTCTATTGCTTTTGTATGTTTATTTTATATTTTCAAATGTTTAAAATATATTTTTGCTGAAAATAAAGAACAAAAAATTTTTTCGATTTTTGGAAAAATACTCAATTTTTAGATAAGGGGGTACCCTTTGCATTTTTGGGCAAAAACAGTCACACTTTAAAATCGTCCGTTTGTGTATTTTTTAATGAAAAATTGGCGTTTCTATTGCTCTTGTATGTTTATTTTATGTTTTCAAATGTTTAAAATATAGTTTTGCTAAAAATAAAGAACAAAAAATTTTTTCGATTTTTGGAAAAATACTCAATTTTTAGATAAGGGAGTACCCTTTGCATTTTTGGGCAAAAACAGTCACACTTTAAAATCGTCCGTTTGTGTATTTTTTAATGAAAAATTGGCGTTTCTATTGCTTTTGTATGTTTATTTTATATTTTCAAATGTTTAAAATATATTTTTGCTGAAAATAAAGAACAAAAAATTTTTTCGATTTTTGGAAAAATACTCAATTTTTAGATAAGGGGGTACCCTTTGCATTTTTGGGCAAAAACAGTCACACTTTAAAATCGTCCGTTTGTGTATTTTTTAATGAAAAATTGGCGTTTCTATTGCTTTTGTATGTTTATTTTATATTTTCAAATGTTTAAAATATATTTTTGCTAAAAATAAAGAACAAAAAATTTTTTCGATTTTTGGAAAAATACTCAATTTTTAGATAAGGGGGTACCCTTTGCATTTTTGGGCAAAAACAGTCACACTTTAAAATCGTCCGTTTGTGTATTTTTTAATGAAAAATTGGCGTTTCTATTGCTTTTGTATGTTTATTTTATATTTTCAAATGTTTAAAATATATTTTTGCTAAAAATAAAGAACAAAAAATTTTTTCGATTTTTGGAAAAATACTCAATTTTTAGATAAGGGGGTACCCTTTGCATTTTTGGGCAAAAACAGTCACACTTTAAAATCGTCCGTTTGTGTATTTTTTAATGAAAAATTGGCGTTTCTATTGCTCTTGTATGTTTATTTTATGTTTTCAAATGTTTAAAATATAGTTTTGCTAAAAATAAAGAACAAAAAATTTTTTCGATTTTTGGAAAAATACTCAATTTTTAGATAAGGGGGTACCCTTTGCATTTTTGGGCAAAAACAGTCACACTTTAAAATCGTCCGTTTGTGTATTTTTTAATGAAAAATTGGCGTTTCTATTGCTCTTGTATGTTTATTTTATGTTTTCAAATGTTTAAAATATAGTTTTGCTAAAAATAAAGAACAAAAAATTTTTTCGATTTTTGGAAAAATACTCAATTTTTAGATAAGGGGGTACCCTTTGCATTTTTGGGCAAAAACAGTCACACTTTAAAATCGTCCGTTTGTGTATTTTTTAATGAAAAATTGGCGTTTCTATTGCTCTTGTATGTTTATTTTATGTTTTCAAATGTTTAAAATATAGTTTTGCTAAAAATAAAGAACAAAAAATTTTTTCGATTTTTGGAAAAATACTCAATTTTTAGATAAGGGGGTACCCTTTGCATTTTTGGGCAAAAATAGTCACACTTTAAAATCGTCCGTTTGTGTATTTTTTAATGAAAAATTGGCGTTTCTATTGCTCTTGTATGTTTATTTTATGTTTTCAAATGTTTAAAATATAGTTTTGCTAAAAATAAAGAACAAAAAATTTTTTCGATTTTTGGAAAAATACTCAATTTTTAGATAAGGGGGTACCCTTTGCATTTTTGGGCAAAAACAGTCACACTTTAAAATCGTCCGTTTGTGTATTTTTTAATGAAAAATTGGCGTTTCTATTGCTCTTGTATGTTTATTTTATGTTTTCAAATGTTTAAAATATAGTTTTGCTAAAAATAAAGAACAAAAAATTTTTTCGATTTTTGGAAAAATACTCAATTTTTAGATAAGGGGGTACCCTTTGCATTTTTGGGCAAAAACAGTCACACTTTAAAATCGTCCGTTTGTGTATTTTTTAATGAAAAATTGGCGTTTCTATTGCTCTTGTATGTTTATTTTATGTTTTCAAATGTTTAAAATATAGTTTTGCTAAAAATAAAGAACAAAAAATTTTTTCGATTTTTGGAAAAATACTCAATTTTTAGATAAGGGAGTACCCTTTGCATTTTTGGGCAAAAACAGTCACACTTTAAAATCGTCCGTTTGTGTATTTTTTAATGAAAAATTGGCGTTTCTATTGCTTTTGTATGTTTATTTTATATTTTCAAATGTTTAAAATATATTTTTGCTGAAAATAAAGAACAAAAAATTTTTTCGATTTTTGGAAAAATACTCAATTTTTAGATAAGGGGGTACCCTTTGCATTTTTGGGCAAAAACAGTCACACTTTAAAATCGTCCGTTTGTGTATTTTTTAATGAAAAATTGGCGTTTCTATTGCTTTTGTATGTTTATTTTATATTTTCAAATGTTTAAAATATATTTTTGCTAAAAATAAAGAACAAAAAATTTTTTCGATTTTTGGAAAAATACTCAATTTTTAGATAAGGGGGTACCCTTTGCATTTTTGGGCAAAAACAGTCACACTTTAAAATCGTCCGTTTGTGTATTTTTTAATGAAAAATTGGCGTTTCTATTGCTCTTGTATGTTTATTTTATGTTTTCAAATGTTTAAAATATAGTTTTGCTAAAAATAAAGAACAAAAAATTTTTTCGATTTTTGGAAAAATACTCAATTTTTAGATAAGGGGGTACCCTTTGCATTTTTGGGCAAAAACAGTCACACTTTAAAATCGTCCGTTTGTGTATTTTTTAATGAAAAATTGGCGTTTCTATTGCTCTTGTATGTTTATTTTATGTTTTCAAATGTTTAAAATATAGTTTTGCTAAAAATAAAGAACAAAAAATTTTTTCGATTTTTGGAAAAATACTCAATTTTTAGATAAGGGGGTACCCTTTGCATTTTTGGGCAAAAACAGTCACACTTTAAAATCGTCCGTTTGTGTATTTTTTAATGAAAAATTGGCGTTTCTATTGCTTTTGTATGTTTATTTTATATTTTCAAATGTTTAAAATATATTTTTGCTAAAAATAAAGAACAAAAAATTTTTTCGATTTTTGGAAAAATACTCAATTTTTAGATAAGGGGGTACCCTTTGCATTTTTGGGCAAAAACAGTCACACTTTAAAATCGTCCGTTTGTGTATTTTTTAATGAAAAATTGGCGTTTCTATTGCTCTTGTATGTTTATTTTATGTTTTCAAATGTTTAAAATATAGTTTTGCTAAAAATAAAGAACAAAAAATTTTTTCGATTTTTGGAAAAATACTCAATTTTTAGATAAGGGGGTACCCTTTGCATTTTTGGGCAAAAACAGTCACACTTTAAAATCGTCCGTTTGTGTATTTTTTAATGAAAAATTGGCGTTTCTATTGCTCTTGTATGTTTATTTTATGTTTTCAAATGTTTAAAATATAGTTTTGCTAAAAATAAAGAACAAAAAATTTTTTCGATTTTTGGAAAAATACTCAATTTTTAGATAAGGGGGTACCCTTTGCATTTTTGGGCAAAAACAGTCACACTTTAAAATCGTCCGTTTGTGTATTTTTTAATGAAAAATTGGCGTTTCTATTGCTTTTGTATGTTTATTTTATATTTTCAAATGTTTAAAATATATTTTTGCTAAAAATAAAGAACAAAAAATTTTTTCGATTTTTGGAAAAATACTCAATTTTTAGATAAGGGGGTACCCTTTGCATTTTTGGGCAAAAACAGTCACACTTTAAAATCGTCCGTTTGTGTATTTTTTAATGAAAAATTGGCGTTTCTATTGCTCTTGTATGTTTATTTTATGTTTTCAAATCTTTAAAATATAGTTTTGCTAAAAATAAAGAACAAAAAATTTTTTCGATTTTTGGAAAAATACTCAATTTTTAGATAAGGGGGTACCCTTTGCATTTTTGGGCAAAAACAGTCACACTTTAAAATCGTCCGTTTGTGTATTTTTTAATGAAAAATTGGCGTTTCTATTGCTCTTGTATGTTTATTTTATGTTTTCAAATGTTTAAAATATAGTTTTGCTAAAAATAAAGAACAAAAAATTTTTTCGATTTTTGGAAAAATACTCAATTTTTAGATAAGGGGGTACCCTTTGCATTTTTGGGCAAAAACAGTCACACTTTAAAATCGTCCGTTTGTGTATTTTTTAATGAAAAATTGGCGTTTCTATTGCTTTTGTATGTTTATTTTATATTTTCAAATGTTTAAAATATATTTTTGCTAAAAATAAAGAACAAAAAATTTTTTCGATTTTTGGAAAAATACTCAATTTTTAGATAAGGGGGTACCCTTTGCATTTTTGGGCAAAAACAGTCACACTTTAAAATCGTCCGTTTGTGTATTTTTTAATGAAAAATTGGCGTTTCTATTGCTCTTGTATGTTTATTTTATGTTTTCAAATGTTTAAAATATAGTTTTGCTAAAAATAAAGAACAAAAAATTTTTTCGATTTTTGGAAAAATACTCAATTTTTAGATAAGGGGGTACCCTTTGCATTTTTGGGCAAAAACAGTCACACTTTAAAATCGTCCGTTTGTGTATTTTTTAATGAAAAATTGGCGTTTCTATTGCTCTTGTATGTTTATTTTATGTTTTCAAATGTTTAAAATATAGTTTTGCTAAAAATAAAGAACAAAAAATTTTTTCGATTTTTGGAAAAATACTCAATTTTTAGATAAGGGGGTACCCTTTGCATTTTTGGGCAAAAACAGTCACACTTTAAAATCGTCCGTTTGTGTATTTTTTAATGAAAAATTGGCGTTTCTATTGCTTTTGTATGTTTATTTTATATTTTCAAATGTTTAAAATATATTTTTGCTAAAAATAAAGAACAAAAAATTTTTTCGATTTTTGGAAAAATACTCAATTTTTAGATAAGGGGGTACCCTTTGCATTTTTGGGCAAAAACAGTCACACTTTAAAATCGTCCGTTTGTGTATTTTTTAATGAAAAATTGGCGTTTCTATTGCTCTTGTATGTTTATTTTATGTTTTCAAATGTTTAAAATATAGTTTTGCTAAAAATAAAGAACAAAAAATTTTTTCGATTTTTGGAAAAATACTCAATTTTTAGATAAGGGGGTACCCTTTGCATTTTTGGGCAAAAACAGTCACACTTTAAAATCGTCCGTTTGTGTATTTTTTAATGAAAAATTGGCGTTTCTATTGCTCTTGTATGTTTATTTTATGTTTTCAAATGTTTAAAATATAGTTTTGCTAAAAATAAAGAACAAAAAATTTTTTCGATTTTTGGAAAAATACTCAATTTTTAGATAAGGGGGTACCCTTTGCATTTTTGGGCAAAAACAGTCACACTTTAAAATCGTCCGTTTGTGTATTTTTTAATGAAAAATTGGCGTTTCTATTGCTTTTGTATGTTTATTTTATATTTTCAAATGTTTAAAATATATTTTTGCTAAAAATAAAGAACAAAAAATTTTTTCGATTTTTGGAAAAATACTCAATTTTTAGATAAGGGGGTACCCTTTGCATTTTTGGGCAAAAACAGTCACACTTTAAAATCGTCCGTTTGTGTATTTTTTAATGAAAAATTGGCGTTTCTATTGCTCTTGTATGTTTATTTTATGTTTTCAAATGTTTAAAATATAGTTTTGCTAAAAATAAAGAACAAAAAATTTTTTCGATTTTTGGAAAAATACTCAATTTTTAGATAAGGGGGTACCCTTTGCATTTTTGGGCAAAAACAGTCACACTTTAAAATCGTCCGTTTGTGTATTTTTTAATGAAAAATTGGCGTTTCTATTGCTCTTGTATGTTTATTTTATGTTTTCAAATGTTTAAAATATAGTTTTGCTAAAAATAAAGAACAAAAAATTTTTTCGATTTTTGGAAAAATACTCAATTTTTAGATAAGGGGGTACCCTTTGCATTTTTGGGCAAAAACAGTCACACTTTAAAATCGTCCGTTTGTGTATTTTTTAATGAAAAATTGGCGTTTCTATTGCTTTTGTATGTTTATTTTATATTTTCAAATGTTTAAAATATATTTTTGCTAAAAATAAAGAACAAAAAATTTTTTCGATTTTTGGAAAAATACTCAATTTTTAGATAAGGGGGTACCCTTTGCATTTTTGGGCAAAAACAGTCACACTTTAAAATCGTCCGTTTGTGTATTTTTTAATGAAAAATTGGCGTTTCTATTGCTCTTGTATGTTTATTTTATGTTTTCAAATGTTTAAAATATAGTTTTGCTAAAAATAAAGAACAAAAAATTTTTTCGATTTTTGGAAAAATACTCAATTTTTAGATAAGGGGGTACCCTTTGCATTTTTGGGCAAAAACAGTCACACTTTAAAATCGTCCGTTTGTGTATTTTTTAATGAAAAATTGGCGTTTCTATTGCTCTTGTATGTTTATTTTATGTTTTCAAATGTTTAAAATATAGTTTTGCTAAAAATAAAGAACAAAAAATTTTTTCGATTTTTGGAAAAATACTAAATTTTTAGATAAGGGGGTACCCTTTGCATTTTTGGGCAAAAACAGTCACACTTTAAAATCGTCCGTTTGTGTATTTTTTAATGAAAAATTGGCGTTTCTATTGCTCTTGTATGTTTATTTTATGTTTTCAAATGTTTAAAATATAGTTTTGCTAAAAATAAAGAACAAAAAATTTTTTCGATTTTTGGAAAAATACTCAATTTTTAGATAAGGGGGTACCCTTTGCATTTTTGGGCAAAAACAGTCACACTTTAAAATCGTCCGTTTGTGTATTTTTTAATGAAAAATTGGCGTTTCTATTGCTTTTGTATGTTTATTTTATATTTTCAAATGTTTAAAATATATTTTTGCTAAAAATAAAGAACAAAAAATTTTTTCGATTTTTGGAAAAATACTCAATTTTTAGATAAGGGGGTACCCTTTGCATTTTTGGGCAAAAACAGTCACACTTTAAAATCGTCCGTTTGTGTATTTTTTAATGAAAAATTGGCGTTTCTATTGCTCTTGTATGTTTATTTTATGTTTTCAAATGTTTAAAATATAGTTTTGCTAAAAATAAAGAACAAAAAATTTTTTCGATTTTTGGAAAAATACTCAATTTTTAGATAAGGGGGTACCCTTTGCATTTTTGGGCAAAAACAGTCACACTTTAAAATCGTCCGTTTGTGTATTTTTTAATGAAAAATTGGCGTTTCTATTGCTTTTGTATGTTTATTTTATATTTTCAAATGTTTAAAATATATTTTTGCTAAAAATAAAGAACAAAAAATTTTTTCGATTTTTGGAAAAATACTCAATTTTTAGATAAGGGGGTACCCTTTGCATTTTTGGGCAAAAACAGTCACACTTTAAAATCGTCCGTTTGTGTATTTTTTAATGAAAAATTGGCGTTTCTATTGCTTTTGTATGTTTATTTTATATTTTCAAATGTTTAAAATATATTTTTGCTAAAAATAAAGAACAAAAAATTTTTTCGATTTTTGGAAAAATACTCAATTTTTAGATAAGGGGGTACCCTTTGCATTTTTGGGCAAAAACAGTCACACTTTAAAATCGTCCGTTTGTGTATTTTTTAATGAAAAATTGGCGTTTCTATTGCTTTTGTATGTTTATTTTATATTTTCAAATGTTTAAAATATATTTTTGCTAAAAATAAAGAACAAAAAATTTTTTCGATTTTTGGAAAAATACTCAATTTTTAGATAAGGGGGTACCCTTTGCATTTTTGGGCAAAAACAGTCACACTTTAAAATCGTCCGTTTGTGTATTTTTTAATGAAAAATTGGCGTTTCTATTGCTCTTGTATGTTTATTTTATGTTTTCAAATGTTTAAAATATAGTTTTGCTAAAAATAAAGAACAAAAAATTTTTTCGATTTTTGGAAAAATACTCAATTTTTAGATAAGGGGGTACCCTTTGCATTTTTGGGCAAAAACAGTCACACTTTAAAATCGTCCGTTTGTGTATTTTTTAATGAAAAATTGGCGTTTCTATTGCTCTTGTATGTTTATTTTATGTTTTCAAATGTTTAAAATATAGTTTTGCTAAAAATAAAGAACAAAAAATTTTTTCGATTTTTGGAAAAATACTCAATTTTTAGATAAGGGGGTACCCTTTGCATTTTTGGGCAAAAACAGTCACACTTTAAAATCGTCCGTTTGTGTATTTTTTAATGAAAAATTGGCGTTTCTATTGCTTTTGTATGTTTATTTTATATTTTCAAATGTTTAAAATATATTTTTGCTAAAAATAAAGAACAAAAAATTTTTTCGATTTTTGGAAAAATACTCAATTTTTAGATAAGGGAGTACCCTTTGCATTTTTGGGCAAAAACAGTCACACTTTAAAATCGTCCGTTTGTGTATTTTTTAATGAAAAATTGGCGTTTCTATTGCTCTTGTATGTTTATTTTATGTTTTCAAATGTTTAAAATATAGTTTTGCTAAAAATAAAGAACAAAAAATTTTTTCGATTTTTGGAAAAATACTCAATTTTTAGATAAGGGGGTACCCTTTGCATTTTTGGGCAAAAACAGTCACACTTTAAAATCGTCCGTTTGTGTATTTTTTAATGAAAAATTGGCGTTTCTATTGCTTTTGTATGTTTATTTTATATTTTCAAATGTTTAAAATATATTTTTGCTAAAAATAAAGAACAAAAAATTTTTTCGATTTTTGGAAAAATACTCAATTTTTAGATAAGGGGGTACCCTTTGCATTTTTGGGCAAAAACAGTCACACTTTAAAATCGTCCGTTTGTGTATTTTTTAATGAAAAATTGGCGTTTCTATTGCTTTTGTATGTTTATTTTATATTTTCAAATGTTTAAAATATATTTTTGCTAAAAATAAAGAACAAAAAATTTTTTCGATTTTTGGAAAAATACTCAATTTTTAGATAAGGGGGTACCCTTTGCATTTTTGGGCAAAAACAGTCACACTTTAAAATCGTCCGTTTGTGTATTTTTTAATGAAAAATTGGCGTTTCTATTGCTCTTGTATGTTTATTTTATGTTTTCAAATGTTTAAAATATAGTTTTGCTAAAAATAAAGAACAAAAAATTTTTTCGATTTTTGGAAAAATACTCAATTTTTAGATAAGGGGGTACCCTTTGCATTTTTGGGCAAAAACAGTCACACTTTAAAATCGTCCGTTTGTGTATTTTTTAATGAAAAATTGGCGTTTCTATTGCTCTTGTATGTTTATTTTATGTTTTCAAATGTTTAAAATATAGTTTTGCTAAAAATAAAGAACAAAAAATTTTTTCGATTTTTGGAAAAATACTCAATTTTTAGATAAGGGGGTACCCTTTGCATTTTTGGGCAAAAACAGTCACACTTTAAAATCGTCCGTTTGTGTATTTTTTAATGAAAAATTGGCGTTTCTATTGCTTTTGTATGTTTATTTTATATTTTCAAATGTTTAAAATATATTTTTGCTAAAAATAAAGAACAAAAAATTTTTTCGATTTTTGGAAAAATACTCAATTTTTAGATAAGGGGGTACCCTTTGCATTTTTGGGCAAAAACAGTCACACTTTAAAATCGTCCGTTTGTGTATTTTTTAATGAAAAATTGGCGTTTCTATTGCTCTTGTATGTTTATTTTATGTTTTCAAATGTTTAAAATATAGTTTTGCTAAAAATAAAGAACAAAAAATTTTTTCGATTTTTGGAAAAATACTCAATTTTTAGATAAGGGGGTACCCTTTGCATTTTTGGGCAAAAACAGTCACACTTTAAAATCGTCCGTTTGTGTATTTTTTAATGAAAAATTGGCGTTTCTATTGCTCTTGTATGTTTATTTTATGTTTTCAAATGTTTAAAATATAGTTTTGCTAAAAATAAAGAACAAAAAATTTTTTCGATTTTTGGAAAAATACTCAATTTTTAGATAAGGGAGTACCCTTTGCATTTTTGGGCAAAAACAGTCACACTTTAAAATCGTCCGTTTGTGTATTTTTTAATGAAAAATTGGCGTTTCTATTGCTTTTGTATGTTTATTTTATATTTTCAAATGTTTAAAATATATTTTTGCTGAAAATAAAGAACAAAAAATTTTTTCGATTTTTGGAAAAATACTCAATTTTTAGATAAGGGGGTACCCTTTGCATTTTTGGGCAAAAACAGTCACACTTTAAAATCGTCCGTTTGTGTATTTTTTAATGAAAAATTGGCGTTTCTATTGCTTTTGTATGTTTATTTTATATTTTCAAATGTTTAAAATATATTTTTGCTAAAAATAAAGAACAAAAAATTTTTTCGATTTTTGGAAAAATACTCAATTTTTAGATAAGGGGGTACCCTTTGCATTTTTGGGCAAAAACAGTCACACTTTAAAATCGTCCGTTTGTGTATTTTTTAATGAAAAATTGGCGTTTCTATTGCTCTTGTATGTTTATTTTATGTTTTCAAATGTTTAAAATATAGTTTTGCTAAAAATAAAGAACAAAAAATTTTTTCGATTTTTGGAAAAATACTCAATTTTTAGATAAGGGGGTACCCTTTGCATTTTTGGGCAAAAACAGTCACACTTTAAAATCGTCCGTTTGTGTATTTTTTAATGAAAAATTGGCGTTTCTATTGCTCTTGTATGTTTATTTTATGTTTTCAAATGTTTAAAATATAGTTTTGCTAAAAATAAAGAACAAAAAATTTTTTCGATTTTTGGAAAAATACTCAATTTTTAGATAAGGGGGTACCCTTTGCATTTTTGGGCAAAAACAGTCACACTTTAAAATCGTCCGTTTGTGTATTTTTTAATGAAAAATTGGCGTTTCTATTGCTCTTGTATGTTTATTTTATGTTTTCAAATGTTTAAAATATAGTTTTGCTAAAAATAAAGAACAAAAAATTTTTTCGATTTTTGGAAAAATACTCAATTTTTAGATAAGGGGGTACCCTTTGCATTTTTGGGCAAAAATAGTCACACTTTAAAATCGTCCGTTTGTGTATTTTTTAATGAAAAATTGGCGTTTCTATTGCTCTTGTATGTTTATTTTATGTTTTCAAATGTTTAAAATATAGTTTTGCTAAAAATAAAGAACAAAAAATTTTTTCGATTTTTGGAAAAATACTCAATTTTTAGATAAGGGGGTACCCTTTGCATTTTTGGGCAAAAACAGTCACACTTTAAAATCGTCCGTTTGTGTATTTTTTAATGAAAAATTGGCGTTTCTATTGCTCTTGTATGTTTATTTTATGTTTTCAAATGTTTAAAATATAGTTTTGCTAAAAATAAAGAACAAAAAATTTTTTCGATTTTTGGAAAAATACTCAATTTTTAGATAAGGGGGTACCCTTTGCATTTTTGGGCAAAAACAGTCACACTTTAAAATCGTCCGTTTGTGTATTTTTTAATGAAAAATTGGCGTTTCTATTGCTCTTGTATGTTTATTTTATGTTTTCAAATGTTTAAAATATAGTTTTGCTAAAAATAAAGAACAAAAAATTTTTTCGATTTTTGGAAAAATACTCAATTTTTAGATAAGGGGGTACCCTTTGCATTTTTGGGCAAAAACAGTCACACTTTAAAATCGTCCGTTTGTGTATTTTTTAATGAAAAATTGGCGTTTCTATTGCTCTTGTATGTTTATTTTATGTTTTCAAATGTTTAAAATATAGTTTTGCTAAAAATAAAGAACAAAAAATTTTTTCGATTTTTGGAAAAATACTCAATTTTTAGATAAGGGGGTACCCTTTGCATTTTTGGGCTAAAACAGTCACACTTTAAAATCTTCCGTTTGTGGATTTTTGAATAAAAAAGTGGCGTTTTTATTGCTCTTGTCTGTTTATTTTATGTTTTCAAATGTTTTAAATATATTTTTGCTAAAAATAAAGACAAAAAAATAGTCTCAATTTTTGGGAAAATTTTCGATATTTGGAAAGGGGTTACCCTTTGCATTTTTGGGCAAAAATCGTCATTCTTTAAAATTGTTCGTTTCTGTATTTTTGAATGAAAAACCAGCGTTTTTATTGCTCTTATATGTTTATTTTATGTTTTCAAATGTTTAAAATATATTTCTGCTGTGAAAGATTGTTTTTATTTCAAAATTGGTTGATCATTTTACTGGTACAAGGATTGTACGAGCATAAACATGCACAATTAAGTATATATCTTTTGATAAATCTAAAGAACATAAAATTTTATAATAATAAATGATTAAAAAGCAAAATGAACTTAACAATTGCCAGAAAATTGCTGGCAGCAGCAGCAATAAAAATAATAAAAAGGTCAATTACCACAGATAAAATGCATAAAGGTGCAATCCCGTTTTTCGTAAAAGAAAAAAGTTCTTGCAATAAAAGCAGACAACTATTGATTGATTTAATACCCTCTCTCGAAACATAAACAACGCATACAGAAAATGGAAAAAGAAATCCGGAGCAGCCATAATGGACATCGACAGTATAAAACGCCATAACTAAAAATTAAAAAGAAAAAAAAAATACTTGTATGAAAAGATACGCTGGATAACTCCACGAAAAATTGGCCAAAAGTTGAAATATTTATTGTAAAGCAGCCAGCCATCCAGCCATCCAGCCAGCCAGCCCACTGCCTTAATAGCAATAAATATGCGAGTACGAGCAATGAGTGCCTGCAACCACATTAAACATTTTAACCATTGTGTTGAATTATTGGCTTCAATGTGAAAATAAAAGAGAAACAAATGTTTGTATGTGTGCGAAATTGCAATAAAAATTTGTAGCAATTTGCAATCGAACTTAAAAGCACTTAAACTTTGTATCACTCATATTACTGACCGGCCATGATAAGATACAAATCAATACAGACAATTTCTAAATGCAACCAATGAAAATGAAGCAAATGTTGTGCCTCATCAGGTCTCGGTGAAGCGTGGCGCTGTCTACGAAATAAAAATATTAAATGAAAACAATGGTGACAAACACACACACGCACACTAAACTATTGATTCATAAACAATTGTGGGGAGTGCGGACAATGGAGAAAACAAAGCAATTTAAAGCACTTGCATTCGCCATTGAGGTGGAGTTTATAGAACATGAGAGTACGCGTACAATTTCATTCTAGTCTTATTTTGTTATTTTACATTTAATGCGAAAATGTCTTGACCGAATTTATCTCCGATTCGTCTGAATTGCCAGCGTACTTGTCTACTGCAAACAAACATCCCCAGAAACATTTTCTGTTCAATTAAAATCACGATTTGTATTGTGGTAACTTTGAAAATTTTTTCAGGTTTATGGGGTTTCCTCTTTACTTTAAAAAGTTAAAATTTTGGAAATTTCTGGAAACTTTCGAATCTAATTTAGAATTTTTTTTTAATTAAATACGTTTTAAAAAGCTTGAAACTAAAACAAATGCTTTTGTTTAAGTTAGTTTTTCAAAAGTAATTTAACGTTACTTTCAAAAAACTCAATTACCAACAACATTAAGAATTTATTTAAATAAAAAAATATCGTGAAGGAGTTTTCAACACTTTTCAATAAAAAATGTAATTCCAAAATTTGACGAAAAGTTACTACCATGCGTGGTCAAATTGAAGAGTCCAACTCAAGTGACATTAATTTATTTCAATGAAAAATTTCCAACAATTTGATTAATTTATTGCTCAAAACTAGTCAATGTTATTGCAAGCATAGTGTTTTTAAAAATGTCTGAACATGAAATTATTAGCTGAAATATTAATTTTAAAGGCCATTTGTTTTTCTAATATTTACTTTTTTTGCTTTTTTTAAAATATTTCGGAAAGTAGAAAAAATCGATTCTTTTTTTTTTGTAATTTATTTTTCTTTTTTTTGCTGCTTTCAATACTTGCAAAACAATTTCTTAATATTTCGCAAAATTTAAATTACGAAACCAATAAAACTTAAATTGACTGCAGATCTTTGTCTCACTTTTTTCAGTGACTGTGTATTAAATCAAACCCCTTAAGGTTAAACCTATAATTTACAAAGCTATTTTAAATAAGGAATGCCTACAGAAATACTACGGTGCAGGAGGTTTCTTTATTCCAAATACAGAGGAGCAATTCAAATGCCAAATTTTTCAAAGATTTCAATCATCACGTTTGAACAATCATTGTCGAAAAACCTCAAAATTTTATAAGATCAGCAAAGATCATTTATTGTAAAATTATATACATATATTTTTATTGTGGTTTTATTGTCATTACTTGAAAGCCGTTGAAGTTTTATTGTACTGAATGGGCGAAAATTAAATGTGGCCAATTTGATAAATTTTCTTTTTTGTTTTCTTTCGCTTTTTGCCATTATTTTTTATAACATTTGAAACATAATTCCTTATAAGTACAATTTAGGAATTGTACGTGTCACTTAGTTAAGCCTTGATGCATTCAGAGTATACCCACATGGACTGGTTTAAAATGACAAGCAGTTTTAGGAATTGCTGGCGAAGCTTCAGGATAATTTTTATTCTCCCATACAAATTTTTATAAAATAAAATTACAGCCCTATTAAAAGGGATACTGAAAACACTGGCCAGTCCTTCCTTCCTTTTTTAATTGGCTTCCAATTATAAGCATGTGGCTTTCTCAGTGCTATTAAATGTGTTTATTTTGCAACACAGTTACACTTCAGAGAGCGGTAATTGCTGATTAAAAATAAGATCACATAAGATCACTTGGATTGCGTTTAATCAAATTTAATCAATTATTAATTAATTATTGCGGTTAAAGAATGCGTTAAAGTGCGTCAATGTTGTACGCTTTTAATAAAATGTTGTAACAAACCTTCCATTTCGGCTATTTGGGCCTTTGGCTAGGAGTCTATTTTGGATAAAAATACGCACAACATGACGATTGTGAATTTATGCCCGTTACAACAGAAAAAGTTCTGCATTTCTACAACACATGTGGTGATCAAAAATAGTTCCATTATATTTAATAATTTCAGATGTAATTGTCTATGAAGTGTTTCTTCCATTATCAGAACCTTTTTTTAGGTTAATGAACAAATATTTATATGCGGGAACGCTGCTAACCGCATCATAACTTGCGGTTATTATTTTCATTGCAGCGTTCAACTATTTAAATAATGCCGACACCTTTTTATATAAATGCAGTCAGTTTGAATAATGCATTAGTACTTAACAAGCTAACTGCACATGCACCTAGTGAACTATCCTAATCCAACGATATTGTAATAATACGAGTAAGTTGTTTGTTATTCTCTCTATAGGAAATATTTCTCCATTCGAGTTAAGCTCATCTTCTATTCGAATCAAGTCTGGCTGCTACTCATAAGTGTAAATTATATTCAAAGCCATTGATTGAATTAAATAGAACGTGTTGGATCAAAGTATTTTCAATTTTCCAACGAAATTATTGAGTTTATTCGACTTTGATTAGATTTAAATAATTTGCTGTGTGCTTAAATGTGCACAACAATTTTTGGACAATGTGCACAATAATATTATTAACAACAACGACAATGAGTTGGTTGCAAGCATGAGCGGGGCTTTCATTTTTTTTTTTAGGTTTTTTTTTTATTCAAATAATTAAATATGAGCCAAATTGCAGTTCTTTGTAACACATATATGTTATTGGGTTGTCGTAACAAATTGCATCAATTTCCATTCACAGTCACTCCCGTACAATATTGTAATTCTACATTTCTAAATGTGAGTGTTAAAAAGCAAATACAGGCCCAATTCACGTATATGTGATCGAATAAGAGGTCGTGTCGAGTGAAGTTTCGACTAACCGTATCGCGGCATTCGATACCATGTGAATCGAAATTTGTAAAAAAACGTAATAGATTTTTATTTTATTGCCAAACGAAATTAAGCCAATGATGAATTCTTAAAATTTAATAATTGTTTTTTCGATCTCGTATGTGACGATTTAGTTCCAGATCGTTCCTTTGTCGAAATTATGGAAAAGAATATATTTTTGATGGCTTCCGAACGCATAAGCAAGAATGTATTAAAAATTATAGTTATTGACACATACAGATGTACATTTGAAACTTACAAATGATCAATAGAAATTCACTAATATTTAGATGCAGTAAAATATTGCACAATATTATATTGCAAATAGAAATTCAAGCCATTTTTAAAAAAAACTTCATGCATTACACTGACATCAAATATCAAAAATTAAATATATGGTAAAATTATTTATAATTGGAAAAAAATTAAAAAAAAAGTGAAAAAGAAATTTTTTTTTAAAAATTATCAACTTAACCGGGATATAAATTACCAACATTCCTGCTACTACGTCTGCCATGAGACTTGCAAAGTTGATTAGCAGTTTACGGCCTGCATAACTCAAATTATTAACAATAGATGAGAAAAAATGCATTAACTTTATTAACAGTTCAACACAGCTCGAATACAAGCTTGAGAGTACGTGTATGGCCATTGGCCTAAGCAACTCCCTTCAATCCCACCTATGTAACACCAATGGAAATCTCCGTTTTTTTTCGGACTTATATTTTTTATTTATATTTCTATTTATAATATTTTCAATTAGTTTAGCCATGAGAAGGAATCGCTGTATCTCCGATACATCGATTTTCTTTCGATTTTCTGTATCGATATTTTCCTAGTAAGTCCATAAAAAGGTGGAGCGTAAATACTTTTAGGCAATGAAATTAATTTAAATATTCACAATTAGAGGAATTGCATTTGTTAACTATGAAGAAAATAATACATATTTAAAAAGCAATTTTATGCAAAAGTAATTAAGCATCAGAAGAGAATACGGCTAAAATAAAAGTGGATAAGAGAATAGAAAACTTTTTTAATGTTTAGATGACGTGCTGCGGCATGCAAATGAAGAAACTGTCGTTTCCGAGCGAGATAACCAGAGGTTAAATATGCACATGTACAAGCCAAAATTTATATTATTTTTATTAAAGCCTGAATTAAACATAAAAAAATATATTTCTCGTAAAAAATGTCAAATTAGCTTGTAATGAGTTTTCTTTAATTATATTTTATGGAATTTTTTCACATGCGTGCTTAACGTGTCTGAATTTTAACAGAAATTTTTCTGTAGAAAATATTTTCATTAATAAAGTGTTTCCAAAAAAGAAAAAAAAAACTATGAAAAATAAGGAAACTAACTTAAAGGTTTCCGAATTATTTTATTATACAAAAATGACACTGTCGTGCTTTGCCATGACCACAACAGTTGAGGTATTTCCATCAACTTTAGACTTGAAATAACTCCATAGCAGTTAAAACAGGAGTGTGGGGCGGGGGTTATATCGATTCTCATGGCGGTTAATTCACAACGCAAAATTCACGTGCTCTTGCCACAGAAGATTAAATTATAATTAAATTATCCTTTATCAACACTTTTGTGCAAATTGTTCTCCTAATGTTGGCGCCAGACTTCCACTGGAGTTAATTTTTAATCTCGGTTTTGTAACATTAAAAAAAATATTTAAAGGTTCTAAAAAACTCCACAGGTAGCCAAAAGGAGTCTTAACTACTTTTAAGCAAGACTTGCAAAAATCAAACTATATACGGATGTATGACAAGATTAAACACACAAACTTAAACATTTGGAGATGAGAATAATAATAGATGAGAATAATTGCTACGTAAAAGCAACAACAGCAACAGCCAAATCGCATCAGTAGATCTCAGTAAGGAAATGTGTTTCAGTTAACTTAAGCATGCCCTCATTATTTGGCAACAACATTGAGGTTTAAATGAAATGGGAGTGACTTAAACAGAAAACATGTTTTATTTCCTTTTTTTTATAAAAGAAAAACAATTAGGTGCGAAATTCTAATAGTTTCGTTCAATTGACAGTTGGATATAGGGATTAAAAAATAAAAACATACGGAAGGTAACAAAAGCAAAGGATCATACTTTGCAGTTTGAAAGGAATACCGTGACTTGGCATTTTTTCTTTTAATTCCTTAATGATTTTTATTTAATTTCAGTTTTTTGAAGCGGCGAGCATGAATGTAATGTTCTCTAATGAAAATATTTTGAAACCATTAGGGCTAAAAAAATAAAGTAAATGTGAAGTGGAAGCTTGAAGAAATGATTAATTGTAAAACAATTACTTGCTGCTTTTCACAATTTTTTAAATTCTTTGTCGCATTTTAGTTTTCGGCATATGGCATTCATTCTCGGAGGCTTTCCTTTTTCACAACTGTTCTCTAATTTTAAATGCAATCATCATCGGTTATGGTTATTGCCAGTTTTGGATATTGAACGGTTCTGTTTTGAAAACATAGAAACATTTAGAACTCTACTCTTTATAATGTACAATGAAAAGTTATCGCGCTTTTCGGGTTTCGGAAGTTTGTGCCATTAAGGACGAAGGTTAAGGAATAGTAGGAGGCTGCATGCCTATTGGCTTTTCTGCTTTTTACACATGGCAACAAAGTTATTCATGTACAAAGAAACCATTTATTGCATTTATTATTTCTCAGCATGAATCCGAAGCATTCCTTCATAAAAGGATGCGTATTTCCTTTATTTTTTTCATAGGTTTTCCACTTAATTTAACTGAAACTATTTTTCATACACACTCTCGTAAAATAAAACTTTGGAAGTAATGAAAATGTGTACATACGAGTATTTTGTTTCTGATAGCATTGGTAGGATGATTGTCCATAATTATTGATATTGAATTTGTCTGGACATTAATTTGTTTGGTAATTTTTTATGCATGAACACAGTCGCACGCCTTACGCTCTACTTTGCTACAAATTAACTATAACTAAAAGGAAACTAATAGAGTCTGATATTTACCTAACAGATGTGCATCTTAATACGAGTAGACACTGGTGGAGTTGTTTCCAATTGCCTATAAAGTATTTCATTGCAAGACGGCTTTGTATAACTAATTAAATGTCTATTCCTACAGCCATTTGAGCCAAAGTCTCCCATTCGCCAGTGCAATTACTGGCTCCTCCCAAAGAGGAGGTTAAAGAATGATCCAAAGCTTTACTCTATTATTTTAAATCGACTCAAGTATATACATATATAATGAGATATAGCAGAAAATATGATTCTTCGAAAAAAATATGGGGTTCCGTTCGTTCACACTTTTGTTTTCAATTCCACTATCTGCATTGGATTTCTCCATATTCGGGTTGTTACTGAGGAGTTGGTTCGAGCAGTTAAAAACTGAAGTTAATCAAAGTGTTGCATGATGTCCACTATTAAAATAGTTTAAAGTTTTCGATAAAAATATTCCAAACAGCAGTTGCTGCAACGTAATCCAAATAAAAATGTTGCATAAATTCCAAAGGAATTAATTTCCTTTACAACTGTGTGCCATTCAGCATTCTAAAGCAGTGCATTTGCTTTGAGAGCAATTGCAATTTAAACGCGTTACAAGTTGCGCTGTGAATTCCATATAATATTACTGTTTATAGCAAAAAAATATTTTTTCGCTTTTTTGCAAAAGTATATTGCAGTCATAAATAAACGTATGAATACGAATATGTGAAAGAATTATTCCTTTAAGTAGCTGACGTTTTCTTCAAATCATTTGAAACCTCCATTACAAAATTATTCTCATTTTACGCTAAATTTACAATGGCCATTAAAACGCAAGTGCTTATTTGAGCTCACACAAGAATGACTTTAAAGACTTTTAAAAGTCCCTAAAAACTTCAAGCATTTCTTTTTTAAATAAAATTCCTAAATTTAGCCAAAACAAATTATTCATTAGATTTAAAGGTTCTCCACAGAAGTTGAAATGAGTTTAGCTTTTAGAACACAAGATAATTTTTCATTAGCATAGAAAGAAAGAGAGAGAGAGAGACAGAGAGCTGGCAGAGAGGCAGGTTGTTGCCACGCGATTGTACTGTAGCATCCTAAATATAAGCCAACTCTGTCAAGGTGAATGAATTTACTCACGCCAGTGAACGGAATGCCTTAGATCTTGACCACTTTAAAGAGAGACAATGTTGTACTTCCCGTAGCAAAACATATACACTAATATAAAAACCGTCAAGTAGGAAGTAGTGTGCCAATTATAACAAGAATGTTGCAAAGTCGTTCCACATTAATTGCAATGCACATGAGGTCGAATGGTTTGAATTTATGACTCGTGACAACATGCAATGCAAATAATAAATTCGTATTTACTTGCAAAAAAAAGGCAACAGAAGCAGAATAATAAAATGTTTATATCCTTTGTTTTATAACTAAAGTAAATTTAAACGAAAGAAAATGGCTTTACAATCGTAAATTTTATTCAATAAAGACTTACACAAGTTGTATTTATAATCTAAGATTCAAATGAAACAAATTATGATAATGTTTTTAAGTAAATACTCGTATAAGCCATAATATCTTTTATAGGCTTAAAAATGAAATGCCACAGAAATTAAAGATTGTATGCCGGAGCTGATAAACACCCATAGCTATCGGTCTACGCATTACTTTCATCCGAAGCTAACTGTTTGCAGTTTGATATATGGCAACTTTTAACTTATAAGCTTCAAGAATATAAGAAGCTAATTTTGTTTTTATATTTTATTCAGATCTATAATGTTTTGCATTAAGAATATTATTTTGTAAGAATAACTTACATATTCGTCAAGTTCAATACGAAGTAAAAGGATAGCAATGCATGGCTGGTATTTATTTCACCGTCTCTAGGAATGACAGCAGAAGAGCCAAAAGAAGGCTTGATAAGTAAGTAAAACAGTTTTACTTACACGTAAAGTAAATAAAAGAAGTGTGCAAAATAGACACACTGTGATTTAGGGAAATGTTTGGTTGCTTGTAATCATGTAAACTGCATCAACCATATTATTACTGCAACCGGCTTCACGCTTCAAATATTGGCTAATATGCTGCCACTTCTCGAAAGTGAGTATGTCACCTTTTTCCTTTTTCACTGATATCTAAGAGATTACATCTCATTTGTTATTATATTGGCAACATTACTTCTGCTCTCTGTCGCTCACGAAAAAAGAAACAGATTTAAATAGGCGCCAATTTCAGTCGTAAATCTGTGTTATCGTTGGAGAATATTATATCCATCCGATTTTATTAAATATTGGTAATCATTTTGGATGAGTATTTCTATTATAAAAATCTTGACTAATGCTTCTTACAACTTTGATTTAAGTCAACTTCTCAGTTATCTTTATTTCGAAGTTGGCTAAAGCCCCAGATGTTCTTAGTGCCATTTGGGTGAAATGCGCATTGGAACTGGATGAAATAATATTTCGTGAGTAAATTTCTTTTTGAAATTACCGTGAAATATGTGATGGAAATGAATGCAGTCGTGGGCTACTCGCATACTTAATTCTGGCAAATGGAATACTTGTAGAGAAGGAATTCTGTATTCAACGTATAATATGTATAATAAATTTTAAGTCGTGTTGGCTTAAACACTAGAAAACTCTGAAGGCATTCATGTTGAAAATAAAAAATAAATGAAATTTCTTCGCGTTAAAAATGTGTCAAATTATATATATTGTATGTATTTCAACAGAAAGAAACAAAACTTTTCAATGACAATAAATCTATTTGATTTATCGGAATTAAATGAATAAAGTCGCTCCAAAAATAAATGACAAATACGATAAAATATAGTAACAAAGTTTTGCACAATATTAGTCAACTTTTCCAAATTTTTGTCCAAATTGACGATTTTGAAGGGTTTCCTTCAAAAGTGGAGTGCCAAAATGTTGGTAGACAAATCGCATTATAGTTCGGACATCAAGTAAAATTCTACACATATCACAACATATATATATATATTTCGTACTTTGGAAAATCAACAATATGCAGGAGATTTAATCCATATACGTACCTAAATCTGGTTTTAATTTAGCTGCAGCGAAATGTCCTAGCCTGTGGCTAATTGCCCAACGGAACAAGTTTATAATAAACTACATATCTCGAAAAGCAACCCCATAACAAATGAAACTTAACTAAAGATCTCATTTACAAATGATAGAAGACTTTTGTGAACGGATAGAAACTAGAGGGAATTGAACGTGAAACTACTAAGCGTGCACATTTAAACATAATGTTATTTGTTTGTGGTCATTTAGCTTAAGTATCTTTAATTAATGACTCGTATTTAGTTTAACATTAATTATCTCATTCTTTAACTTCCTTCACCTCCTCAAATTTTTGGCTACTTCCTCTGCAGTTATTGGTTGCTCTTTGGCTTTAATTACATTCTTTCCAGAACTCGGCAGAACTGAAGATTAAACATTATGTATTGGGAGTAGTTAAATGTGGCCTGTTATGCCTGAACTAAAACAAAAAGTGTTGGCAAGACGTATTCGAATTATGGGAATTAGCTCTCGGAGGCAGAAGATGATGATGATAAAAATGGAAATTAGCTGAAAAGAAAATTATTAATGGAACAACGCCACAATTTTTAATTGTAATGCTTTTACGTTCTACAGTTTAAATTTTTTTCTGCTGCAGCAATTTGATGTTGTTAGAAATATGATTTGTATGTATTCGTTGCTATTAAATTTACATAATTTATATAATGAAGTATTAATAGCTGAAATTTAGTTACGTTAATTATTAGTTTGAGTGCTATTTTTTATTATAAAATTTTTTAATTTAAGTATATGTTATGCCATCATTATCTCCTTAATCTGCAGTTAAACCTTTTAAGTTTTGGTATTTATGAGAGTTACATTAAAAACTCAGATGTTCAGGGTATTTAGCGAAGAGAAATGAAATGTGTATATATTTTCTAAATGCTTAAATATATTTATTATGAGCAATAAATTATGCGCGTAAACTTTGAATGGCGCAGTCAGCAGGTGTCGAAAGAAATGAAAGCAGTTAATTATAATTTTAGGACTTGGCAGCTTTTTGGCATTTTGTGAAAATCCAAACTTGAGTAGAGATAATAACGCATTCTCAAAGAGTGTGGCATTTCTTATGGCCTATTTTATCACGAAAACTATGAATTTAGTTTGCCATTGTGATTACATGCAGTGTATTGATGAGGGGGGGCAAGTTAGTTTCCAGCTACACACCGTAATATTTAAAGAGTTGCCGACATCAATCTAAGCAATAGCAAAAATTGCCACATCACAAAAAGGTTTACAGAATTTTCTTCTTAAATTTAAATCATTTGAAAAAAATTGGTGCGGATTTTCCTCATAAAAATCATCAAAATCAATGCGGTATGGGGAGGGATGTGAAGAATAAAAATACTCTTCTACACGTATTATGTATTAAAAAGCAAACCCTTTACTAGCAACATGCATACAATGAATACCGTGTTGTAATATTGTATTATACAAAAACAGAGTAGAGTGGAGCCAACTAAAACTGAATAAAATAAAAGTGGGACTTTCTACTTAGATTTGCTTAGTAAGCTGTATGTTGTTATTCAATAACTCTTGATTTATATTAAGCAGCAGTGCATCGATATCGATATCGATTAATATTTAATATTTAATTTTATTTAAGTTCTATCATCTTCAATTGATCTCATTCTTTATTAAAAATTTTAAACTAATTTGACGATTTTTTATATAAAACGGCTTTGGTGGCACACTATAGCCGTTGTGAACTTAAATTAAGAAAAATTAGAAAACTTTTAGTTCCATATTGTCAAGACAAGTTCTGATCAATATCTATAATAATTCTAATATTAATTCCGGCACATTATTAGCATTTGTTTAATTATTTTATAGATTCAACTTTAATATTTTTTTTTTTTGCATTAACTAATGATGGCTTTTCTTTTTGTATTTCTTATTTAATTTCTTGACGTTCATTAAATTGTAATTGCACTAACTGCACAAAATTTAATCAAATTGCAATCGTGTTGAAAAGAAATAAATTTCTTGGTTTTCAAAAACGTTTAATTTCCTTTTCGTATACAACACGTAGAAAACATTAAATGCAAAACTCCTCTTTCCACAGCATTTTAACTCGACAGAGTAACTGAAAAACATTGAAAATTTATGTCAATGCTTTCCAAATTAATCACACCTGAACGCAACACGGAATATGAGTTCGTTCATTCCATTGGAGGTTTTTAAGGGGATGTGTTTTTATAATTAATTGCCATTTTATGTATGTTTTAGAAAATTGTTAGCATTTACGCCGTCAAAGGCACGAAAGCATTTTTAAAACAAATTAAAATTTAAAAAACATACAAGAGAAATATTAAAGAACATTAAAAAAATGTAGAGCCTCTACGCCAATGACAAAATATTGAATAACGTACTATTACAATTACTTTAATTAAAAAATAAAATACAAAATAGAAAAATGTATATGTTAGCATTCGAAAGCAGGTCATCACTTTGATTGGTGCAAGAAGTTTTTTGTCTATGTTTCGTGGAATGATATCGTAGATATCGTGTGAGTCCTTAAGAACTTACTTGATTATGAATTCATCGTTACTCGTATTTCGTCAAATTGTCACGCTCTCATAGACGTCGTCAACCGCCATATATTTATTATTAAATATTTTTAAAATGCAATGGTCACACATTAAAGGGTTTGCGTGTTCTCATACTATTTTTTTTTCTGCAAACATTAAGTCTGAAACTGCTGTTTGAATACCCTACAAGTTTCAAATAAATGTCCTCAAAATATCCCCTTCACGAAATTAATTAATTAAAAAGGACATGAGATTCAAGAGACGAAATTTGCCAACCGCCACTTCGTACCGCCACTTGCCGGCTTTCGCTTTAACCACAAGCTGTGTTATCGCATTTCTGTGCAACATGGCAGCAACGGATTTGTTTGTTCGTTAGTAGTTGCTTAATTTTGCATAATTTGAAATTGTGTTACACAATTGCAAGTAATTATTGTTTGTATGATTTAAAACATTTAGTTGCATGCCACACAGAAAGAAAAATGAAGAATTAGAAAAAGTTGGTTAAACACTTGCACTTCTTTCGTAACTCGTACTTCTACAAAGTAGGAAGCCACATACTCATATTAAAGCAAGGTAATCCCCCGAGAGTATGCGAAAGAACTCTGGTGCCTTTCTGTTTGTAAATGTATGCCCAGGACTCACACTCACGCAAATCGAGTGAGTTTATGTTACATACATTTATGACACGCAGCAACTTTAATTGGCGACATTTCATTTTATGTCCCTAAATTGTAGAGTCCGGCCAATTTTGCTATAAAAGTGAAAAGTTGTTTGTACTTTCGACATGTAAAATAAGTTAAATGTGCACCGCTCTTCTATATTAAAAGAGGAAAATAATATGAACTGATAACCTTTAAACATTTTTTCGGCATAACACGGCAATACAGCCACACGACCAGCGTTTAAGCTGCGACAAGCTTGCGATTATTTCTATATTCTATAGAGCAAAGCGTTAAAGTCTTAAATTAAAAGCTTTAATTTATTTAGTGAAATAGTTTCCCCAATATTATTTCAGTTCATAAAAGATCTTTGTCGAATGCACAACGCAGTACTTTGAACATGCAAAATAAATTGGGCTAATAAGCACAAACCTCGTGGTCCGTGCGACTTGAAAGAGATTCTGTGTTCTCTTCCAACTGGAAGAAACGTGAGAGGTTTTTTTCTTTTGTTTTGGGTGTGATGCAAGATCCTGGAGCTAGTCCCAGAATTTGTAAGGTGTGCCAGATAAACTTTTGTTTTGTTTTCTCTTTAAAGTTGTCATCATATGACATCTATGGTGATGCAGACAGGTTGGGAGTTGTACATAGTTTTAGTAGTATTACCCTTTGCCTGTACAACATTACAAGCTCTATCGCAATTAGAGCATCTCGTAAGGGGAAATAAAGAATTACTAATTGTAATAGGTATCATGATCTCTTTGTTAATAGAATTAGGGATATAGTTTACATATAATATTATTTTCGTAGAATTTTATAAATCTGAACCGGGAATGGATGTTGCGATTGGGCACCCCTTTTTACCGAACCGCTAAAATTTCAGGAACAGAGACATGATGAATTGGATGAAACACGGAAATATATATCTAAATGCTTGTCTATGCGAAATTAATATTTTATTGCTACTAAGTGTAGAGTGTGGATCAGTAATCGTCATGGGCTCTCATCTGCCTTCATACCGTGGGAGTTACTAAGCTGAGCAATGAACACGAGATAACCTTGTAGAAGTTAAGCACTGCCTCAATTATTTAAAAACTGGTTATGTTGTGAAAGTTGTAAAAGTTTTATCCACAAATAAATATTTCACCATTTTTAATTTTATTCATTAAAATATCATTAGAAATGTTTTAAAAATAATATAGGAATATTTCTTAAAAGCACATTTATGTGTTCCAATTAATGTTAAGTTTCTTTATAAACAAAAATTCAACCTGAAGGGGTATAATTCGTGTAATTTTTCTTTCTTTCATGGGCTGCGTGTCAACTACAAGTTTTGAACTCTTAAGAAATATAATAACGATTTTTTATATTTTTTTGTTATATTTTATTTTATGTTTTAATAAACACGATTTACTTATTAATTTCGTTTTAGTTTTTTACGATCGGAGCGGATGTGACTTAAAGGCTTTCTAGTTTAAAACCGTTTCTTTTAGTTCTATCATTCTGTTAAAAGAGGGTTAGTATCTGCTTATTGATATTTAATGAATAAAATAGTCGAAATGAGGGTAATAAAAATCTAAGCGATAAACTGGTTATGAAATAATATCCTGTTAAGTAATATGTGGTTGCATGCCGTAACTATTCCCCGCGTCACTGCAATGATTTTTAAAGCAGGTATATTAGGCCACACCACAAATAGTGGTAGTTATTTTAAATATGGAGCAATTATTGGTTTGTAATAATATAATTAGGCGCTTATTATTATTTTATTATTATGATTTCGATTGGCAATTTTGGAATAAATCAGCCTTGAATACGTGCATTAATCTCATAATGTAATCGTAATTACAACTACCTTCCTGTTAATTATATGAAAATCTTTAAAAATAATTTAGGGATTTTTTTTCTTTTAGCTTAATTATCAATCCTTAAATGTTACTATATAAGACAAGTAAGAAAATAAAGACGATTCACTAAAAAAATCTTTGATCTTTACCATAAATCTTTACCTTAAGAACCACAAGAAAACAAAGACATTTAAAACAAGGATTGGGATTTTACAGAACCATCCATGAGGACATTAACACAGAATTCCTCCTGCTTTCGTTGCACATGATGTATTAGAGGAGCAAGTCCCCATTTCCAGAATGGAAATTATTATGCCATAATTTTCGAAATTATTATGCAAACATAAATTTGTCAGGTGTTAACCACTCGCTGTTGTTAAGACCACACCATCGTTACTTTTTGTCTAACTGACGATATTCGTTTTCGTCAGTCATCAGTGAAGCTGGTTTTGCAATTTGTACCAGCACAAAATATTTCTGCTAAATATTTTTTACATAAAGTTTTGCGATTTTCATCACCATAAATTGGTCTTCAAGAAATTGGCATGACTGTGCCACCGTTTGCGTTTATTTTATAATCGTCACAAAAAGAAGAAAATACTTTTTTTTTTTTGTTGAAAAGGAGATATTAGTTTTATATTAACTCAGAGAAGACATAAGTGATCTACACAAAAACACCGTTTCATAATAATCACATCAAATATGTGATATGAATGTGTTGAAATATTTATAGAACCTTTTCATTGCTCCAGCAGGCTTAATTTTTGTAATGCCGCTGTAATGCGGCGAGTAGATCAAGAAAATCCTTTGCAGCTAAATAACAGAATATCGTAATAAAATATGTTTCAAAGCTCCGCCCCGATTCTTTGTGATCAAGTTTTCCTGTTCATTTTAGCAACAAATTGTGCTTCATTGTAACAAATCTTTTGGCACCGATTACCACTCATGTCTTAATTAAATGGCTGTGGATGGTAAAAATATTTTTTTCTGGTATGGTAATTAAAGTGAAATTGTTATTGAGTCGTATTCGGTTCTTTATTTTAATTTGAAAAGCTTTCAGCTCGTAATTTTTATAGCTCCGTTAAATGTTTTATCTTTTTCAAATTTCATTTATGGAACGACTGCTGTTGCCGTAATACTGTCGTTGCATCTTTCTTTTATCAGTTACACCATCAACAGCCTTCTGACCATCTCATTTAATTTAACTGCGTTCCTGATTTCTCTATTTCGTTTCTTTTCCATTTACCTATCACACTTGACTCTATAATCTTACGTATATATAATTTTATAATACATCCATCCACTGAGCAAATAAGGATTTAATGGCAGAGTAGTGGGAAATAAAGTTGTGATGGCAGCATCTATAAATGAAATAATTAAACTTTTTAAGACATTTTGCAACTTGAGTTTTTCTCTCATTCGTTTCAGATCAAACCGGAATTCAATCCGCTAAAAAGTTATTAAACTTTTATAGCGTATTAAAGACTGCGGACAGTTTTAATGTGCGCAGAATTTGTGGTGACAAAGTTCGAAGTTGTAAAGTTTTAGTATCAGTGAAAATAAGTTTTGTTGATAAAAATACAATATGCATATGTGGCATATGCGGCATATGTGGTTGCTGTTTTAAGCTTACAGTGGGTCTGTATGCTCCAAATTGTGACTCGTATGTGGAATTAAGTAATACTAGAAAGAGGAAAAGTTAAATATATTGTCATGTTCTTATATCTTGTTTTTTAAATTCCTTTGTGTGTTCTGTAACAAATACAAAACTTGAGGAAAAATATTCTTGGAATTCAATAAATTATTAATGGCTCCATAATATGAAAATCAGCTTGAGCGCGTTAATAATTGTAACAAAACAATTTAAATTTGAAAGAAATTTTAAGCTTTTACCCTTTTTAATCCTTTTTGAAATAATTTGGAGGAAATAGTTATTGTAAAGTAGTGAAAATATTTCCTCGTTTTAAATTATTTTCTCAAGAAAAAAAAAAACTATAAAACAGCTGAACAGAACTCCCAATTACATGACGAAGGAGCAATTACTGCCGTTCTTCACAAATACATTATAAAACATATAAAACAAATAAATATAAAATATTTTTATATCTCAGCCGTTTATTCTGAATGCATCTGTACGCCATTTGGGCACAAACAATTACTACTTTAGAATTTTTTTGCCTGTTAAACTAAACTAAGCTCGTCAGTAGATCTTTCAATTGTATGGATCGAATCCCAAAGATCAATTGAGAATCAGGAAAATGGTAAGCATAATAAAAATATGAAAGATAGGAAATTAATTTAAAAATATTATAAAAATCTAATTTTTGCAATTAATGTAGGATTAAGAGAAAATAGAAAGGACGAGTGTAATTTGAAAACAAAGGAAATATTTTTTAATTTTTAAATAAAACAATTATGAAAAATGTTTCAATGAGTGTCGAACTATTTTTCACATTTTGCTAATAATACTCTATTTAAAATATTTAAAAACTTGCATTCATCAAACCATAAATGTGTTTGCATGAGGAATTTGAAACTATTAATAATCACAAAATCATGATCTGCAACTAAAAATGTAAATTTTTATTTCTTACTCGTAAAACGAGATCCTTACAAGGCGATAACTAAACTAAATGCAAAACACCACACAAATTAACTACAAAACACCCTTCAAACTCCAGAAAGAGGAAATAAAGTACCAAAAGGGGGTAGTAAAACGATATTGAAAACTTAACTAAGTGAGTGGCGGGCAGTAGAACATGCATGCGATAATTGTTTTCTGATTCTTATCAGCCAAACAAATAGAGATTAAATTACTCAAGCAAATAAAGAATTTGACACATTTTTTTTTTTTTGCTTCAAACGCATAGAATTCGGCATATGGATTGAAAGGCTTTTAAATATTTTCAGCTATTTTACATCAGATAAGAGATTCACGATAAAAAGGGAAAGCTGCAAAGATGACAACTTTAAACTGTAAAATACAATTCAGTTTTACACTGAACGAGGAAGCGTAAGCATTTTGGATACCTTTTTATAAGTTTCGCTTTCGAGAGTGTGCAAAACGTTTCATCCATCATCAGCTTTAAGTGGTTACCTGTATTCGATCATTGGCGCCGTCTACTAATTATCTTCTCACGTCTTCTTACTTCGTTTTGCCGTCTTCTTAATATTCGACAAGGCGGCACCAATTACCAACATTTAATAGAAGAGGCGTAGTTAATGCTTTTAAACTTCTTATAATTTACATAAAGTTATGTTTAATACAGGATGATGGTAATGATGATGAAATTTATCATCAGGTTGCATTTTCGAAATATTAATATTATATGTGTTAACTGTGATTCTACGTAAACGGAAGCTTAGAACAATACCTTGGATCAGGAAATTAAATATGTGAGCTAAATCGAAGTTAGGTAAAATTTTTTTCTTTTTTCTAACATGTTCAAAATCATATCTTATACAAGCCTCGAATATATAATTTTAAGATTTAATTTGTACAAAATTTTGCGTGGTTTTATCAAGTACACTCCCGTTTTTAGAAACTGGCATGCTCTTGAAAACAATTTCAGAAATATCTTAATAAAGATAAATAAAAGTGTGATTTATATCAGGTTTTAATAAATTACATTAAAAAACTAAACTCCAAATAATATATTTAATTTTTAATAATAAATTAATTTTTCTTCTTTAATAATTAATCTTTCATTACTCATCATTCGTTTCCGTAGTCTCTCACAGGTATCAAACAAAATAACTTCCTCTCAAAGTATAATAATTCTAGTTAAAACTATTACACGTTACACACAGACGAAAACAGACAAAATTTCTGGCCTATTATTTGATATTTAATTCGCATTAAAAACTACAAAAATTTACAAATTCACTCGCTTCTACAATTAGTTGACTTGGATCCATTACATAATACATGAAGAACCTTCAAATTTACAAAGTGTTTACATAGTTAAAAATGGTTTATAGGGCTTTTGGGTAGTAACACTTCAAGTCAACAAGTTGTAATAACTTTGTGACAACTCGCAATGCTGGTCTATGAACACACCTATTAACAATTTTGTGTGACTTCACTTTTATATTCATGAAAATTGGCCACAACCGCCAAAGTTGTTTCTACAATTGTTTTAATTGTCGTCGGAATCATCTCCCGGAAGCCAGAACAAAATGTACTTCAGACTGTCAAATTAGTTCACTTTTATAAAATTGCTTATTTTAAAATATAGTTAAATGTCCAAATTATTAAAAATATTTTAGTTACTGTGCGAATCGCTATTTAATACACTTAATATGTTTTTGCTGAAAAGGGGATGTTTAAACTGAAGCTTATAAATATGAGCTTCGTTTCGTAAGTGTGTGGAAACGGAGTGAGAGCTTAATTCTATAGTGAATTAACCTAATGTCACATTAAAGAGTTTCAGTGCCCGTCGAGGCAGTCACGCCTTGTATTTCACTCTTCAGCTGTCTGTCATATCCTGGTAGTGACTTTTGCAATACCGATTTGTACCCATACAAATATCAAATACTTTTAAGCTTGCACAGGTACAGTTCTCTCTATAATTAGTTGTCTATGAAAACATGCAAGGATACAGCAAATATTTAAAGTTGCATAATATAATCAAATGCCAAAGGATCTTCTAGAAAGAGGCATAATCACTGGCCACTTAACATTTATCAGGGAACGCTTAACACCGATGACATACATCTGAGCAGATATTTTCACTTTCAATGACATGTAAAATATGTATTACCAGCCAAAGAAATATTTGTAAGCCATTTTTCAGGTAAAACTTGTGACATAATTCTTAAAATATAAAAAAATATTTTGGCGGAACAGCTGGAAAAATTCAAAATTTATTGGAAGTTAGTAGTTCTCAAAAAGTTTCAAGTATGGATATTATCAATTTCAATGATAGAATTTTTAGTGAAAACTATAAAGGTACGCTGGCACCCTGATGCGCTCTTAAGGGTTAAGAGCATTCAAAACAAACAACAAGCAAGCATTGAAATTCACGCAATAAACGTATTTGATGCGTAAAGTATACGAGTTATAACAGCGAATAAAAATGTTGGTGGTTTACGCCGCTTTTAAAATTAAAATTACTTTGTGAATTTGACTAATTAACATGCACCTCTCTGCAGTTATTACGGAGTTAAAAATCTAATAGATGTTTTGTAGGTAGGACAATTTAAAATTAACTAAATGAGCACAATCCAATACATAGTACAAAGAGAACACAATAGTTTCTTATATTGCCAATTACAGTAATTATCAATTTAGTTACGTATTTGTGCTTAAAAAATAAAAGCGCAAGAGCTCGCCGAGTTTCTTTTGTGAGGCGTATTTGAAGAGAGCCAAATGATCTGAAAGCAAACAAATAAAAACGTTTTATGTGGCTGGCCTGGTCACAACTGTGCCATTAACGAGTTTGAACCGCAATCACGCGCGACAAGTGACCGGAAATTTTGTCACCAGAAAGCAAATGAAATATTGTATGTCCTAAAAGTTGTCTACTATGAAGGGGTTTTAATTTTTGTGGCTTTTACGACTCAGTTCGTAGTTAATTAATATTTTCATTTGTTGTGACGCAAACCTTCTCATAGAAACACTAATTTATTATTTCACATTAAAAAAGAGGTTCGTTAAAAGCAATCTGTGTCTTATCACTCAAGTGAAACATCAAAATTCACTGTTACAGTATTTTGGCTAACAAAAATCAACCAATAAAGATTTCTGTGTCTGTGTTGATTGGCTAACAACTTTTAAGGCAATTTTTTTAAGGCGGTGCTGATTGAAACGTCGATATTTAAATTTTACCCAGACCTCCTTTTAATTTTAGAAAATGTTCTGGCAATTAAGTAAAGCTCAAACGCACTTATATGGCATTCCAAACAAATGCTTGTTTCATTTTTAGTTACAAAATATATAAAAAGCAATTTTCTTAATAAAATCAAATACAGCTTTTATGCACATCCTGTTGGGTCTTTCAATTTAGTTATTTTATGCTAAATATCTGGATACTAAGCGTACTATATTTATAATTTTCAATTTAAATTCTTCCATGCTAATAGTACATCCAAAAAGTTTAATTTCTCATCACAAATTCCCCAAATAATATAAAACCATGAACTTCTCAATTGATCTTGGTGATCAACATTAAGTATGTCGTTTATTTTTTAAAAGCCAGAAGTTTTTAAAAAAGGCCCGATACTATTTCCTACCTATATTTAGTGACACATAATTAAAATAAACTCAAATTATCTACTCTATGGAATACAATTTGTTTTCTTATTCTAGAACCCTTTAAAAACACAGTTCGTAAATAAATAAATTTTGCTTTCAAAAGAACCCTGCAAGATACTTGTAATACCACTCAGTTACATGGAATTTAAACTTAACTTATCTAAAGAAAAAATTCAAACTATATTTTTAAAGCCGACATTTAATTCAATATATGTATGTATATTATTTCGCGGATCCATATTGGACCATTGCGGTTTTCTTTCTTTAACTAATAAGAATTTGTTCTGAAAGTCCTTAAATTATTTTGTCGATTTTTTCGATTTTTGGAAAAATGCTCAATTTTACCTTTGCATTTTTGGGCAAAAGCAGCCACACTTTAAAATCGTCCGTTTGTGTATTTTTTAATGAAAAATTAGCGTTTTTATTGCTCTTGTATGTTTATTTTATGTTTTCAAATGTTTAAAATATATTTTTGTTAAAAATAAAGAACAAAAAATTTTTTAGATTTTTGGAAAAATACTCAATTTTTAGATAAGGGGGTACCCTTTCCTTTTTTGGGCAAAAACAGTCACACTTTAAAATCGTCCGTTTGTGTATTTTTGAATGCAAAATTGGCGTTTTTATTGCTCTTATATATTTATCTCATGTTTTCATATGTTTAAAATATATTTTTGCTACAAATAAAGGACAAAAAATTTTTTCGATTTTTGGAAAAATACTCAATTTTTAGATAAGGGGGTACCCTTTCCATTTTTGGGCAGAAACAGTCACACTTTAAAATCGTCCGTTTGTGTATTTTTGAATGAAAAATTGGCGTTTTTATTGCTCTTATATATTTATCTCATGTTTTCATATATTTAAAATATATTTTTGCTACAAATAAAGGACAAAAAATTTTTTCGATTTTTGGAAAAATACTCAATTTTTAGATAAGGGGGTACCCTTTCCATTTTTGGGCAAAAACAGTCACACTTTAAAATCGTCCGTTTGTGTATTTTTGAATGAAAAATTGGCGTTTTTATTGCTCTTATATGCTTATTTTATGTTTTCAAATCTTTAAAATATATTTTTGCTACAAATAAAGGACAAAAAATTTTTTCGATTTTTGGAAAAATACTCAATTTTTAGATAAAGGGGTACCCTTTCCATTTTTGGGCAAAAACAGTCACACTTTAAAATCGTCCGTTTGTGTATTTTTGAATGAAAAATTGGCGTTTTTATTGCTCTTATATATTTATCTCATGTTTTCATATGTTTAAAATATATTTTTGCTACAAATAAAGGACAAAAAATTTTTTCGATTTTTGGAAAAATACTCAATTTTTAGATAAGGGGGTACCCTTTCCATTTTTGGCCAAAAACAGTCACACTTTAAAATCGTCCATTTGTGTATTTTTGAATGAAAAATTGGCGTTTTTATTGCTCTTATATATTTATCTCATGTTTTCATATATTTAAAATATATTTTTGCTACAAATAAAGGACAAAAAATTTTTTCGATTTTTGGAAAAATACTCAATTTTTAGATAAGGGGGTACCCTTTCCATTTTTGGGCAGAAACAGTCGCACTTTAAAATCGTCCGTTTGTGTATTTTTGAATGAAAAATTGGCGTTTTTCTTGCTCTTATATATTTATCTCATGTTTTCATATGTTTAAAATATATTTTTGCTACAAATAAAGGACAAAAAATTTTTTCGATTTTTGGAAAAATACTCAATTTTTAGATAAGGGGGTACCCTTTCCATTTTTGGGCAAAAACAGTCGCACTTTAAAATCGTCCGTTTGTGTATTTTTGAATGAAAAATTGGAGTTTTTATTGCTCTTGTAAGTTTATTTTATGTTTTCAAATGTTTAAAATATATTTTTGCTACAAATAAAGGACAAAAAATTTTTTCGATTTTTGGAAAAATACTCAATTTTTAGATAAAGGGGTACCCTTTCCATTTTTGGGCAAAAACAGTCACACTTTAAAATCGTCCGTTTGTGTATTTTTGAATGAAAAATTGGCGTTTTTATTGCTCTTGTAAGTTTATTTTATGTTTTCAAATGTTTAAAATATATTTTTGCTACAAATAAAGGACAAAAAATTTTTTCGATTTTTGGAAAAATACTCAATTTTTAGATAAGGGGGCACCCTTTCCATTTTTGGGCAAAAACAGTCACACTTTAAAATCGTCCGTTTGTGTATTTTTGAATGAAAAATTGGTGTTTTTATTGCTCTTATATATTTATCTCATGTTTTCATATGTTTAAAATATATTTTTGCTACAAATAAAGGACAAAAAATTTTTTCGATTTTTGGAAAAATACTCAATTTTTAGATAAGGGGGTACCCTTTCCATTTTTGGGCAAAAACAGTCGCACTTTAAAATCGTCCGTTTGTGTATTTTTGAATGAAAAATTGGCGTTTTTATTGCTCTTATATGCTTATTTTATGTTTTCAAATGTTTAAAATATATTTTTGCTACAAATAAAGGACAAAAAATTTTTTCGATTTTTGGAAAAATACTCAATTTTTAGATAAGGGGGTACCCTTTCCATTTTTGGCCAAAAACAGTCACACTTTAAAATCGTCCATTTGTGTATTTTTGAATGAAAAATTGGCGTTTTTATTGCTCTTATATATTTATCTCATGTTTTCATATATTTAAAATATATTTTTGCTACAAATAAAGGACAAAAAATTTTTTCGATTTTTGGAAAAATACTCAATTTTTAGATAAGGGGGTACCCTTTCCATTTTTGGGCAAAAACAGTCACACTTTAAAATCGTCCGTTTGTGTATTTTTGAATGAAAAATTGGCGTTTTTATTGCTCTTATATATTTATCTCATGTTTTCATATGTTTAAAATATATTTTTGCTACAAATAAAGGACAAAAAATTTTTTCGATTTTTGGAAAAATACTCAATTTTTAGATAAGGGGGTACCCTTTCCATTTTTGGGCAGAAACAGTCACACTTTAAAATCGTATGTTTGTGTATTTTTGAATGAAAAATTGGCGTTTTTATTGCTCTTATATATTTATCTCATGTTTTCATATATTTAAAATATATTTTTGCTAAAAATAAAGGACAAAAAATTTTTTCGATTTTTGGAAAAATACTCAATTTTTAGATAAGGGGGTACCCTTTCCATTTTTGGCCAAAAACAGTCACACTTTAAAATCGTCCATTTGTGTATTTTTGAATGAAAAATTGGCGTTTTTATTGCTCTTATATATTTATCTCATGTTTTCATATATTTAAAATATATTTTTGCTACAAATAAAGGACAAAAAATTTTTTCGATTTTTGGAAAAATACTCAATTTTTAGATAAGGGGGTACCCTTTCCATTTTTGGCCAAAAACAGTCACACTTTAAAATCGTCCGTTTGTGTATTTTTGAATGAAAAATTGGCGTTTTTATTGCTCTTATATATTTATCTCATGTTTTCATATGTTTAAAATATATTTTTGCTACAAATAAAGGACAAAAAATTTTTTCGATTTTTGGAAAAATACTCAATTTTTAGATAAGGGGGTACCCTTTCCATTTTTGGGCAAAAACAGTCGCACTTTAAAATCGTCCGTTTGTGTATTTTTGAATGAAAAATTGGCGTTTTTCTTGCTCTTATATATTTATCTCATGTTTTCATATGTTTAAAATATATTTTTGCTACAAATAAAGGACAAAAAATTTTTTCGATTTTTGGAAAAATACTCAATTTTTAGATAAGGGGGTACCCTTTCCATTTTTGGGCAAAAACAGTCACACTTTAAAATTGTCCGTTTGTGTATTTTTTAATGAAAAATTGGCGTTTTTGTTGCTCTTGTATGTTTATTTTATGTTTTCAAATGTTTAAAATATATTTTTGCTAAAAATAAAGGACAAAAAATTTTTTCGATTTTTGGAAAAATACTCAATTTTTAGATAAGGGGGTACCCTTTCCATTTTTGGGCAGAAACAGTCACACTTTAAAATCGTCCGTTTGTGTATTTTTGAATGAAAAATTGGCGTTTTTATTGCTCTTATATATTTATCTCATGTTTTCATATATTTAAAATATATTTTTGCTACAAATAAAGGACAAAAAATTTTTTCGATTTTTGGAAAAATACTCAATTTTTAGATAAGGGGGTACCCTTTCCATTTTTGGCCAAAAACAGTCACACTTTAAAATCGTCCATTTGTGTATTTTTGAATGAAAAATTGGCGTTTTTATTGCTCTTATATATTTATCTCATGTTTTCATATGTTTAAAATATATTTTTGCTACAAATAAAGGACAAAAAATTTTTTCGATTTTTGGAAAAATACTCAATTTTTAGATAAGGGGGTACCCTTTCCATTTTTGGGCAAAAACAGTCGCACTTTAAAATCGTCCGTTTGTGTATTTTTGAATGAAAAATTGGCGTTTTTCTTGCTCTTATATATTTATCTCATGTTTTCATATGTTTAAAATATATTTTTGCTACAAATAAAGGACAAAAAATTTTTTCGATTTTTGGAAAAATACTCAATTTTTAGATAAGGGGGTACCCTTTCCTTTTTTGGGCAAAAACAGTCACACTTTAAAATCGTCCGTTTGTGTATTTTTGAATGAAAAATTGGCGTTTTTATTGCTCTTATATATTTATCTCATGTTTTCATATGTTTAAAATATATTTTTGCTACAAATAAAGGACAAAAAATTTTTTCGATTTTTGGAAAAATACTCAATTTTTAGATAAGGGGGTACCCTTTCCATTTTTGGGCAAAAACAGTCGCACTTTAAAATCGTCCGTTTGTGTATTTTTGAATGAAAAATTGGCGTTTTTATTGCTCTTATATGCTTATTTTATGTTTTCAAATGTTTAAAATATATTTTTGCTACAAATAAAGGACAAAAAATTTTTTCGATTTTTGGAAAAATACTCAATTTTTAGATAAGGGGGTACCCTTTCCATTTTTGGGCAAAAACAGTCACACTTTAAAATCGTCCGTTTGTGTATTTTTGAATGAAAAATTGGCGTTTTTATTGCTCTTATTTATTTATCTCATGTTTTCATATGTTTAAAATATATTTTTGCTACAAATAAAGGACAAAAAATTTTTTCGATTTTTGGAAAAATACTCAATTTTTAGATAAGGGGGTACCCTTTCCATTTTTGGGCAAAAACAGTCACACTTTAAAATTGTCCGTTTGTGTATTTTTTAATGAAAAATTGGCGTTTTTATTGCTCTTGTATGTTTATTTTATGTTTTCAAATGTTTAAAATATATTTTTGCTAAAAATAGACAAAAAAAATTTTGGATTTTTGGGAAAATTTTCGATTTTTGGTAAAAAAGTGAAAAGAATATTGGTCGAAAATAAAAATTTTATAAATTCGAAACAGCTGTTAAGTCATTTTTAGCAATTACGTTTCGCGTGGCGAACCAAATTTTATTGTAAAATACGAGTCGTCATCGTTCTCACCATTTAATATATCTGCAGCTCCACGTATTGCTTCTTCATCAAGTAAATTTTTTTAGGCGAAATGCCCACTACACGATACACTGTTGGCAAGATATACATTTTTATGGCTTCCGGTTATGCTTAGAAGGGATTTTATCGACGAAGTAAATATGAGTACATAGTGTAAAAGAATGTGAAAGCAAAAATTGATGTTCATATTATTATTTTTATATTTATGCGATCTTATAATTTTACAATTTCTTTAATATGTACCAGCTTCAGATCTTTTATAGAAACTGTTTTAATTATTTTATAAAAAAACTTCAATTTTTTAATGACACTTTTTAAAATATTGATCATTTGAATTATATACATATTATATATATTTCTTGAAGAAGTTACACAAATTCTAACGACATCTTGAAAATACAAATAAAATTGGTTTTTATAAAGGATTTTGTAAAAAAATATTTTAGCCAAGAGAGCATATTACAAAAAGACTCTTCCAAGCCTTATTCTGCCTTTAGAGCCCAATACGCGCTATACATACGAGTTTCTAATTTCTCTTCATTTTTATTTAAAAGAATACCTTTCGTACCTCTCATATCGTCGGTGTGCACTATAATTAAAATGGGGCCTGCAAGGTTTATTTTTACATTTGGCGTGGTTTTATTTTTCCATAAATGCAATTCAAAAAGTAATAAACATTTATGCTGCTTTTAAAACTTGAACTGTACAATTGTTTGCCAAAAAATCGTTCACAACAACAGCAAACAAATATTTTTCATTTAATTCATAAACATCCGGTCTAGACAGACAGCCACTGTTTTATGTTTAATTTCATTTTAAAATAATTTTTTGGCTCTTTGGCTTTGGCTTTTAGAGATAAAATTTGTTACATAATTGTCTTTAATAGATACAAAGCATTGTTACTACAAGAGTTTTAAATTTAAGGCCAACTTTTTCATTTAGCGTTGGGATTAAAAAAATGGCTGCGGCTGGGTAAATGCGCAATAAGAGGTCCATCTCATATACCCAAACCATATAACATCGCCAGACAATACTGTTCATGAAGGCCGAAATCGGTGTTTCCAGCCTTTTGTAAGCTCCTACTTCATGTCATTATTATGAAGTACGCAAAGTAGACCCCTTTTTAATCAAAGGAAATCGGATATGGCCAAAAGCTCGTGCAGTGGCGCTAAACAAAACAACGTGCTTAATTGATTTCAGCCTTGACTATGTACTCGTAGTTGTGAATGTGTAAGAAAACCTGCAAACCAGGAAAGTGGACTGTTTTTAGCGTTGCTTTCCTGCAACTTTTCCAGTACATTTTTCTATAAAAAGTTGTTGCGTTTTACAATTTATAATATTTGTTTGCTCTTCTGTTTTATTCATTTCAATTATACTCGTATTTTCCATGTTTGCATGCAAAACATTTGCTGAGAAAAGAAAAAATTAAAAAAACAAAAAAATCTAATAAAAAATTTGCTTTGTCGTGTTGTGCTGTTACTGCCACAATCGTGTTACTCACCAAATTATCTAGTCGGTAATTGTATTATGCCACCATCAAATAAACAAATAAATGAACAGCAATAACAACAATAACAGCAACAGCAACAGCAACAGCAACAAAAGCAACAACACCTGAAATGTAGATTAAGTCAACTTACAAAAATTGCATTTGTCAGTGTTTACAGCTTAAGCGCCTTTTGTGGTCTTCATTAGTGTTTTTATCTTTCGATTTTTTTTCTAAATGCACGCACAGTGGGGAAAAATACACCGATTGTACTCTATTTTTTTTAACGAAATATTGCTTGCAGTTTTCAGAGTCTGCTACGTATACCAGAAGCTTCCAGTTTCAGTCTTAGACTTTCTGAGTCGATTACGAAATCTCTTAATAACTTGCTGATGATCATTCTTGCTTGAAAGTTTAATTCTTAAATTAGCGCTGCACTACACATCTACAATGCATATTAATTATGCTTTTTTTAACTATTATTTAATTACTAATTTTTTTTTTTTTTTGGTTTAACATTTAATGTGATAAAATGGAAGTCTTAATGCATCATTAATGCAATACTAATTAAACGACATTGTAGTATTTGATTTTCATTTAAGCCCCATTAATTAAGCTAATAGAAAGAATACATACTTTAGTTCTCCCTTTCCTTATACCTTGTTAGTTGAAATGATATGAATGGTCTTCCTTATTTTGCATTCTTCGGATATCTGTTTCAGGAAATTTAATTCATTAAACCCGGAATGCGCTTTAGAAAAAATTCTTTGCCTGGCATTCTCTTCATTCCAGCCATAGTGCACTGTCTCCCCCATTGGCTGGTGCAAAGTAGGTGATTAAAGTATCGTGTTTATGGGTTTTTTCTAAACATACATTTTCCACATATTGGTTTTGCGAAATAATAAAACACTTTTTGTCATATTTAAACTACACTTAATTGCAATTTGAATTTGACTAATTAAGTGAACGATTCGTTTGTTTTTCTTTTCCCTTAAACGCTCATAGTTTTGATCATTTTGCAACGATAGACCGAATCTATTAATGAGAATCTAAAACGTTGTATCCAGAATAACCCTGTTGGTCATGGCTTATGGGCCCTTTACACGCAATCGCTGCCTGCTACTCTATTAAGCTCCACTTACATGCATGTTTGGAAAAGAAAAACAAAATTATTCCCACATTATTTCCTTTTTCAATAATGTAGCACATTCGAATAAGTAAATCACACTTTGTGGCGTTTTGAAGTTGCCACAATTGTCAAGTGTCCTTAAACTTTTTTTCTTCGTACTTCGAGTGAGTGCTCTTTTTTCGAAACTCTAACAATTGCGGTTGCTTCTTGATTGTGTTGCAAAAGTTTTGTTAATTTCACTTCTTTCTTGCTTTCGTTCAATTTTAACGAGCTTGTTGTTAAGGTTAATCTTTATTAAATTCTATTCTTCTGATATTTTAGAAATCAAGAACTTTAACAGTTCAGTGATTTTGCAGTAAAATTATCGTATTCAAGTGTCACTTGAATAAAAATACATACTCAAGAGCGATGAATGAAGGCTGGGCTGGAAAGAAACACACAGTTACTTTTAGGGTCGCATTAACTTAAAAAGCCGTTCGCTGTTGCATGGCGAGGTGGTGTTTTGGGAAAGTTTACTTGAAAAAAATTTAACTTTAAATATAAAACATTTAAGAAAAGGCGATTTTGGAATTGATTTATTTCAAGCAACCCCTTATTATTCAGTTGCATGGGAAATATTATTTTATTAACTGTGGCACAAGTAATTGTACTTGGATGCACTTCAAGGAATGATACTTGCTTGTATAAAGAGGAGAAAAGCCTCACATCACAAGAGACTTTTAATTGTTATAATTCAAAGTTAATTTGCCAAATCATCTACATGGAAAGAAATAACGTAAATTGAGCGCCGTAATAAATCTCTGTGGATATTTTTAAAGTGTATATAATAATTACTTATACACAGAGAGATCAACAACGAGCAGGAATATGAAATAACACGGAGTAGGGAGAATGTACGTGCACGAAGACGCTATTGATGATTATGTGCAGTAAGGCGATTTATTGTTTTAGAATGTTGGAAGTTTCAAAGTTTTCTGAAGAAGCAGATTAAAGGATTTTGAAAAGTAATGGAGGGACTGAAGTCTAATACGATTGTACGCTTTCACTAGTTAGTAAAGTGCACTGCGTGCAATTCAAGTCCCGAAGACATCCACCTTTCTCAATTACAGAGTCCACGCTTGGAAAAAGGCGGTCGCTTAAAAATTGCACAAGATTTTTTATTTTAATTTTTGATTGACTGTTTAATAAATAATTTCATTAGGGAGTTTTTTTTTTATTGTAGGCTTTAAATGTAATAAACTACCGAATAATATCAGGGCACGCTCCTACGTAGCTACGAATGAATTGCTAACCCAATATAAGGCGAATATACAAGGCAATTTGGCCAGCGAATTAAGAAAAATAATACTAACTATATTGGTTCTTCGCCTTTCTCTCTATATATGTATATTGTTTTTCTAAATTAAATAACAGAAATCGTTGGGAAGACTGCCAGAACGTGTTCGGAACAGTGAAGTATTTGTGTTGTATTCTCTTCTCAGTCGATAACGCTACTTGCTTTCAATAGATAACCGAATTTACTTTACAAATTTATTTTTAATAAATTTATAGCAACGAAACTATCAAACAATATTAAAATTAAAGTTTTTCAATTTAAACACTCTTAAATAGATTTTCTCATTCGTACATTCTTTTGTTTTAACTGCGAACTGTAAAAAGAATAACAATCTCTTCATATTAATAGATTCTCCTTAATTAGAGAAAATGTGTTTTCCCACTGTTAATAAAAAAAAATAGAAAAAAAAAACATCGCACAGTTTTCAAGTCTGAATTTATGTTAATTAAGAATTCAAGTAAACATATTTTGAAAGCGGTTGTTACAATATTTAATAATATAATTTTATCTGAGAACTCGGTTTGTAGGTCTCACTTGAAACACACAAATCAAAAAATTTCATTTTATTTAATTTTCATCCAGAACTGCACACCAACTCCACCTCCAACACCGCGTTATTGTTACTGCGAGCAACAACAACAATAACGATTAAAATAGTTTCAAATCATGATGAATTAAAGCATGCAATGATGCCATTAATTTGGAGTATTCGTAACTCGTGTGAATGTAACTGATTTTTAAACTTTGTTTTAAGACTTTGAATTTATTACAATCAGTCTCGCTTGTTGCCTTTTTTAAAAACATGATATTATTAACTCTATGACACGATTTTGTAAGAAAAAAATATAACTTTGTGCATTTTCACGTGCAGTATTTAAAATCAAAAGAACTGTTTCGGTATAAGCTTCAATTCGTGTCTCTTAATAAGCTTCCTTGGTGCTCAGAATGTAATCTAGATGTTTTTTTGGGGGGCAAAAGAAAATATGTTTTGTGCGGTACTCAGTGAAAATCGAATACGGGGAAAATATTTCTAAAGAATTGTGTATGTGAATACATGAGTACTCAACAAAATTGATATACGAGTCTACGAAATGATAAAAATTACAAGGATTGAAAAAAATATTGGGGTAAAGATTTAAAAGGTACTCACTATTCGTTATTTTGCAACAGCTGACTGTATGGGTGGGTGTGCCCCATGAATGTATGCGTCTGCAAAAATTTTCTTTTTTTGTGGAACCAAAAAATAAATAAATATTTTCTCTCGCTAATTAAGCACAAGGAAGTGGTTGGAAATGTCAGACGAGTATAAGTAGCTGCATCGCTCATAAGAACAATGGCGACTTCCGATCGCCATAAAGCATCTTCCGGCTTACCGCGTGCCAAAACTACCAAATACAAATTAATAATATAAATAAAGAAGTAACAGTGCGGAGACTAAGAAACTGCAATGACCGCACATGATGCCGTGCTCACATTGCGCCACATCATCTGTGCACTGCAGCTGGGGAATCTCCATTTGATTCCTCTAACACTTCAGTTCATAGTGAAATGTTAAATTCACACAAAAGGCTTTGTATCTAATAGCTCTATTATTTCCTCCAAGTCATAAACAATTGAATGTCATCAATTTCCCGTTTTTTACGTTTCTGGTTATTCACAAAGTTTATACTGAAATTTATTTCCACCAAAATTATGATGTAAGAAACATTTTTTAAAATTTTTTATAAAATGGGCTACATTTCAATGGAATTTTACTTCAGCTAAATGAGATGTATTTAAGTATATCTGAAATCTGAATTGACAATTCAAATCCCAGCGCATGAGAAACATAAAGTAAGAATGATTTCCAGTCAACTAAATTAGAATAATTTAAATTACAATTACTTTTTTTTAAAGATAAATCGGTGTAAAAAATATATTCAGATGTAGAAAATTAGGAATATTTATATAACTTTTGTTCATACTTTTACCAACAAGAGAGTTTTTGGCTGATTTCTTGTATGAAACGGATACGCGGCCATAAAACAACTAGCCTGATCTTAAATTAAATAGATTTTTCTAGTTAATTTTTTTTTTTACCGTTGCAAGCTATTAGCTTTCGTTACATGTGTAAAGATAAAAATTTAATTAATTAAAATTAAGTAAAGTGGACTAAAAATCTTTCCTTAAAGCCTTTCTCTGTTTTCTAAACTCATTTTAAAAACTAATAAAAATATATGGGAAATAGGTAAAAGTCCTAAAAACATATCGCGCATTGCAAATGTGAAAACGCTCGGAGCTTTTAACTTACCCGCATTTAAAGCCAAACTATATTAAACTTAACATGTTCAACCGCAACAAGTGTTTAAACTAGATTTACAAAAATTAATAGAATAATTAAATACAAGCGTACAATACAAGGTAGTACAAAAACAACTTATATTGTTATTAACATTTAGTAAATTTACAAAAACAGCAATTATATTGAAAGCATGTTTTAATTGGATTTTATGGAAACTAAAGTTTGTTCATGTCTTTATTTCTTCTGCAAAGTTATACGGATTACTGGAAAAGTAAAAGTGAAATTAAGTTACCAGGAAAAAATTTACACATATTTAGAGAAAGTTGAAATTTAATGAACATGTAAGTATTTATTTAATTAAATTAGTGCTACTTAAATATTGCGGATATTAAAAGTTTTTGCAATAAAAACAGGTTAGTGGAGCCAATTTGAGGAAGTAAAAAGTACGTATTAATAAAGGAAACAGATCTTAATGGTTGATAATATATACATAAATATATGTATAATTCGCCTTAAATCTTTCTTCGTAAAAAGGAGGTATAAAGAGATAAAAGAATCACCTACACAACGAATTAACTACTACACAGACAAACTATATACATGCAGTAAAGAAAAAAAATTTTTTATGTAAAAATATTTTCATTTAAAAGTTATAGGAAAACTTTTTGTAATATTTGTAATATGTGTAATATTTTAATTGTTTGTTAAAATTAATATTTTCCGGAAGAAGTTACTCGTAGCGGTAGCGAAATATTGAAAATAAAATTAATATAGAATACTTTTTTTTATAAAAAAAACAATCGCAAAACCAAACAATTAAAAATGTTTATAAAAACTATAAAATATTATTTGAAAAAGGGCTTATTAATGGGATGAAGTAATATTTTCTTTGAACTAAAATCGCATTTAAATGATATATGAAATGAAAAAACCCTTTAAAGAAAATTAAAAAATTAATTAAAATTAATAAAATGACGCAAAGACTTAAATAAAATATTCCTAAATTTCTATTTCAAAGACGTTGTGACAAATTAAAAGATCTAATTGTGTATTAACAACTTTTTGCAGATTGGAAGGAGGCTTTCGTTGTCCACTCTTACAATCGGTATATTCCAAGCAGTTTTTTGTGGATTCTAAATTGACTGAAGGGATGTTATCCATAATTTCCATAATTTTCCAAAAATAGTTATAAATTCTAAATAAACATAATGGGCAAAAATAGAAATCTGCGTTATTACTAAATGAAAGAATTCTCTAAAGGAGCTCTCCAAAGGGCAACGAAACATTGGACAGAATGTTTACATTAAGAAAATTTTAAAGGCTGATAAATGTATGTGGATTTGAAGAGTTGCTTAAAATAATAAGAAATCATTGGCTAATAAAAACATGTACATGTGTACGCATAAATAGTATGCATACATCTCACATGCCCTTAAATATGGTACACGAAACATATATGCATTTCCATAGAAATGTGAACGCCTAGAAAAGTAATTTTTTTTAAATATATTTTTGTTGGTAACCTTTCAAGTGTAACTAACGCATCAAAATTTATTTTTATTAACAATTAAGCATTTCTATTCCATGTTTTGATTTTATATCCTTCTCCAAAAGGGCTCCTATCGCGGCGGCAGGACTATCACTCTATTCACATTACGAAAGTCTTCCTTCAGAGAGAAGGCTGGATGCTATTAAATGTAGAGCATGCTTGTATGTGCTTTGGTTTATGTATATATTTTTTTTCAATTAATTTCGAAAAGTTTGTTCGATTGTTATCGGCTGAACAAAGTCTATATGTTTAATTGTTTTATTTCATTTTTATTCAAACTTTATAACTTTCGCTAAGTTTTTGTTTTAAAAACTATGAAAAATTAATTTTACTGAAAGCTTCCAAAGAAGATATCAATTTTTCGAAATATCAACTAACTATTGTTTCCTTTTATTTATTTCATTTAATCATCTTTTAAAGCTTCAAATGCCACATTGAAAATTGTCTTTCGAAGGAATTTAAAAATGGGAAGGAATTTAAAAAGAAGTTTCCCTTATTTATTATAATAAATCTGCTTACAAAGTAGTCACTTCAATTGATTTTATTTGTCCAAAGAACGAGGATGTAGTCCTCTCTTGTTTGTCTGAAACTATTAAATACTCTTAAAGTTGCCTCAATTACTTTTACTATCTCAAATAACACTTTCATTTGCATGCTTTACATTTGAAGAAACATCAAATTTAAAGCACGAAATATTTTTCCGAATTTAATTAGTAAATATTGTATTTTATATAATGCGAATTGCATTCGTAGGAAATGGCATATGACTGTTGGATGTTTACGTTTCGTCTGCAACACGGGGTATCTATTGGCCTGTTACACACAAATTATTTCGTTTTTTCATTAAAAAGTGATGTTTATTCAGAAAACGAATTGTGAAAGAATTTTGGGAATCAAACAATTTGATGATCAAACAATTTTTTGTCATAATAAGAGAGCACTTACTAAATTGGAATATGTGACATATTTAAGCATCTTAAGGATTATGTCGTTTAAAGAAAATATGTCGCGTTACCATTGAGAATAACATTTAGCTGCAGCAACATTTGGGATATTGCCAATATTCAATATCCCAATTAATGACTTACTTGCATTTTGCTGCCTTTATAATTTCCTTTTAAATAATTTTTATAAGACGAGCGTACTTCAGAATTATAAGAAAAAGTTTAAGAGTTTCCACCATGCCAGTAATTGGTATAGAATTGCACCCATTGCGTTTTTATATTCAAATCTTCCTCTAAGTAAACTATCGTGGTTCAGCTTTTAAAAGTGTTTAAAAATTTTTGGTGCCTTTTCGGAGTATTTAATTTCAAAAACAAAGTGTTTCAGAATGGTGTTTCGTAATCATCTTAAGACGGATTTCAAAACTCAAATAATATTGAAATCTATTTATTTTAGACTGAAATGCAAGGCATAAAAATTGGGTGGGCCAAAACACAAAAAATACTTCTAATCAAAAAAAAAAAAAAAAAAATTAAAAATAAAATTAAAAGGAGATAATCTGACGATGTGGTAAAAAATACACTCAAAAAATTCCTCGGTGGCATTCGTTGCGTACAACAACACTTTATATTCGCAAAGTATAATGAAATGAAAATTAATTTTTAAATTTTGTTCAGATCAACAATTTTGTTTCACCCTCTTTTTAATGTCTAAAACGATAAAACTTTCACTTGACTGAATACGGCTGCGTACAGGAATCAGTTTGTAAGACTGCCACCGATTACTTAATGTGACAACATTAGAATAATTGAAACAGTTTTAACAATTTCATTCTTTGCTCGTATTTGGTTTGACAAATAGTAACCTGGGAATGGTTTTCGAAAATTTATTTATTTTTTATGCAAATTTTCTCCAGCCGTTTTGTGGCTTAACAAACATTTAATGTCATCGGCAATCTTCCTTCAATTCTGTTAAAAATTACATTTTTATTACATTCGTTTACAGTCAAATGGATCGGAGCAGAAAAAGTTCCCTGAAAAATTAAATTGTTAAAAAAGATCATTTGCAAAGTGATAATTAAGGAAGAGTTTTGTTAATAATGATAAATTGTAGTCGGTTTGAGACAAATCACCACCATTCGTAGCGACGCTTTCAAAGTGTTAATTTATTTAAGTGTTTCCTTTTTATTTCATTTCATTTCAATTGCAAGCGAGTTTTAATAAATAAAATATTTTAACGTTTTTAAGGAAATAAATCATCATGTGTGAGGTAAAAGAATTCGATAGTTCTGAGTGAAAATTATAATATTTATTTTATTTAAAAATACTCGTAATACGTTGTGCGTTTAACACTTGAATGAACATCTAAAGAATTTTTATTTTAATAAATGATAACGAGATAAGTATTTAGAAGCTCTGAGATATAAAAAGCCGCTTTATCTTGCAACAGTTTTAATTTACACATTTGAACATGTTTTTATAAATGGTTTATATATGACAGATTTGTGTTGAAAGTTGAGTTGGGCACATTCCGATGTCATTGCTACCATCGTGTTCCGTCCTGAAGCGGAAGCACAGAAACAACATTCGACATTTCTAATATAATCTTTATCTTCGCAATTGCGAATATCGTAAAAACGTTACTAAATCCTGTTTTTAGGCTTTTCATTCATACAAAAAATCTAACAAATGTGAAAAACGTTTTTAAAAATATTTAAAAATTTTTTTTAGAAAATAAAACATTAGCGAAATATTAACGATTTCTTAACTTTCTTTTTACATAAAGTATGGTATTCTTAACATAAAAAATTGCCGAAATGGATTTTCCGTAGAATATTAATTTCTTACTTAAGAATATTAATTATTTTATCGAATTTGTTTATTAGACTTAAAAAATTTACTAAAATTTGTTAAATTTTTTCAATGAAAGGATAAGAAACTAATGGCAGTTGCTACAAAGTTTGTACATCCGATGTAGATATTACGTGAACCATTACTAACGTATATATCCAATCCACCTGATTGATAAGATTATTCGATTATTTATTATTTGCCAAGCCTGTTAGCCATACCCTAATCGTATTATAGAAATTACGAAGGCGACGATGAACCTATTATATCTATTATATAAGAAGCTCGTAAACAGGCGTTGTATTTCCATTAGCAGTGAAATTATACACTGTGCGGCCAGCATATTTCAGTAAAAGGGATTACATGAAAAATTTCCAGATTTTGTTTCCCGAATGATTTATAGGTAAAATTATTTATAAGGAAAATTGTCGGAAATACTTCTACTCTCTCCTTGAAATAAAGCAATAAAGTATTCGTTCATACACATGCACGTGCTCTGCCTTTATCGCATTTGTTAGAACTGCTCTTGTGCAGTTATAAATATTTCTACTTCTTTAATTAATTTTAATTAACCGTCTATAACGCTGACATTATCGTCTTAAGCAAATTGAAGTTACCAATTGATTTTATCGCTTGCATAAATGGACATTAGCATCATAACACCTTGAAACTGGTTGTTGTTGAATTTCTCAGAGGATCTTTTCAATCATTTCCCAATCATTTTAAGGTTTGCTGCACATTTTGTCGGGCGTACCAGACCAATACACTCCCTACCATACATAACAGTTGCCATTAAGGAGCATCATTTATAAATGAAAATAATTTTATTGTTTGAGAAAAAATAAATAAGAAATTTGAATAACGTCATGAAAGCTGGCGATGAACTCGACCACATGTACTAACTTGTGACTGGTGGATGAGTGGATGGCGATTGGTTGTACTGAAAGCGAAAAATTTTAAAAGAAAATAAACTAAATTGAAAATGAATACTCGTATTGCAGTAAAACGTGCCTCCAATATTAATTAAAACCATTCAAACGTCATTTTTACGCATTAAGCTTGTTTTGTTTCTCTTTTAGATTCTGCTTGAACTTTAATATTTAGTTTGGATTTTGTTTCCTCTTCAAATAATGCGACATTCTTTTTGAGATAAATTCTTCGTAATAAATGCTTGCGGTGTTACCAGAATAAGGGGAGAACAAAAGGAAGTTGACTGATATACTTGCATGTTCGTCTGTCTGTCAAATTGAGCTTAAATTTTTTATGATATCAAAAATGTTAAAGTCCATAATTTCTAGTAAATTTCTCCTAGTAAATGGAACTAAACGCAATATAATTGTTACTGCGAAGAGTAGCCGCTGGACAATATATATGTACATCAAAGTAAAGTTACGTTTTTCGAAGGGTGTGTAATATTCGGCATGGTCTTGATTGTTTATTTTACATTTGGATCTGTTCAAACTATTGCATCGTTACACTAAACAAATGAACTCTGCTAAAAGAATACGTGTAGAGGTGTAGAAAGAAATTGATTAACTTTGGAATTCGGAGAGAATGTTGGGTTTGCTTATTTGCATCCATAAAATATAATATTATGAAACTGGATTTGTAGTTGCGTTGCAGTTGGTCGTTCCAGTTGCTCATTGTGCTGTTGGCAGATGAACGTTTCTATATTTTGATCATAAAATGTAGCTTTTTTATTCTTGTGCAAATATTTATTTGTTAAATGTTCGCTTTAATGCTTCGCTGCGTTGTTTCTTTTTGTATCATCACTAGTAGCAGCAGCAAAATTATTTTTAATGCATGTATTTATTTAAAACTTTCTTGTTTTACGACTACTTTGCGCGCTATTAAGTGGTTTCCTGACGTCTCATTTAGAGTGCTTTACATCAGAAATTTGCCATAAATTCTATTCACCTGCAATGGGCTGACGCCAGCAGTTTGTTGGAAATTTAATACATTTATAGTCAGTTAAACACTTTCAACAGAGTATTACAAAATGCTACATTAATTCCGCCTTTGACCACCGTAAATTGTTCAGGATACTGAAAATTTTTGATTTGTCAACAAAGGCCCTAAAACTGTGACCAATTCAATTACTGAGCCATTTTTAATTGGTTCCTATTGAAGAAACCCATATAGTGAATACATTAGAATTAGCAATTGTTAATTTTTTGCTAAACTTTTCTTTTGGTATTAATTCAAATTCAAGTTTTCTTTTCTTCCATCGCAAATTCTTTGCTGAAGCAATCTGGAGCCTTGGCGTTAGCCTGGGATATGCAGCTGTAATTTCGGGGAAGGAAAATACCAGGGACAGTACTACAATAGTCAAATAATTAATTGTAAGCAAATTATATCACTAGTTAAGAAGTCAGTGGCGAAAGTTACGTGAAAACTTGTCTTCAGAAGTGGTAAAGTAAGTGGCGCATGATGATTTGAGATTAAATTTAGGTTCCCTTTTTCAGTTTTCCATTTTTGATTGTAGAGATTTTTGAGGTGTTGAAAATACTACTCGTTTCCATCCGAAAGTATATACTTAAGAGGAGGTGGCTCTTTCAGAATAATAAGTCGAGCATCGCTTGTTTTTTCTCAAAGCCAATTTCAAATTTAAATATTTTTAATTTTTAAAACTAATTCCATTAAAAAATACACAAGACATTTGAAAGAAAGCTGTTGATTGGATTATAATTTAATAAGATTTATAATACAAATTATTTTAGCTTATACGTTTTTTATTAAATTAATGCATTAAAATGGAGATATTTTTTATTTTATGTACGAATGAACAATTCTTCTGGTCATTCCGCTCATATTTTACGAAATAAAGTCATCAAAATGTAATTAACCCTTTTCGGTTTTAATCTTAATGACTGATTTTAATGACATGAGGTGTAACCGTAAAATGGAAATTTATACATACTAATGAAATAGTGCAGGCAGAAGAATGTCATGGTGTAAACTATGAACTGATGAAAATGAAAATCAAAAGGAAAGAAAAAATTTCCGCACGATCTGAATAAAATTCACTTGTACGAACGGAACTTGCAACCAAATAATAAAAGCCACGAAGGGAAAGAAGGGGAAAATACATGAAAATATGGATATACTCGTATGTTTATGTGCGAAGAGGAAGCTTGAAGGAAAAAGGAAAATAATTACTTTATATTTTGTTTATGCGGAAGTGACTCATAGTTCACTAATACAATTACATATCTTGTATTGGCATGCTTCTATATTGAGTTGGTTGAATGAACTGTTCAAGTTAATTATATATTTCAGTCAGAAAATAAATCAAAGAGAGGTTCGAAATAGTTAAAAATGTTTAAATAAATACCGAGTTTAGCGATATCAATTATGAATCATATGATATTCTGTTTTTTGTCCACTGTGCTGATGGGTTCACATCATGCAACTTTTAAATATTAGTATATTGCCGGTAAATATTATATTTCCGGTTTGTTTGGTTGTACAAAGAGAATCTATCGGCTTTCTTAGAAAATAGTACATGAATTCTTAGTTAAAAATAAATTTAAATCTTTTAACTATATATAAGATTGATTTTCCCTCTTTTTCCTTCTTTACATTTAAAATGTTTAATACAATATATTGTCTTGTTAATCGTTTAAATGTTTAATGTTATAACATTAGAACAGCTGGAGAGTACAGACGACAAAAGCTCAGACTCTTAAATTTTCAAGGAACATTTAAACAAGAGATTTTAAAATAAATGGCACATATTTCAGCGGTAAAGGGCCCTAAGCCGTTTACAGTTCACGCCCTTACTAATTAGGCTAATAAAACAGTTGATAATTATTTGTTAATGTTATTCATGGTAAAAAATTGTTAGACTTTATTAAACTAAATACGAAAAATTTTAAACGTTCCTGTTACTGAGAAGCGAAAGTACGCAGAATGGACAATCTGTTCCTTATCATGTACACAGCTGGGCGACACCTATTCTTTTTCCAATTGCTCATGCTCCTTCAAGGTGTGGTTCACGGCAGGCACACCTGCCATAATAAATAATAAAGAATAAATATCTTTATTTCCATCGCAAAGTAAAATTAACTTTCGTTCACCACTAAAACTGAGAAAAGTACCAACTAAAACATTAATTACAAATTATAATAATTTAATTTGTATTATACCAGGAAATTTTGTATCAAAAATGAAACTGCGATTTACAGTAAAGGGAACACAAATCAAAAACAATAAGCAGGCAAATAAAAACCGCCTATTAAATGAAATACAGCCACCCATTCCGTGTTGCAGTCTATTTAAAAAAAAAAAGAAATCATACTTTGTTATATGTAACTAATCTCTGCATTGTGTAAAATAAATTCGTGTTAAAGTTGCTACCCAGGAGAAGCTTTTGCCATTCAGCTGCTTTTAGTGCAATGAAAATCACATCAATAATAAAAATGATACTCTTCCTCGATCAACTTTCTTTATAAAAACAAAATGGCTGCGCAAAGACTTCCTCATAATCATTTTTAATTAATAATCATCTTTTTATCACACACTTTTCCTTAAATTCACATGCATATTAATTTTGTAACTGCATTGTGTGGAGTCTCATGCTTAAAAAAATGTGTGCAAAGAAATTTTCTTCAAATTATGAAGATGATAATTATTAAATTTCAACGAAACACAGTAAAAATAAATTGACACAAAATATATTAGAGCACACCAAAAATAAAAAAGTCGCAAAAGTCTCTTTTTCGTGGTGGCGGTATGCAGGAATAAAACTCATCATCCTGTTAATCCTTCAAAGTACAAAATTGCAGATAAATAGAAGGTTACCAAAAAAAAAATTGTCTAATATCATCTTTTCAAAATATATTTATAGATGGACAGAGATTATCTTCAGAAGCGGCAAATTTTCAATGGTAAAATTTTTATGAAATTTTATAAACTTTAATACGAGAAGCATATTTTTTATGAAAATTTAAAAATAATTTTAATTTTGACAATAAATTTGCTGCTAATAACAGAATAAAAAAATTAACTTTTTTCCATTTACTACTTCAGTTATTTCTCTGCTAACACGATTTTTAAAAATGTCGGTTAGTTGGGATAATTAGAATTCTTTTTATCTTTAATTCCCAGTAAATTTTTATAAAACACGCCACTGTTCATGGCCATAACTCGCCAATAAAAGTGTTACGCAAAACTTTAACACCAAGATATCATTTATTTTTGAAAAATGCTAATAAAAAACAATTTGCATGAATATAAATTAGAGTCATTTTACATTCATTAATTTACATTCAATTCAATTGTTCTGAAAAATTAATATTCCCCTGAAAAAATTAAAATTGTAATGAATATCAATTGTGGAATTTTAATGCGATTTAAATTAAATATAAACAATTAGTATTGATTTGATGGTAAAAATTAAAAATCTATTACGTTTTAGTTGGCATAATCCCTAATACGTATTGCATTGGTAAAATTACGTATGAATTTCAGGATCGCAGTTCAGGATCTTGTAACTAATAATATGGAACAAATTTTTTAATAAGTTCAATAGCTTTACGTTTTATAAAAACATACTTTTTAAACATTTTAATTAAACAAATCAAAATGTCGTCGAAATAAAATTTAAAATCCACTACTTCGACTAAAACGCAATCTAGTTGAAGTGAAATTAATAAATTTAATAATGAAACAACTGCCGCTTAATTGGATTGCAATTCTGGATAATATTTGTAACATTTTTCAATATTGTAAAACAACAAAATTGATATTAAACAATCCAAAAACGCTCTATTTATAAGTACGCAAGTGCATTAAAGGTGTTTCACAAGTGACTACAGCTGAAAACTGTAACTATCGTAACTCCGGTAGTAACTCATATTTGCGTTTGTATATGTGCCAATACAAATGCAGAGACTTTCATTTGCTACTCGCATTAAACACATAGAAATTTAGTTTCGTTTTGAATTCAGTTCATTCTCATACGAGCGCTGCCATGAAATGAATACACTGGGAGATGGATGTACATGCTTACAAATCTTCTCCCACATCCTGCATTCGGATGGGTTGCTACTTCGTAAGCAAGTTAACAAATACATTTAAAAAAAATTCAACACGGCTTGTATTTAAATTTTTAATATCTAATTGTGTGATTGCAGCAGCTCCCTCGCCTTTTGTTTTAATTTTAAATTATACATTTAATAAATTAAAACAGTACGTGTGGTGGTATGCAGTTTATGTTGGATTATTGCTGATGATGGAATTAAGGAAAGGCACTCTTGTTGCTGCTGCTTTGAACGCGATGATGACGTTACAAAGTGTGCAATTAAATGTAAATTTTGGCTTTTTACAAATGTGTACGAATGCGGACACCAACGCAGAGCAGCAGCAACTAATTACAATCTTTGTATGATATTGTAAATTAGCGCCTGTTTAATAGAATTTGTGTTATTTATTTATTTTAGAGAGTTGGTAATTGTTAGTATGTAGTGTTGCCAGATTAATATAAATTTATTTTTATGCACTGTATTCTGAATGTCTTTACCAACTAAAATTTAAAAATCAACCAATTTTCCATCCAAGTGTGGGACTATTTTTAATTATCTGCTATAGTATATTCATTCGCCTAATATCAGCTTAATAACAATTATCAGAAAATCTGATGACTTGTTTCTTTAAGTATTCTTATAGTAAAATCGAAGATAAACTTTTCCTCGTGTGTGTAAATATATAAAAATATTAATATTACACACATACCTAGAAGAAAACCAGAAAGTTTGTGTATTTAAAATCATGATATAACAAAATTTGTGAGGTTTTTAAATGTTTGGGTTGCCAATATTTATAACTAACTGTAAGTAAATATCTTTAATGATGAATATTTAATTTTGATAAGTAAATTTTAATTTCTATTTTTCTATTACTGAGACCGCATCATTTATGATGCTAAACTTTTCATTTCCTTCCGTTATCATCAGCACACACTTGGCAAACCTTTAGGTGTAGAACTGCTACGTCTAAATAACCAGTCGAAGTGTATGAATTAATAGAAAATTTCTTCAGTTCATAGAAATCAAGATGTGGGAGCTTAGATCATGGAAAAAGATAATGGTTTCCGCAAAAATAAAATAATCTGCCCACTTTGATTAAAATTAAAATTTCCTTTGTTGGGGTTCAATGCGGAAAAGTGCGTGTTTAACTTTCGAAATATTTATTTTGTATTTATTTTATTTATGCATAAAACTATTAATTATACACAAAAAATTATAAAATGTATTTCAATTCATACAACTCCCCACATTCACTGTACTAACACATAAACCTTGTTTGCTGGCTGTTGCTCGAATAATTAGTTCACATTAAGTTTTCATTAAAGCTTTGAAATAAATGAATGCCGTTGAATACGAAAAATGTATTATTAGTTTCTAATTATATTTTGAAAATATTTTTAATACAATTTTTAATACGAATATACGCTCACATTTATAATTTATGCAATTTTGTCTGTGAAGAAGGATGTAAAAATATTGTATATAATTTCCGTTTTTCTAAACACACCGGATATACGGGTATTGAAAACTAGAAACAAAATAAAAATGTATCAAGTTGCAGTCATCTTTCAAAATGCATTTTAACATACTGAAATAAATTTGTAATATTTGAAATCGCATAGGAATGTACCTATTTTTGGACAAATATTCCCGTTTTGCTTAACCTATTACACTATACTATACTAGACTATACTATATCTCTTTGGAAAAAAGAGATAAAGTAAAAAAAGGAAAGTATACCAAAAAATCGTTGCCTTCTGCGCCACATTCCACCCTTCCACTATATATTGGAAAAAAATTACATGGACTCACAGTAGAGTCCATGGAGGGTCTAATGTCAGTTAAACTAACGACGTAAGCAAGCCAAAGAAGCATAACGTTCAATTCTGACATGAAATTTGCTTCTGATAAATATTCGAGGTTATATTCGAGTATACGAGGTAATAAATTGGGCTTAAGTGAAACACCAAATAAAAATTTAATTGAAATGTTACAGGAAAAAGGAAATATTAACAACAGCTAATTTTCATTTTCAATATCGAATTTTGTATTGAAATTTTGTATTGTATTAGTCTGAAGCCAGACGTTTTGCTTAACAACTTAATATGCAAACTCAACTTTCATGAACTTAAATTTACTGGATCAAAATGGTTGATTGTGATGAAGCTTAAATAAACGCGCATACAAGTGTAAACATTAAAGAGTAAATGCTGCCTTCCAGTTCATTACGTTGCTCACAGCAACACATGCTTTTGGCTGGAGACAAATAAAGAATTTAAATAATTTAGCCGCGGATGCGGCTATCTAAAAGCTTAAGTTTTAGCAATTGATTGATGATCTTTCATCAAGCTATTGACAAGGTACAATTAAAAAAATTATATATTTGAAAATATTTAAAAGAAAACTTTATTCTTAACAAGATCTTTATTTAAAGGCATCTCAATTGATATTAACTGTCGAAGTATTTTACATAATGAAATATATTCAACGGTAGTAAATCTTCAGGAGCAGGAAGATCTGTGTTTATGAATGCGTCTTAGCAATTTTCTATAAATTAATTTCATAATAACCGCTAAATCATGCAAAAAAGGTAATTTTGTATCTTTGAGGTTAATCACCATTTGCAAAGCTTTTGGTGCTGCTTGTATTGCGATATTTACTGTTTTACTAATAAAAAGTAGTTTTGTCTAGAAATTAAGCATTTCCAACAAACATCAAAGCAATAAATGCCGCAAAATGTGTGGCATTGTTATACCCTTCCTTAAAAATAATGGAATAGTATTAATAAGTCTGATACGGGGGATGAAATTTTCTATGATATTGATTTGCCACCCCATAGAGTATATGAATATATGCTGGATACTTACGAGAAAGGACTTTGATTGGGATGCATACACATATTTGAAATGGACAAAAGTTCTTTTTAACCAGTTCAACGTGAAAAGCTTCGGGTTTTTTCCGCAGGAAAACTCCCATGGTCTGGGCGAGAAGCGAACTTGCGATCTCTTTCTTAGTAGGCTGTACATTAACCATTCGGAGGTACCCGAAGCTGAAGCTTATCTGGGCTTCCTCAGATCATGGAACAAAATTATGATGTGTCATGAAAAGTGTTGGGTAACAACATTTCCTGTTTATTTAATATTTAATATTTCTCAGTAATAAGAAAGATTTATATTTATTACAAAGTTAAAGTTTACTTCAATGCAGTGTAATTGCCGCATACAAAAATAGCTTTATTACATACATATGCACATATACATATATGAGTATAAAATTCGACATAGTCGAAAATGTCGCTTTTAGTTGTTTTACATCAAAAGGAAATTTGGATAAGTTGCAGAAAACGTTTCCGCCTTCTTTCCGCTGGTAGTTAAAGATTCAAACTTAGAAAACCATCATGAAGCAAGTGATGATCTAAATAATCTTGAAAAATTGATTTAAAAAAAAAAACAGAAATTCCAATTACTTCACCGTTTAAAGAAACATAAGTGAGATGAAACAAGAATACAACAAAAAGAAAAAAAACAGTAGGGCTATTACCGTTGCTATATGAGCGTTTAAAGTTACTCTATTTTAGTCATGAACAATTTTTTCCAATAAGAGAGCTCAAGGTTATGGAGGAACTAGAACAATGGATTTACAGAAAAATGCAAATTCTAATACACTCGCCGGACAAATGTTATCCATTAAAATCTTACCGGCAGTAAAATACCGCCAACGCTAAAAACGTCTGTAAAGCGCCAGATGTATAAACAAGAAACCAAATAAGATTACAGCAATTTTAAATCCATTTCGATGTTATTAACTGAAGAGGTGATGAAGCAAAAACCAAAAATAAAAAAAATTAAAAATAGCTAATTTCACTTCTATTCTAAAAAATATTTTTTGACAAGCATTTAGTCGATATATCTCATCGTATCCCTCTTTCATAGTTACTCTCGTATTTTCTTACTATAACTCGTAACAAAATACAAAAACATATATATTGCTAATTTGAGTTAGTCTTCTGTCATCATAGTAACACAGTACGACATGTAACAGACAACATCAGCAACGCCACATGAATTCAAGGTAATAGCCCGTCTGAAGGAATTTATACTCCTAATTATTAAACCCAAGAAAATTTAAACAGATACTTGAGTGTGTTGGATGTAAACACTACACGCTTCAGGACATACATACATATAATATAAAATTCCCAAAGTTTGCTTTATACATAATTAAGTAATACTTCAGAGACTAGGCGTAAATCGTCGCAGCCTATATGCGTTAAAAACTGAACTTGTTAGTTGTAAAATAATATATAAATGATATAAAATATCAGAAAAATAAAAGTTATGATTATTATAAATGCTATACTGTTGCAAAACCATTGTGACAAGATCTTAACATTCATTTTCCTTCAAACACAGCCTTTCTAGAAAAACCTTTTTATCAATTACTGTCTGAATAATTTCACTTTATATGAAATGTATGCCTTCTGTGAAAATCATGTTTTCATAATTTTTAGGAATATCTTCAAATATCCAACCAATCATTTTGCTATTATTATTTTTTGCAATATAATAAATCTATAAGAAAACTGAAATTAAATTCAAACGATTAATGTTAAATTAGCCAGTAATTATTTAAGTTATTATAGTTAATGATTAGTTATTTAAACAATAAATATTGATGTAATTGTTATTCAGTTGTTTTAACAATCACAATTGCAAAAAGAAAAAAAAAATCTTGCAGTAGAAAAACCACTGTAATGATCACTATTAAATTATTAATAAAATATTTAATTACATAAAACAAATCAAGGAATGTGGTTGAAGCAGATTAAATACCAACTGTGAACAATTTGTAATTGTTAATTAATAGAAATCTAGGAAAACATCGAATGAACAATTCTCTTGTTACTGACTATATTTAAATCGCATGATAAAGTTAATTTATTCGTTTTATTTACGGATGTACACTTTAAATAATGAAATGAAGTACATTTTTAAAACTTTTCGGCAAAATGTTGACTTCCCTTCCATAGGTCGCTCCAGCTTTGCTAACGAAAATGTGTAATAAAAATTTTTTACGCGCTATTCTGCGAAGGAACGATAGACAGATCCTAATTATTAATTGGCATGAGAAGGTATTTGCATCCGAACTATGTTTAGTTCTCGATCCATGTGAAATATGAAAACGCATCCGCTGCAAATATTTGCTTCTTTTAATTCTATATGTAGTAGATCGCTCCAGAAAAGAAGCGAATATTTTGTAGTAAATGGTTTAACTCGGAATAAAAACCGCTGCCAGATCTTTCAAAAAGAACAAGAACAACAAGTGAAGTATATGATCTAGATTATTCTACAAATTTCGAAAATGTTAGACTCTAATGCTTTCATCTGTGATGCAGAGACGATCCAATCAGAAAATGTTAACAGTAAAGAATAATATTTATTATAGAAAAGATGCCTTATTATTTGCTATGCGTCTAAGAGGACCCTTCGGCCCATACCGGAAACGCCGGCACTGCTACCTTAATAAATAAAGCATATGCACGAGGAAAAATTAAAAATGTCTGTGTTATATAGATTTCGTTCGCAATTTTTTATCTGTATGAAACTTCATCTTAACTCCCTAGTTAAAAATGAAAGAAAAAAGTGGTTTCAGGGCGAAAGGGGTGGTGATAGCAGTAGTTAATGTACCTCTAGGTAATGTTCGAGATTACAGCTGCTCTTTATTAGAAGTAAATCAGTGGAGTATTGCGTTCTCAGTGCACATTGTTTAGTAGATGATTCTGGACAACGCAAATATGCTAGAGAATTTCAAAGTTGAGAATGGACAATCTATCCAGTGGTAGATGTATGGGGTTTCCTCAGGTAGTTCAGGTAGGGTGCTTATTGTACATAAAGAACAAACATTTTTTTTTAGGTATTGTTGTCATTAAACAGATTTTATTTATGTATGGATTAAAGGATGGCTTCCTTTGGCGGTAGAAATTCCTTTAACTGGTTAAATATTCGTTAATTGGCAGCTCCACCGTAATGCTCTTAACCGACATGATATTAAATTACTTTGTGATATGATTTGTATGATTTTTTAAGGAAATCGGAAATCTTTCAAATGATATACAAAATTATACAATTTCTATTATAACTAACATCCTGATACTCTGTATTTGTAAATTAAATTGCTATTGGACGCATGCTTGTAGGAGTATGAAGTATTAAAACCAGGCATAACATACTGAAAAATATATTTAAAATATAAATGTTAAAAAGATAAAAAAAATTCATGGCGTAACGAAATTGTTCTGCATTCAAGCATGGTAAACAGCGTTTTTGGTTTTAAATTGTGCAAATTTTTCGTCATTTTCCTCTTGGGTATTGCTTTTTCTATAAAAATAAAAGCAGTATTTCCTTACATACAATCTGCAAACAGAGCATACATAATAAACAGTGGGGGGCAATTTTGAGGTAACTTTCAAAATATATATATATATATTTTCGTATAGCAATTAGTATTGCTTTATAAAAGCAATTAGTTTATAAAAATTATATTTGGCACATTATATTTTCAAAAGCCATACTAGTAAAACTGCATGTTTTCGGGATAATTTTTCAATTAAAGTGTTTGTTTGAAATGGACTTTAGTTGCAGTTGATAAATAGTTTTCTCAGCTTTTTCTTAAGACTGAATATTCATGCCAAACTGCAGTTGTTCGTGATTAAATAAAGTAGTGTCGGCAATAACGGCTGCTTTTAATTCTAGTTATTAGAATTAATTATAATAATGATTATATCCCAACTGATACTTGTTTTGATCAAGTTAACGTTTCTAATTCCTTCATAAGGATGGTTGCAAAATAAAATACAACAAAATGATTGTCGATTTAATAAATCTATATAAACAAAAAAAAATAATAAAAAACAAAGAAATATCTTCTTTAGAGTACCAAAATTTAATCGTTTAATTTTTAGTACCGTTAAGAATGTAATTCTAGTACTTTTGCTATCGCCCTAAACTCTACTTATCAGCCCAATTATGCCAATGTGGAAATCCCTAGTCATCAAAGTTTGAAATGCAGTTGCTCAATACTGTTGCACTAACATTTAAAAAGTAATTAAAAATCTGATGATAAATTGATAAATCAATAAATACTTGTATATGGAAATGCCTTTAAAATTCCAGGTAACTTCTGCAGAGCTTGTCCATTAATCCCCCGGCGGTGCATTATATTGTTATATAATATATATTGCTAGAAAAAACTAAACGTTTAATTGCGTTTGAAATGCCCTTCACTGCATACATGCCATGCATGTATTACATCTCTCACAGATAAATATCTAAAAAACTAAATTTCTAAATTGAGAAAATATGCAATCATGTATTGAAGCACATACCCGTACACATGGGGGTATGTGGGGCGGTTTGAGCCCACTTCCATTGCAACAGAATTCCGCACATCACGATACTTGTATATCAATTTAAATTCTTTTAAGGCATTTGGCAAGTGATTTATCGAACGCTTGCCAACATTAAAATAGAAATTAACTTGTCCATTTCAAATTTGTTGTTAAAAGCATGTCAATATCGATATTTGTTACATTTCATTTTTTTCCATTAACTATAAATCCCTATGGAATGTTTCCTTCTTGAAATAAAACATATAAAAACTTAACAGTTTCTATTTATTCTTTAATTTGAAAAGTTTTATTTTTATGTAGAAACACATCCAACTTTTCTTCAATCATTTGCTATAAACATTCGCTGTAATTTGGTTACTTTCGAACCTGTGTGGCTTCGTAATGATGTCAAGTGGAAAATAATGCTGCCAAACCACAAAATTTAATACTAAAAGCCATATATTAATTACTTGTACTTTCATAAGACTTGAAAGAGCGTTTTTTCTAAATGGTTCTATGGTATGTGAGAATGCATGCTTGTATCTGATCCGTATTTGCCACTCTGGACAACTTAAAAGCAATTTGTGTTGGTGCACACATATTCCAGTGAAACGACACGTACTTAATTAGTAACAAAATATCTTGAATGACTAAAAAACGTTAATATTTAGAATAAGCTATAAAATTTAAATACTCGCACAATGTAATAGAGAACCAAAAAGAAATGTACTCGTATAATCATTTGGCCTGACTGCATGTCAGAAAGTCAACCAATAACAATTGGCCACAAGCTGTAAGTGTAACAAATGAGTACAAAATTGAAATTGCAATTTAAAATTGATAGAAGTCGACTTTAAACGCCCTTATATCAATATATGGCACAATATCTAACCGCATAAGCGCTAATTGGTTGCCTCCCTAGGCAAGTGAATAATGCACAGCATACTAAACCGATTCGATTCCTCCCTAGACCCTGTATGATTTCCTGCGGTTAAAAAAAAACTAGTCAATTCACAAGCATGGAAATATTTCTGAGCTACGCATAACTATTGATTTATACCGTAACGATTGTGCGATTCATTAACTCCTTGTTAATAGCTTTGCTGTTAACTTATCATCACACCTCATCTCTCTTCAAATGTAGCACAAAAATCTTGTTTTTAAGTTAATAGATTCAAAGTAAAATAATAATATCGCAGTTTCGAAATATAACATTAAAACTCTCTGTCATTAAAACTAATAATAATATAATTATATATTACAAATAATAATATTGGCGATATATTTGTCGCTTGTTTAGGAACAAACAAAAAACAAAAAAAAATAGTAAATGCTGCTTTTCACCGACTACGACTTTCTAGGGGCAGCACTGAAAAGGAGGGTTATTAAATGGTTTTTATCGTAAGTAAAATTACAACATCGTTCTTATTCGAGGCTTATGGTCCAGTTATTTTCCACAAAAAAGAAAAAATTAAAATAAAATACGAAAGTATAGATTTGCTAGTAAGCAGAGTTTCAAGTAAAATTAACGCCAGGATCTTTCTCTTCCCATGTAGCAAAAGACACCAATATTTTAATATGATTAACACAGTAAAGTAGTCACACTCTGCATATAAGTAATTCTTGTGTTGCTGATAATATTCATTTTAGTTTTTATAAAGATGTAAATTTTGTTTTATATTTTTATTTTTCTTTTGTAGTTAAATTTTTATGTGCGGGAATTTTGTAAGGTTTCCTTTAAGAAGCGAAAACCTCAATTTTAAGTCAACATAATTTAACAATATCAGACAATTTTTGGAGGGACTTCTCATCAACATGGAAAGATGAAAATTAATACAAAGTCTGCGGTTTTAGCAGACTTGCATGAAAAAGGAATTTTTTTAAGGCGCAACGAAGAACTAAGAAGTTTTAAAGGAGCAATCAAAAAAAAAAAAGGACATGGCATAGAAATTTCGTTAATCTTAAAAACAGTTTGCACAATTTATGTAGGAAATTAAAAGTTTAAGCAATACAAACAAGACTAAATAAATATTTACATCTTTATCCAAACGTAGACTTCTTCAAAGATTACAAAGGGGAGAGAGAGGTTCGTGAAATTTCTAATCATCCTACTTTTTTTTTTGCATACCTCTTTTCAATTGAGGGTGTACGTGACAAAGAATTATTAAGTTGTAAACCTAAAAACCGCGTTCACAAACACAAGGCATAATTCACTTCTTGTTCAAATTATTATTTTCTTTTAAGAATATAGCAGGAAAATAAAGTGATTAAAATAATTAAAAAATAAATTGTTTTAAAAGCTTTAAGACTGCTCGTAAGTAGGTAACAAAATATAGAAAATAGAAATGTAAATTAGTGGGAACTAACTTTCTTAGAAAAGTAGAGTGTGTCATTGGAAATGTGTAACATTGAAAAGTTTTTTATTTGTCTTAATAAAGTTTCAATTGCTGTTCGCACTTGATGCACTGATATATCACGTTTGAGTGTTCTAAGCAAGTATTGGGCAATCAGTAGCATTCCATTCCCAAGACGTTGTAAAACATGATTCATTGCATCTGATATTTTTTGTATTTGCACTTCACAATAAATGTGTACGACTCGCAGCTTCAAAGTCTATTTAAAAGTACTGTATCCACTTGCATTAAGTAGATGAGCCATGGAGGTTATAAAATATACTCCTACTAAATCAGAGATCTTACTGATGAGAAGGGAGTTTTAGTTAAAATTCATGGGTTTCCCAAACTGTGAAGAACCGCGTGTAAAAGTGAACTTCCTTTCTTGTCACTTTCAGGTCGATATTAGTTACCTTATCCTTCTTCCTATAACCTATTTCCATGATTTCGATGGAATACTCGGCATGAGTACCTTAAAATATTTTCGAAGAAAAAAAAACATAAGTATTTAATAATAATACCACTTCATCTCATTTAAAATATACGGAGATATCCAAAATACAAAGCTCTTCATAACAATTTATGCAGGTAACCCAGTGGCACTGAGTATAAAGATTTACATAAGAGAAGCTTATTACCTGAAACCCAACACTATCTCTAGCAATTCTTAATAAAATGGAATTAAGTATTTATATCACTATTAATTGACGATAAGTTCATTGATTGACCAAGTTAATACGAGAAAAATATCTTATTTAGTTCAAATAGGAGGATCTAAATACCTAAAATTTGCTGGTCGTTTCCAGATTCGCTTATATGTATAATTAATGAGGAAAAATATAAATAACAATAATAAATAAAAAAAAAAATAATAATAAAACGCAAATAATCTCTGAATGTTAAATTATTAGCCGTTCCTGGAGAAGAGCACTGACGGTGTTCCAAATATTGGGCATATTATTATAATAAACAATATTTATTGAAGCTTCAAAGAGTTTGCTTTATTAACTAATTCACATAAAACCTAAAGAAAAAAGTATACACAATACAAATTTTATTATTAACTTAAAAAAACATATTATTTATTTTAATTATTAAAATTTTACATATATCTTAGTAATGAGAATTCTGACCCTTCTCAATTCTTTCTTACTATATATTAAAAATATATATAAAAGGTGAAAAAAAAAATATTTTGTGTATTAAAACTTTTCGTTAAATTGTATCATTTATTTTGCCAAATTAATCTCACACTATTAATCACTTGAACTAGATCATTGTCGTATCAGCATCAACTAAAACAAATATCACGCAACTACCGTAAATTGCAGCAACAATAGAAATCTGGTGAAACTGCAACTACAATAGAAGATACCAGCACCATCCAAATGCAACAGGTGCATTTGATGTCAGCCCTCAGACATCGCAATCATTTTGCCTTTCCCGTCTTAATTATGAACAACTCAAACACACTAACAGTTTAATATGTGTACGGGCTTTAATAATATTCTCCACTTGTTCATGATGCATTTGAGTGTTATTAATTAAGTAGATAAATTGAATTTAATTGTGTGAAATTTTAAAGCCATGAGAACATTTTACTTTTGCTGGTTAGGTATTCATTCTTCTAATTAAGAAATAAAAGTTGATATGAAAACTGAAAAACAATTAAATATTCCGGAGGAAAAAATAAAAAATAATCATGCGGTACTGTACCGATCAAAAATACATTTACGTATTGAAATGTAAGACCAGCAAAATCAATTGCACATTTGAACGTAACATTCGCCGCTTTACTTTACAAACTCCTCAGGTTCGAAATGATCGTAATCATTTCAAAAGTTTGCTAAATTTAAGTAAATAATTGTAAGTTGAAAGATTCAAAGTACAAGATAAAATAAATAGCAGAAAATTTAAAAAGGAAATATGACTATAATTTAATACCAGCACCATAGACGGCTAATCTTGCTCATACTTAATCCTCAACTATGAAACAATGAAATCATTTTTTATTGGGAATATCTGCAACAAAATGAGCAACCACCCTTTGCAACACATTGCAGTATTTGATTTACAATTGCAACAACTCTTCCCGCCTGTTTTTCATTTGTTGTACTTGGGGTTGTCGTTGGTAAAAGAGAAAACAATGCAGATCTTTATCGGAAGACTTGGTATTTTTTGCTTGCTGGTTTTCCGCTGCTCACAGTTGGGTTTTCTCCTTCATGTGCTGGAAAGCATATGCTCAATTCAAAACCCCTCTATAATTACATATTCTTTAAATTTTCCAAGTACTCGTTCCTAAAAATATGCATTATTTATCGGCCAAAGAAAAAATATGTTTTAAATAAGTTTTAAATGTTAAAAATATTTTTGGGCAAAAACAGTCACACTTTAAAATCGTCCGTTTGTGTATTTTTTAATGAAAAGTTGTCGTTTTTATTGCTCTTATATCTTTATTTTATGTTTTCAAATGTTTAAAATATATTTTTGCTAAAAATAGAGGACAAAAAATTTTTTCGATTTTTGGAAAAATACTAAATTTTTAGATAAGGGAGTACCCTTTGCATTTTGGGCAAAAACAGTCACACTTTAAAATCGTCCGTTTGTGTATTTTTTAATGAAAAGTTGTCGTTTTTATTGCTCTTGTATGTTTATTTTATGTTTTCAAATGTTTAAAATATATTTTTGCTACAAATAAAAACAAAAATTTTTTTCGATTTTTGGAAAAATACTCAATTTTTAGATAAGGGGGTACCCTTTGCATTTTTGGGCAAAAACAGTCACACTTTAAAATCGTCCGTTTGTGTATTTTTTAATGAAAAATTGGAGTTTTTATTGCTCTTGTATGTTTATTTTATGTTTTCAAATGTTTTAAATATAGTTTTGCTACAAATAAAAACAAAAATTTTTTTCGATTTTTGGAAAAATACTCAATTTTTAGATAAGGGTGTACCCTTTGCATTTTTGGGCAAAAACAGTCACACTTTAAAATCGTCCGTTTGTGTATTTTTTAATGAAAAATTGGAGTTTTTATTGCTCTTGTATGTTTATTTTATGTTTTCAAATGTTTTAAATATAGTTTTGCTACAAATAAAAACAAAAATTTTTTTCGATTTTTGGAAAAATACTCAATTTTTAGATAAGGGGGTACCCTTTGCATTTTTGGGCAAAAACAGTCACACTTTAAAATCGTCCGTTTGTGTATTTTTTAATGAAAAATTGCAGTTTTTATTGCTCTTGTATGCTTATTTTATGTTTTCAAATGTTTTAAATATATTTTTGCTACAAATAAAAACAAAAATTTTTTTCGATTTTTGGAAAAATACTCAATTTTTAGATAAGGGGGTACCCTTTGCATTTTTGGGCAAAAACAGTCACACTTTAAAATCGTCCGTTTGTGTATTTTTTAATGAAAAATTGGAGTTTTTATTGCTCTTGTATGTTTATTTTATGTTTTCAAATGTTTGAAATATAGTTTTGCTAAAATAAAGACCAAAAAAAATTTTTCAATTTTTGGAAAAATACTCAATTTTTAGATAAGGGGGTAGCCTTTGCATTTTTGGGCAAAAACAGTCACACTTTAAAATCGTCCGTTTGTGTATTTTTTAATGAAAAATTGGAGTTTTTATTGCTCTTGTATGTTTATTTTATGTTTTCAAATGTTTTAAATATATTTTTGCTACAAATAAAAACAAAAATTTTTTTCGATTTTTGGAAAAATACTCAATTTTTGATAAGGGGGTACCCTTTGCATTTTTGGGCAAAAACAGTCACACTTTAAAATCGTCCGTTTGTGTATTTTTTAATGAAAAATTGGAGTTTTTATTGCTCTTGTATGTTTATTTTATGTTTTCAAATGTTTTAAATATATTTTTGCTACAAATAAAAACAAAAATTTTTTTCGATTTTTGGAAAAATACTCAATTTTTAGATAAGGGGGTAGCCTTTGCATTTTTGGGCAAAAACAGTCACACTTTAAAATCGTCCGTTTGTGTATTTTTTAATGAAAAATTGGAGTTTTTATTGCTCTTGTATGTTTATTTTATGTTTTCAAATGTTTTAAATATATTTTTGCTACAAATAAAAACAAAAATTTTTTTCGATTTTTGGAAAAATACTCAATTTTTGATAAGGGGGTACCCTTTGCATTTTTGGGCAAAAACAGTCACACTTTAAAATCGTCCGTTTGTGTATTTTTTAATGAAAAATTGGAGTTTTTATTGCTCTTGTATGTTTATTTTATGTTTTCAAATGTTTTAAATATATTTTTGCTACAAATAAAAACAAAAATTTTTTTCGATTTTTGGAAAAATAGTCAATTTTTAGATAAGGGGGTACCCTTTGCATTTTTGGGCAAAAACAGTCACACTTTAAAATCGTCCGTTTGTGTATTTTTTAATGAAAAATTGGAGTTTTTATTGCTCTTGTATGTTTATTTTATATTTTCAAATGTTTTAAATATATTTTTGCTACAAATAAAAACAAAAATTTTTTTCGATTTTTGGAAAAATACTCAATTTTTGATAAGGGGGTACCCTTTGCATTTTTGGGCAAAAACAGTCACACTTTAAAATCGTCCGTTTGTGTATTTTTTAATGAAAAATTGGAGTTTTTATTGCTCTTGTATGTTTATTTTATGTTTTCAAATGTTTTAAATATATTTTTGCTACAAATAAAAACAAAAATTTTTTTCGATTTTTGGAAAAATACTCAATTTTTAGATAAGGGGGTACCCTTTGCATTTTTGGGCAAAAACAGTCACACTTTAAAATCGTCCGTTTGTGTATTTTTTAATGAAAAATTGGAGTTTTTATTGCTCTTGTATGTTTATTTTATGTTTTCAAATGTTTGAAATATAGTTTTGCTAAAATAAAGACCAAAAAAAATTTTTCAATTTTTGGAAAAATACTCAATTTTTAGATAAGGGGGTACCCTTTGCATTTTTGGGCAAAAACAGTCACACTTTAAAATCGTCCGTTTGTGTATTTTTTAATGAAAAATTGGAGTTTTTATTGCTCTTGTATGTTTATTTTATGTTTTCAAATGTTTTAAATATATTTTTGCTACAAATAAAAACAAAAATTTTTTTCGATTTTTGGAAAAATACTCAATTTTTGATAAGGGGGTACCCTTTGCATTTTTGGGCAAAAACAGTCACACTTTAAAATCGTCCGTTTGTGTATTTTTTAATGAAAAATTGGAGTTTTTATTGCTCTTGTATGTTTATTTTATGTTTTCAAATGTTTTAAATATATTTTTGCTACAAATAAAAACAAAAATTTTTTTCGATTTTTGGAAAAATACTCAATTTTTAGATAAGGGGGTACCCTTTGCATTTTTGGGCAAAAATCGTCATTCTTTAAAAACGTCCGTTTCTGTATTTTTGAATGAAAAACTTGCGTTTTTATTGCTCTTTTATGTTTATTTTATGTTTTCAAATGTTTAAAATATATTTTTGCTAAAAATAAAGACGCAAAAAAAATTTTCGGATCGTGTGTTTTAAAATATATACCAGATAGATCTTCAGATGGAAGAATGTAAGAGATTTGAAGATCTTTTCAAATGTTTAACTTGCCAAACCAAAAAAATAAATAATTAACAGAAGAGGTGCACTGAAAAGTACACTAAATCTAATTTATTATATTTTAACAGGTATCCACTACAATACACATACATACGACTGTGTATACAAATGCATACATGCATACACAAGAAATATTATTTATTCCAATCCTCTGCCTAGCCTTTTCATTACTGACTCGAGTGGAGAAACACGTGAATGCATACAACAACTGTTAATTAAATAACCTTTCTGCCATTTGCAGCAGCTAGTTTTTGTTGCAACAAAATAAACCCAATAATTTTCTTTTATATTTAAACATTTAAACGTCAAAAGCATTGAATCTTTGATGGAGAAAAATGGCAGTTTATATCGCTACAAAAGAATGAATCCACACATCTAGTCATACGAAAATTACAGCCTTCTCAGGCCATTGCAATACAATGACAATTGAGCATGTTTGAGCAATTTTTATGAATTAAAATTTATAAAAATAAGGATCAATGGTTCGCTGATTGGATGTTTCGAATATTGGAAACTGGTAAAAAGCTTTAAATTATTTTATATTTTCTTTAGTTGTGTTTTGTTTTTTCTCATCTAAAATTATAGTTTTAGAGTTAATAATATATGATTGCCAGCAACAACCTCCCAGCAAAGATAAAATGAAAATAAAATTATATTTAATAAAACTAAAAAGGAACAAATTCATTATATAACTCAGTTCGTATACGAGAGAGAACGAAAAGAAACATTGTTAAAGACACTTTTGATATCTGTTCGATTTCACTAGAACTGTGCAACAAATGACACAAAAGCACGTACAGAAGAAATTGTTCAATTCAGCAGTCATTTAATTTGCACAATATTTCCAGACACATTGAATAATAAAAAATTTTGATTCCCCCATTTAAAAATATAATACTAGTACGAGTATGTGTGCGACCCATTGGTCAATCAAATTGGAGCTTTTAACTAAAGATTTGTTTCAAAGATTTTGAAATGGTTGTATTTACCACAATTGACGACCAAGAAAAACGTGACGATGTTGCAAGCAGTTTCAGTCTCCATAAAATTCTTTCATATCAAATTTTCATCATAAAGAAAATTATTGCAGTTTGCGTAAATTATAGAGTTTAGTATGGCTGCAGCACATGCAACCAAGATTATATTTTATTATGCGTTGCGATATGAGAAATTATTTGAACAACCTGTTTCCGTTTTATATTCGCATCTTAAAAATAATTTTTTTTAGTTGTGTACAACGTAGTAGCAAAAATCCAAAAAAAAAAACACAAAAGCTTCCCAAGTAATTCCAGGAAGCTTTAAATGTCCTTTAACACGAGATAAATAAATTAATTATACAGCTTTTGCTACTAAAGGATTATCGGAAAAGTATGGTAAAATGGTAAAAATCTAACAACTCCGTTGTAAAGAAACACATTTTCCAACACAAAATACTGCCCTTTTTGAAGGATCGGTCATTTATCACAACTTAACAATCAAACTTTTTCAAATGCAATTAATTTCCAATTAATTATACCTGTATATAGAATTGAATTCCAAGGTTTAATTGATAATCGACTTTTATAAGTGAATCCTTGCATTTGTTTTACCTGCTATCATAAACAATTTTTGGTAAAGCACCGAATAGAAATTCTATAAACTCGTTTAGAACATAAATTTGAACTAAAGACTTTATACTAAGAGAAATCAAATTGCTGTAGAGTCTTACAACATTAAGCCGGAAGACACACATAAACAAACTTGTAATCCATTTTTAATGTTTAGCTTTTTACTTGGATTTCTCTTACATTCGGAAAGGAAAAAATTTTATTTGGTTTGATTCAAGATATGAACTTGTTGCCGCCAGAAAATTTAGCAATAGAGGTAATATTTTAAATTTGTGATCGTTCGATTTACTATATATACTCGTACAAAAACTTGCATAAACTACATCGAACTTTTTTCGACGTTTTGCGAAATATTTCTCTACTCCTCACCCTCTTCATTGCTTTATTAATGTGGTTAGTTGGTGAATTTTAAGTGGTTGGAATAATAACCTGATTGAGCCAATTTCCAGAATTTGAATTATTTTCATTTAAGCCGACTGATTAAAAATTTCTATTATCCGGAAGTTAAAAAGCTATAGAAAATTGATACAAATCTTGCCTAAACTTCATTACATGTTGTATTTTCTTTCGTAATAGAAAGCAATTTTAAATTTAATTCATTTTTTTTTTTTTGAATTCTTTCTATTGAAAAATCAATGAAACCGATATTTGACTTCTAAACAATTTAAAACTTTAAAACATTCATTCAATTCACATTTATTTTACAATGCGAACATTTTTATAACTTTGACAACTGGCAGCAATGGCGGCATTTCCGTTTGCAAAAATACACAAAATACGGCCAAGTGAGCAACAAACACTCACACTATGCGAAATAACAAGTTTGATACAAATAAAAGAAAATGTAAAAAACAAACATTTATTACGCTTTTGCGCACTTTTCCGGTTTAAATACACATAAGCGTGTGTCCTGGTATGAGTGTGTTTACGCGTATGAGAATGTGTGGTTGTAATTTGGTGTATATGCTGGCTGCAATGCTTACTTGCTGGTATAGAGCCATTTTAACGACGTTTTGAACAATTTAAAAGAAAATGTCTTCATTATTAGTTTTTTCCTCGTTCTGTCTATCTTTTTTCCACATTTTTTACAAAAGATAAACTTTGTAGTGAAATGAAAGGAAATTGATGTTTAAAAAGCAAAAGCATAAAGTTTAAACTTTGTTTTTTACTCCGCGAAATTTAGAGAACGAATTTACAGGCAATTACCATAAATTATAGAATAAACTTTTCTTTTTAAATGTTCCTGTTTTACATTTGCTTAGTAATAAAAAGTTGTAAAACCGAATTTAAATTGTACATTAAGTTCTCCATTCGTCAGCATTCGTGGTTAAAAGTTGATTTTATGCATAACATTTTCCTCAATTGTAATTTCCTATCAATGATTTTTATTGAAAATATCCTCTTCTATGCTTAGCAATTTTTTTTATTTCATTTTTTTAGTGCCGTCATATTGTTCTATTAATCAAAATATTCCTACCGTAATGCATTATAAAATTTGTAAAGTATCATATCACAATATTTTATGGAATTAACTTACATTTATAAAAATTTAATAAAGGATTTTTCAGGATTCTTTTTTAAGATTTATTTTTTATAAGCGGCAAAGTTGTTGGAGAACTGAGAGAATCAAATATCTTGACGCTCAACATATCGCACGTGAAATCAGAACTTGACAAAAGGTTGAGAGCCAACTTATATAATTACAGCTCTATTTGAGCAGTTCGGCAGAGTTAAGACATTTTCAAATGCTTGAGCATATATAAATGAGCGGGAACGCGATTGCGCCGAATTAAAACGGATAAATATATATTTATGACTATATATAATGGTTTTGGAAAGTTTTTTTTAAAAAAATAAAAATTGTTGGTTAAAGCGATTTAATAAATCTTAAATGTAATTTTGTTAATGTAATAATAATGTTAATGACTAGGAATGTATACGTAGAATGGAATTATTTTCTATAGTTAGTAGAGTTGTAAACAAAATAATTCATAGTTTAGCAATAGTTGTAGAAAATCGTGCACGAAATCCAAAATGCTTTCCTTTACTTTTAAAGTCCTCTTCCAGAGCATTCATGTTAGTAGTGGGGCCGGAAAGCAAAAGTAATTCAAAAATTTAAATAATTTTTAATAACTTTCAATTCCTTTTTTTACATTTTTGACCTTTTTAAATATGTAAAAATTTTCAGAAAATTTTCTTTCTTATGCAAATACTCATGAAAATATATGAAACACGTACACCTGTTCCTTTAAAGGAGAAAGAAGTAATCATCAAGAGCATTCATATGCCAACATTATCAAACTACAAATTTGGTCATGTTGTGAACGGACAGCTCTTCACCGTAGAAGCAGCTGCCCTACAAAATACGATGACTTAAGTAAAAAAACAAAAATGTGGAACACTTGAAGATTTCGCACTTTAAAAAAACTGGTCTTAGGAAGACGATTCTCACGAAAAGAAATAGAGGCCGATTTAAGAAGTTAAGCACATACAAGATGCGGAGAGTGTCCGATCTTTTTTGAATCTCGTTGGCAGGAATATTTCTAATAAGAAGGTGTACAATCTTGATTTATAAAGTGCTTCACATTTTCTATACCCATAAAGGTCATATTAAGGGCTAAGTAGAATTGAACCCCCAATTGTTTGTTCTACAATTGCGAATAAAGTGAAACCATGTGTATTTGTTACCCTTCTGTGTTTGTCACCTTATCTGGGGTGTTATGAGAGCTAGAGGACCTTCAATGTCTCTTTTGTATGTAGGGTACTAAGCTGTCCGGGTAAGATCGATTTAAAGAGTGATGATCAGAAATGTCATTGTATGCTTTGCATTTGATGGTTTTGTCATGTCATTATTTTTATTTTGATATGAAAATTGATGTTTTGAAGTTGAGTTTTGAAGCTTTTGGTAAGCAAATAAAATAAATTAGAAAAAGAAATATATACCAAATGAAATAGTGACCTTTTAACAGGCATTGAAACATTTATTAATACTTAAAGTTCACAAATAGTAACTTTTACCGACACACGTGCCTTTAATTGGTCCCTTACAAACTTTAACGTAGTCCAACTCTAACGATGGTTAATTCTTTTATTAGAGACAACATAAAAAACTCCTTCCATAAATTAATTATAAACGTATGCACAGTAGGAACGCTAAATGGTATAAGTACCATAGCAAGACGTGTACTACTTCACACTACTCTTGACAGTGACTGAGCTTCTACTTATGGAAACTACAACTGCTTTCTATAAACTGTACATTCATATGGCAAAAGTTAAATGGAAATAAAAGTCAAGTTGTTTTAAAAAGTAACACTTAAATATTAATGATTGCTTTTTACCGCTGGATATGTAGCACGAGTATATAGTATACGAAAGTGGTGCGTGGGGCACGTGTTTGTTGGCAATGATTTATAAACCGATGTTAACAATAACCAAAAATTTTATTCAAATGACAACAAAAGCATTATGAGTAATAGAGGGCTTGTCATTAGAATATTTTTGTTACGAACGGAAATCAAGTGTCGTTGAAAAGCACTTGTAAGCGTTGCAAGTTTCTACTACAGTAGAAAAGTATGTATGAGAGTTTTATCCTTTTTGATCCAGTGCACTACTAAACACAGTTTAATTTTCACTCTTGCCATAGTGCGCACCGTGGAGCCTAGTGAGTGCAACAAACAACCAATATATAGTACTCGCATAGTGATATTTGCTGCTGTATGTTGTACTTCTTATCCTGCAATTCTCTCTTTTTCATTTGATTATGAAGATCTTTTTAAAACTCAGTGAAATGTACAAAAAAATTAATTTTAACATTTTTTTAAATAAAAGTTAATGTTCTTCCGATTAATAATTTTTCAGATCATAGTCATTTTTCAGAAAAATAATTTTGGCATATTAATTTAACAATTGATATTGCAACAAAGCGTTTTAAGGATGTGAGAAGTTTTTACTTGGTATACCGGAGGAAGTATATGTTATCACATTCTTTAAAAAATATTTCATAAGAAATTCATCAACTATGCGAGAAAGGAACATTTTTATTACTTTAAATGTTTTAAATTTAAACGTTTAATTAATACGCGTAGACTTCAATATATTTTTTAGAATACTAAATTTTATTTCAATTTTTTAATAAACGTTGTATTATTTAACGAAAATGGCGAAAAGAAAACTTTTAATTACCAAACTTTAATTCAAAATATTGCCTTCGGACTTATTTTGATTATAATAAAATGCATCAAAAAATACAAAAAAAAATTTATTCAATTAATTAATATATAAATTAAAAAAAATTCTGTTAACTATACGTTATAGTAAATAGATAATCCCAAACATACTTTGAAGAGTTTTACCAAACAATATAATATTAACAATATTAAAAAGAAGCTTTCGCTTCAGTAATTTACAAACTTTTTACAATCATCGAATATAATCAGATTGAGAAAAAGTAAAGGTGCGCCTAAATCAGATTACCTTTACTTAGTGTACCGCACACTACTACGAACAAATCTGCTCCGGCTTCTATTCTGTTTGTTACTCCGAAGGGTATACCAAAAAAAGTTTGCATGCCAAACGCCGCAATACTTTTGCATGGCTTATAAATATGTATTATACATTATCAATATTTTATATACATACGTGTATGTAAGGATGTGTGTTGGTCCAATCACAGCATACAATACCGCATAAACTTTCGTATTGAAACATATTTCGATTAGCCACCACCATCGCAATGCATCACGCATCCTCGCAAATAATCGCATTCAATATGTATTAAATAGGTATTCCTGAGGTAATTATAATATGTTTAGCTTGTTCAAAAATTTTTAAAAATTAAACGAAAAACAAGCAACTCGAAAATGAAATTTTTTTTAAATCAAATTGCTTGCTTTGTATTTGTTTTCCTTTGAACTAATAAGAGAATTGTGTGATACGTGTAGCAGTCGTACTTTGCCATGCATTTTGGATGAAAAATTCTTTTTACGAAAAATTCTTCCATTAAAAAATTTGTTAGCGGGCATTACATTGCAAAATGTGAATAAAAATGTAACAAAAAACCGCTGTCGTCATTTGTCAAATTACTCAGCGGTCGTCAAAAGTAAATAGTTCACCAACTTTAATATTTTGCGTTGACGTACTGATTGGAGATAAGTTGATACGAACAACAACATTATTTTAAGTTGGAAAAGTTAACATATGGAGGACGACGAATTCTATATGACTTTGAGCTTAGGACATACTAGATTGATCTGGCTCTTGTGCAAGATCAGAGGTTTCGTTTTTAACAATTTAACAATTGGATGGAGGTCTTCTTGCTGTGACCACTCAAGTAGTTTGTGGTGGCTTTGCCTGCTGCTTTATTACCAGTTTATGATATCTAGCAGCGAGAATTTCCACACAGCTATAAAACACGGATTGACTAATGCTTTTTATTAATGCCAACCCGCGCGAAGTTTACCACATTATTAGAGTAACATATCCGTTACAGTAAGGACTTTTCCAATCCTACAATATATTAGCACTGATTTTAAGAAAGTTTAAAAAACTGAGTAGTAATAATAACTTGAAGTGAAAAGGACACAGTTTGTGTCTTGCAAAAAAGTTCATAATTTTATACGAAATTGTTATTAAAATTAAGGAAATATTTCTTAATCCTGTGGAAATGTTTTCAAAAACCATCTAAGATAATTAAATTTAAGATAATTATTCTTATTCTTTTTTTTATTCTATTTTTGGGAATTATACACAATTCTCTTTATTTGATTTTAATTTATATTCAGTAGAATAAATGTTTTCTTGGAAAAACTGGAGATCTAACCAACATCCTATTAAAGCTAAGCGGCAAATTTCAATCAAATCAACTAAAGGCAAGGCCTACTGTGCGGTATACAAAACACATCAGCCAATGACTTTTTAAAGAATCAAGTGTTACTTTTTTACAAATTTCGTTTTCACTTGATATGTAGTGTTAATTAGTTTATGTTCAGTACGCAAATAAAAGGAGTTCTAGATATTAACTAACCACTAAATTCGTTTAATATTACATAAAACAAGTTAAACTTCCACTAATAAGTTATTTGTATGTATGTTTTCTCCTCTGATAAAATACTTTTTTTATGGTTCTAATTTTTATTGAAATGATCCGTAGTCACGTCACATACGTATGTACGCCTTTCCTACGGCACTTACATACTTCTAATCTTAGAAATAGTTTGTTCGTGTTCCGGCTAATAAATAAATTATAATCTTAACTAAAACAATTTATTCATATTGAACGTTTGATAACTGCAAATTTAATAAATCTTTTATGCATATTTGTAGGTTATTATAAAGATAAGGAATGCTACCAAAATTATATGAAATCTACAATAACATAAAAGAGTTAAGTAAAATAAAAAAACCATAAAGAGCAAAAAAACTAAGCTCAACTTAAGGTAAACGTCTATTCCCTAGAATCAGTTCCTTCACTCTCTGTTTTAGAATTTTAATTCAATTTCTTTCGAATTCCTTAACATTTAGCTTGAATACTAATTTCAGAAAAAAAAAGAAAAATTTATTATCCTGGAATAATAAATAATACATTTGATAATGACCACTGAAATTTTTTACTATCGAAAATGTAAGACTGCAATTAGGATTTGGAAAGTGAAAAGTGACACGTGAAATCTTTCTGTAAGTCGGCGATTTTTTTAATCTCCTATTTATTAAATTTAATTTAAATTATAACTTATAATATCAAAACAGTAAAGCTAAACGTACGACAGGAGATTTTAATCTTTTCTTTCAAATTTCAAATGCTTTCAGTCACAATACGACCTTTCAGTTTATACAGAAATAAAGACAAAGTAAAATGGCGAGAAGACATTTCAAACATAAATTTCTGATTGCAGAAGTATAAAATTATTTAAGACTAAAACTGAATGAGAGAAAAATCAGTGCAATAAATAACTTAACACGATTAAATAAAAAGATACAAGACCACAACAAATTTGTATTTGACATGGTCTCTTAAATGGCCGGTGTTCATTTTGTGCTCCAGTGTATGGGCAAGCAAACACATTTTCTCTTCCACAAACAAGATTTACGCTACTACAACGAATCTGTTACACCCTTCCATTTGTGGAATTGTTGTACTGTTTCTATCACTTGTGGCGCCCTCGTTTAGCTTCCACTGCATATAAGATATTTCAATCCAAACAATGGCGCCTTGGGCTGGAACTAAAGCAATAGTGCGACATACTATCGTGTACCATCAACAAAGATCATATCCTGACCAGGACACTTTTTTATGCTGAGAACATCGACAATACCTCGAAGGATTCGTATCGGCAAAATAATAATTTTCACTATATTTGCATCACCAGCAGAAATTGCTTTCCTTCCACCAAATGAAACTGGCTTGCATGTAGATATTCGTCTATCAACTAGAACACGTCATAACAGATCAATCTGCATATAATAATGAAAAGTTATCTTATTGTTACAAACGCCATGTGAAAAGCATAAAACCACTTAATGCAGCTGGATGCAAATATGTGAAAAGAAATGACTAAAAGGAAAAATGTAAAAGAGAGTAGTGGCGCGCAAGCAAAGCAAATGCACATAAACAAAATTCTAATCGTTTGCAGCTATTAGCAGTATTTAAAAGACGCTAATGCGCTTAGCATATACATACATAATTAAATTTTAAGATAAGCGGAAACGATGAATGTCAGATGGAAGTGAGGCACAAATAATAATACAAAAATGTTTACCAACAACTGGGCTCTTTCTACAAACACTCACACCAACCAACCCAATATCTGGTAAACACTTGTCGAAAAATTGATCGTGGAATACACCCATCCAAAAAAGAGGCCAACAAACTATAGGATGGCATGGTGCTTTAAGTAATGATCAGCAAAAAATACAACTTAAAAGGTGAGCAGCAGCTTTTTTTGCTTTTTTATTGTTTTGCTGGCTGTTGTACGCCATACGTAAAGGAGTATCTGGAGCGCATAAAATTAGCAACGCATTACTTGCGATATGATCAAACAAACACCTGATGCCATCATCTTCATCACTTTTTAAAAAAAATCCACAGTACACGGACCTTCTGCTAATCGCTGAGAATGAAAAATATTCGACCTTAAACATTTTAAAAATTTATATGCATTTAAAAATTAAGAAATTGTTTTGACACTTTCTAGTTTTGCTTTTTGCCTTGTCACTTGAACAAAAGAAGGGAATCCCTCCAAACACTCTGCACTCCTCTACAGGTAAAATCAGACAATTAGAAAATCAGGCTTTAAGGCACATAATAATATATACGAAATATATCATCTTCAACGAATCACTATAGACTAACAATTGTTTATTGTGTATGTAAAACAATCTTAATATATTTTAACGCACGAAACTCTGATATATTAAATAAATTTTATTTGAAAATGTGTGGATATACGAGATCGGCTTATATGTTCAGTACCGATATATATAAAAACACTTCCTAACTGAAGGAGTGGAAATTATCAATAAGAAATGCTTATGCATCTTCTACTTGATGCCCGATATGCGAACATATTTTTGTACTAATATATTATATAAAAGACTATATATATATAAGACTGTATATATATGACATGACTTCAGACTGTTGAAATGATCTTTTTAATTCTATTGAAAAACATTTTGAAATATTTCAGGATAAGGAATACACCGCACACAAAAAATTATATTTTAAATACTTCTTATATTGTGTTTAAATGTAAATTTAATAGACACTTTTTACATCTAAAATGCGTGTGTAATATTTTATTTTCGGGTTAAATGAAGTTTCAGTTTCCATTTTTGCAATCATTTAATTTATTGAATAATTTCCCCTAATTGGTCCTGTTACTTTATTCTAAATCTTCTCCGTTTTAATATATTATTTTGTAGGTACTTATTTCCAAGTTTTAAAGTTTGATTTGTGAACTTTTAGATAGAAATACAATAAGTTGTTACTTTGTAATATTTCACCATTTCATTACGCCTTTCATCATCGCATATTATGGAAAGGCATTCACCGCAGTTTAGTTGGTTAATCCTTTAAGGTGTCTATTGCTTTTTTTGGGCAAAAATGGCTAGTATGTTTTTCAGTTCTAATACGTAATTCCTTACAAAGACGTAGCTTTTTAATATAACTCTTAAATTTCGGATTGCGTATGACAAATACAATTTAATTTATATAAAATTAAATATAGTCATGTAAATAGATTTAAGGATTTTTTATATTGTGATGTAAATGTTAAATTGAGTTTTTGTAATAAAACAGGTAACCTGGTAAACTTTATGCTTACGTTGTAATCGGAAGGAAAAAATGTGTATTTTTTCTAGAGGTAAGTTTTTAAGGATGATGTTCATAAATGCAATGTGGATTGCATGTGGATTAAAATTAAAGTTGGTTCCAAATGAAACTTTTTAACGAAAATCGTATTAAAAATTCAAAGTATTTAATAACTATATAATATAACGTAGAGAGAAAGCATAAAAATAAAATAAGCCACTTTTTTAAATTTTATAGCTGTATGGATTTTAGAGATATTTTTTATTTGTAACATTTTTTGTTTCTGTTTTAGTGCCTGTTGAAAAAAACTGATAAGGAACAGAGAGTTTAACCACCTTAAATTTATGGCTTATTTTAAGGTGTTCAAGTTCTTCTCTGTTGAAGTTGTTTTATTTTATTTTATTTTTTATTTTTTTTTTTTTTTTTTGTTAATGCACAATCGTGTGCTATTAATTGTTTTCAGCTGAAAAGTATGCCGCTCACACTTTATTATTATTTTGTTTTAAAAAAATATTTTTCCAATCTTCTTTGGGAACAACACAAAAATCTTTTAACAACGACTTTTTTTTGGATTGGATATACATACAAAATTTGTGGAAAATATATCGACTGCTTCCAAATCGACACAATTATTTATATAAACACTCTGAAGCCGTGTATATCATTTTGTGAGCAGAAGGTGTTAGAAAGTTTATTAGACAAACACTTCCTCATACAAAAGATAATTTCGAAGGCGTTAGTATTGTTTCTCTTAATTTTCCATTGTGGTGCATATTATGCATGTATATGTTTTAGCCCATAAAATATAAAGAATAAAGCAAGATGTTGATAAGAAGACCGTTTAAAGTGGTATTACTAATCAACATCAACAGGTGGGTTGCTTATTAAAAATGAACAGAAAAAATTTGGGAATGTTGTTAAATGTCTAGTCGAACAGGCGAAGAAGCTGGCCGTAATTGATTTTAATTAATAATAAATGAGTTTATGACTATTTTATTATTTTTCCTGATCCTTTATGTCATGAAATTTTTATCCTCATAAGAAAACTTTCTTAAATTTTATGAGATGAAATATTAAATTTATTATGTAATGTTGATTTTTGTACTTTAAAAACCATTTATTATTGCCTATTTCACAATAAGTGTGCAGTAGTTATTAAAATTCTTTCAGCTTCCACATTAGAATCAAAGATATACCGTTCGTTATCATAATTTAATATAAAATAATTTTTCTAATCTTAATACTCTCGTAGAGAACGGAATTTATGAAAGTGAGCGCTGCATCCCCTCAACATCTCTGGGAGTGCATAATTCATTAATTTGGTATAAGTTGTGGTATTTTATATAGAATCGCTGGGTTCCCCATATCAATAATATAATACGAAATTTGCGTACTTGAATTTGGAATATGTGGTATGTATTTTCTCTATAAGAAATAATGCGATTTTAAACTTTTCTTTCAAAAATCCGTTTCTCTATTGGAACCATCCTGCTGGAACCATATATTTTCTACACCTAAATCAGCAATTTTCAGACACAAACAGGTTCTGCTTATCTCCCAGCATGTATTTCCATTTGCCCGATGTTTCATCCGGCCCACAAATTACATCACACTGTAACTTTTTGTGATTTGGTTGTTTAAAGATAATTCTTTGATCCTCTTTACCCTAAATACAAGAATTTTGCATGCTGACGTACACATAATGTGGATCGTTTAATTATTAAAAGGTGGCCAACGGATATTGTACGATATTCTTTAATAGTACAGTTCAGTTTCTATATTATCAAAATGTTGTGAAGAAGGGGTCTGTCTATCTTACTTATGCCTACTCAATGGAAGCTATTTACGATTATAGTATGTATATTCCTTAAAACTGCAACTTTATAGTCATATTCTGAATATTGATCTCTATTGTAGCATTTCGAGCTGTCATAAAAAAAAAGTTTTCTGGCATTGGCATCCTAATGATGAAATCTATAGCTTCTGCAATTTTTGCAAGCGTTCCCAACATTGTTGCAATTTGTAAAAATAAACGGCACAAGCAAAGTAATACGATCATTTATTGTGGCGGTATATAGTTAATTGGTTACAAATGCTCAATGCACCTTTTATATTGCCCCATGATGCAACGCATCATTTGTTTAAATGAAAGAAGCGATTAAAATCACATAAAACCAGTATTATGCCAGGCAACATTATTACCATTTCCAATACATTGTTGTCGAAACCTAAATGATGTCGTAAAATTCAAAATACAAAATCGTTAAACTTGTATTGTATTCAGATTAGTTTTCAAAAAAGTTTAAAAACAATATTATTGGATTGCAATCAACATAAGTGAGAGATGAAAATTGTTAAAAGCTGTAAAAGACACACTGTCCGTTTAATTATTTGAAGCCAATATAAGGAACAGCTTATAAATAATTCGATCGTTAAATTTTTAATCGTAAAATTATGATTGAGTTGTAAAAGTGGTTGCAACGTGATGATTTTTTGGATTTCCATATCACAACTTTTCAGCTTTTACCGGAATATTTAATGGCTTAATGTTAAATAAAAGTGAAAATGATGTTAACTGTTCATAATTAAAAGCGATTTAATTTAATGGAGCCGATTTGAGTCAAAGGAATGCTTTGGAGCTGCTACGGTACACTGTCTACGCTAACATTAAGAATTGCAACAAAGTTCAGGAAAATGAATATCATGTTATGGAACTACTTCAAACTGTGCTCATACAGTTAGAAATACAACTGAAGGGGATCACATTCCTGCACACGTATGTATGCGCACCTGTATTAGGAAGCTCTTTTTGGAATGTGTTCGCTATGTACGTACACACGATTCTGGTAGACTTAAAGGCCACCTGCTCAACGTTACTACCGCTCGTCACTTATGACAGGAATACATTTTTAGTTGCGCAGTGCGGAGGGAGTGCCAACCTTGTTAAACATTAGAAAAATGCTAGTCTTCTGGACGAGCACCCAGATAGTGTCAAATAAGGTAAAGAAGTAGCTCCTGCAGGCTGACATATCCTATGAAGTTCTTAAGACAATTTTTTTTTTGCAATCATTTTTTTTTCATCAATCATTGTTGTAATCATTTCAAATAAACGTGTCTCCTATAAGGAGTAAATAAAAATTAAATAAGAAGTAAGAGATGCTATTAAATGACACGGATATACTTAAAAATTCCATTGAGGTTGCGTAGTGGTACATTTTACTTAGAGAGTGCAATTTTGCTTTCGCAGCTCCTCTCGCAAGCATAAGTCGAGAGTATAAAACAATCTAGCAAAGAAATGCATAAAAAAGGTATAGTCGGCAAATTAAAATAAATAAAAAATAATAATTATTATTAAAAATTAATTCTTGCGATCTATTGTCGTATAAATAAAAAAGGCAGATTGTTGTTCATTGATATTTAAATAGAAATATTTTTAGTGCTTGAAGCCGATGAATTGGCAATATGGCAACTGCGCGCCTGAGTTTACCAATTTTATAAAATATTTTATAACGAAATGGTTTGCACATTGTCAATATGAATTGTAATCTTTACGGGGAGGTCAATACATTTTAAAAATGCATCCTTTAAACGAAAATTAATATAAATCTTGTTAATACAAGTATAACTAACAACATGTTCTACTCAGAATGGTTTGCAATGGCCAAATAACTGAGTCCTGCCAAAGTTAACAACAACATTAACATTTTCATATGGAAAATGGAACAACTATAACAAGAAGAGTAAAAAATACAAATCATAAACTAAGGGAATTGTAGCCAAAAAGGAAAGCACATAAAGAGGAACCACCAAAAAAAAACGGCTTTGTTTGATATTATAATGTTCGTGTAACTGCGTGGACAAACGTAATAAAATAACTGATCGTTGTTGCTGATAAGTTAATTTACTTTTAATGTGTTCCCCTTTAACGATGACAATAACGACTTCAGGAATTCTACACGGCACAACAGCCAAAGTACGGACCAAGAGCAGAATGATGCGGATGGTGAGTAGAATGAAAATAAGTCAGTATCTAGAAAAAAGAAACCAATAAACACATTTACAGCGCAGAACCAACATGATAATCACTGACGACGAAGGCGACAAATGTAAAATTATTGCACACTTGCAGAGCTTTAAATAATGAAATCTCTATAAAAATTTATTGAGTGTGTTTTTCTGTTTATATGCTTAGAAATGAAGGTGACTCCTAGCCGTGTCTGGAGGATTGTCAAAAGTGATTTTAAAACCTTTTCTTTACCCGCATTGAAATTAACTTATTATGTATAATTTTACATTATACATTATAAGCTTTGGCGGTATATCTGTATTCACATTTAGTTCCAGAGACGGGATTTTGCTTCTTGATTCTTTTACCTTTATTATATTTATTCTTTATTTCTTTATAATAAAAAATATAAGTATATATATTCGCTAGATTTCCTACACATGATGCGTAACAATTCCATGTGGATGGTACCTCGATAACAAAGATTTGCTACGAGACACTTCCTTTCACAATTTTAAAACTCAATTCAATTCAACATTTTTAAAACTCTGTCAATGCTACGAGTATCCTTTGAACTTTTCTGCAATATTAATTAAGTAATAGCAATTCTTCAGTATTGGAGAGTGTTGTATGTGTTAAGTTGGCAGGTAGAGAGTTTTGAGGTGCCGGTGCTTTGTTAGCGTATTTATCTTGACCCAAACAAGAAGAAACATTTACAACAAAAACCGCGGAAAACACACAAACAAACAGTACAAAAAGTAAGCAACAAATTAAGAGTTGAAATGATGAATAATAAAAATTAAATACGGAGCAACAAGAACAGACACTGGCCAAGATCAAGAACAGAAAACAGTCTTCCTCCTTGTCATGAAGTTTGCAATATGTAGTAAGTATGATCTCTCATCTCTCCATACCTCTTACTAAACCACCCTGTATAAGAGAATATTTATGTTAATCAGTCAGTCAACGTGTATCGTGGATTGCCATTTTATGTCCACAATCCACATCTGACATATTTTTGATACCCATCAACCTTATGTGTGCGTGTGGATGTGTGCATAGCTGGTGACGTGGTAATGTAGGCATGCATGAGTGTTTTATGTATGCTATTTATAACTCGATATATACAGAACCATTTCTAAATGCAACATTTAAGTGAAAAAGACGTCAACACTTATTTAAATTGATGTCAGTTAATGTTTGTAAAACTCTTTTTTAAAACTAAACAAAAGTTTCAAATAAAATTTGGTAGTGGAAATCCGGTTGCCTCGCAGCTGCTTTGTAAGTTTTCCATTAGAAATCGGGCACAGTTTTTGTAATAAGCAATGGAACATGTGGAAAAACATTTCACACACTATTGAAAAAAAACTTATATCGCAATTTTTCATGGTTGCATCTATATTTTTAAAAACTTCTATTTCAGATTTCAGCCGTATACATTCGCTTACATATTCATTTATTGTAAATTCAGCAATTGAAGTGGAGCCTTAAGATGTACCATGTGTAGATGGGGTCATGCAAAGCGGACCCATATGAATCCATATATGATGGAACGTTGTAAGCAAAGTGTTGTAACTGGCGGGCTATACATATTTATAAATCAGAAGCACTTCAATGTAGCTATCAGTGCAATTGTCTCATTTCATAGGTGTCAAATGCTTCAATTTATATTAGAAATGCAACTCTCATGTAAACGCGTTGCTACATGTGCTATTTTGAAGCTGTTCCGCTGCGAACACACATCACAGCATCAATGCAACTTTGGTACTGTTTAGTTTTTCTGAAGTTCTTACAAAGGAAAGTGGTTGCATTTTAGTTTATTCTGTGAGTGCATGTCACTACGTATTTCACCTGCATTAATAGAACGGTGAAATTCGGTACTTCATAACTGCTTTTTCAGAAAAGTTTTCTGGTTTCTGTACTGCTTAAATATAAATTGAATGATAATGAATCCGTAAAAACAGTCAATTGCCATTTGGCCACATATCGGCCCATATCATAAATCTTTGGATACTTGAATTTTGTACGAGATTTATTTATTACTGCTGAACCCATTTGATTGCTGTTACAGCAGCATTTACATACACATACGCTGTAATGCAAAGAGAATAATTGTCACCAACCACGTTATATATTTCAAGCTATTACCACAATCGTTAGTAGATATTTCTACTTGATTTTTAATTTCGATTCAATTGAAATTTTGAAAAAAAGATTTTATCGCAGATTTGCTTACCATTAATCTTCATTAAACACTTTGGCTTTTTTCATTAATTTTCTTTTTTCTTTTTACCATGATTTGACCAATTAAATTTTTGGCTTAAGCAGTTTATACTCGTAATGGTTCCATTTTTGTGTTAAGTCAATGATTTTTTTCATTTCTCTTTTTTATATACTCGTATTAGCAAGCATGAGGCTTTACATTCTGTGATTTTCAACATCTTGATAAAGTTGTTTTCCGAAAATTTGAACATTTTCATTAATTTAAAGTGTAAACTTGTGTTTTGTCACATGATAAATGATGTGTATGCGTTGACATATAAGGATTGTTTGTTTCAGTTCACTTCTCTACTTATTTATGAATTTCATTTTAAAACACACTTGTGGCAAGAATTTCAAATCCATTTTGTATTTGGAAAAAAAACGAAATAAAATTTTTTACAGCCTCGAGAGAAAAAATATTTTTAAAGGTGATGGCAGAGCAGAATTAATATTTGACCGCTTTTTGGCCAAAATGTCAAAAAACAAAATCATTTATACGTACACCCGTTTCTGACTTATATGAAGGACTTGTTGTTAAGCGAATTAAACTCAAAAGATAATTTGCTTACATCGAGAAGGCTTTTAAAGACCTTTTACCCAACACTTTAGCCATTCAAAGGTACTTAGGCAAATGATTGATGTGTTTGCAGATTTTGGACTTTCTTTTAAGGCTTCTTTCAATCCTTTGATAATTTTGTAAAATAATTCTTAGAAATGTTAACGTTAATACGCATTCTAGTAGTAGTGATTGATGACATGTATGACAAAGCAATTAAAGTACGATCATTAATTAAACTCAAAATATTTTGATTTATATAAAAAACGTCTTATTTGAATGCCTTTCGGAAAAAGAAGTGCTACGAATTTCTGCATTTAATTTTTATAGATGTTTTTGAGTTTGTTAACGTAGCACGTGCGCAACGATACTTAAAAATTTTTGTATCTAAAAGCTTTACAGTTTCAAGGTGGCCGATCAAGCTTTTGTGTGTTTTACACAATTTTTAATTTGTTAACTAATAAAATTAAAAATATTATATCTGCATATTTACATTACATATTTTGTTTTAATAATAATTAAAAAGTAAAAAGTTTTAGAATTTGCATTAATTCTATTCACTAAAATTGAAGTAGAAAATCGATTTTTCAACCCATTCTTTAAAAGGGGGGAAAGGATAATATTATATGGAGAGTGTACGAATGGAACTCGATAGTTTTATTTCCTAATCGCAAAATCCAATTAAAATGGAAGTTCAATTTTAATATTGAAAGCAACATTGGCACAAATAAAGAGATAACATTGAAACTTCCAGAGGACATTTTCGAAACTTTCCTATTTGAGAAAATAAAATTATTGATTTGAAATATGCTTCCAAAATATTAAAATGTTATTTCATTTAAATATAAACGCAGTCATATAAAAATGTGTATTTAAATTTTGATATTGTGCAATCGGCATCCTCCTGAGGTGCATATGTTCAATGTAAAGTAGAATTCAAAACCCCTATTTAATTCTATAGACGACACAGAGTTACATTTGTGGTTTGCTCTTCGAATATTTCGTAGCCAACAGGAAATTTTTTGATACACAAATTTCGTTGTTTTTCCATCATTTTCACATTTTATGATGGAAAGAAATTCAGCCTCAATTCAATATTTGACGTCAAAACAAACAAAAAAAAAAAACAAATTTTAATTACTTTTATTTAAAAATATGTACGTTCAATTTCATTGCATTTATGAATTAATTCCATTTTTAGTTGTTTGAAGTGTGCGTGCTCCTTCATACTTCGAAGTTCACTCTTATGCTAATCAGTCAACATTCGAGATTATAATTCATTTTTACTGTTAAGCTAAACGGCATTTGTTTGTAGCAATTTCAAAACAAATTTGGAGTTGCGTGAAATTTAGCACTTTTTACACTTCAATGTTGTAAAACGAGCATATCTCAACTTTGCTTCTAAAGCTAATCAACTCAAATGGCGTGTGATAAAATGTAAATTTAAATGCTTGACTTTGAATAAAACAACAAAATGAAAGAAAGTATAAAATAGAGAAAGGCTGAAGTACTTTAACTGGAGTAGAAAATAATAATCCTTTAGTAATTTTTTTTTATTTTTTCTATAATGACTTATTTAGTTGGAAAATGCTAGAACATAAGAGGTGCTGGCTGATCTTGTGCTAGAAACTAGGCTTTAAATAATTTCAGTTGGGTTTTTCGTATTAATAATCGTATCTATTTGGATATGGCTCAAGATGTCTCAAAACCGAAAACCGAGATAAATATGGTAAATTGTTAATGACACAATTTCAAAACTGCTGTTGTTTTACTTGGAAAATGTATAAATAGTTGTGGCAAAGTACTTAATAAAACGATGATTAGATATTTCAAAATATATGATCCTTAGTCATACAACCAGTAATGGGAATTGTAGGCTTTTACGCATCCACCAGCATCAGGTTATGAATTTCTCTTCCTATTATATTATTCATTTATTACGACCGAGAGGTCGTTTCGTGGTTTTAGACTAACATTCTAACCACAACCCATTACCTTGTCAGAATAGAGCATGTTTAGTAAAGAAAGAACAATATTTTTCAACAGGAATTGTTAAATATTTAAAAAGAAATGAACAAGAATTACATAACTTTGTGAATATTGTAAAATTAGTTTAGTGTTTATAAATAAAGTCTTAATTACATACTCTTTGAGAGCAATTTTTATTTATTTTTATTTTATTGCAAATGTTGCAAAATTCTGTAACAAAGCTCAACTTTCGTTAATAAATAAAATACTTAAGTTTTAAATAAATAATAATAATTTTTAAATTTTTAACTAAAAATATATTACTGTACAGTGGCGAGATTCGTAAATCTTAAACAAAAATATTTTTCTCAGCTTTCTTGAAACTTCTACTGTCAACGTAAGTTTTTGTTGAACCCCCAATACCAACAAAATATTATTATAATCTTTTTATTATATAATTCAATAATTAATAGCTGTTTTAACAAACCAAAGAAGTTGTCTCTTATAACAGTACGCTCTTTTTGTCATTTCGATGGAATTCAAAATAATACATTTCTCTATTAAGATCTCATATTTTCATGTCATTAAAATATGTTGCGTACAAAATATTTAGTAAAATGTTTATTTTAAATATATTTAGAGTAAAATATTAGACTAAAATATATTACGCTAAAGCACGTAGATAACTTTTCTGTAGTTGGCGCCACTGTGCAACGGAATTTACAAAAGTCTTTAATAAATGTAATCAAATTTCCCTGCATATTTTACTAACAACAGTGAAAGGGAAACGAAAATATAAATTTGCATAATTATGATTAATTTTTATTTGAAGCATTTGCCACTCAACTTAAACGACATGCCATTTTAATAAAATATTAAATTCTATTGCCACAACCATGCAAACGCTTACTTTTGTTTTGGGTTATTTAGTTGATTTATACGTAAACTGTTTTTAAATACATTCGGAAATTTGTCTGCAATATTCTCAAAAATATAAAAATATTTTCATATAACTTTTTTTCATTCATATAGTTGAAATAATTCACCTTCCTTCTATTTATTACCTTGTTTCACTTAATCGCCATAATCGCGGGCAATCAAATTTATAAAAAATAATTCATACACTACCACCACCTCTGCGACCAGTCCTTAGCAGCTTGAAAGTGGTTTTTTATATAAAAATAATTGTTTTTTTAACCACCTTGCATGGCTACACATTTCTTTTTTATTTAGTTCAATTTTTGTTTATATTTTTTTCCTTTTTTTTTGATTATTACGTCGAGGGGAATGTTTTATTTCATGTCGCTTATATTGTTAGAAATTTCCAAATAAATGCTATGAACTGTAACATATCTCGCCTATGTGTACGTACGTATGATAAAAAAAGGTAAAAAAAATCAGCCTATAAAAATAATAACGAAATCAAATGGGAATATTTTCTTCAGATTAAACACGTTTAAGTACCATGTAAAATTTATTTGATTCCTCAGTTGAAGGATCTGATAATACCAGTTGACTCAACTTCTCTTCAAATTCTAATTAAATTACTAAGTATGGAGCAACACGGAACAAAAGTGTTACTCCACTTGCTAGATATATATTAAGTTTTATATAACTTAAGTTCCGATCCATAGCCAGAGGAATCCCATGAATAATTGCTGCACGAATCTTTATTCGTACTAGTTCTGAAATCTTTTTTGCTGGTACATAAAAATTAGAATTATTTTTAGTTACGTCAGGTGAAAGTGGCCCAATGGAATAATTCCCATTAAGTACAATTAAATGTTAAATTTCCATATTTTTTCATTATAAAAAATTAAAAGCAATATTCATGATATTTTAGCTAAAAGCGGCCAGCAATGACACTGCAGACAACATAAAGTATTTATGAAATAAATAAAAACAACAACAATCGATTTCAGCTGTAAGACAGAAAAAGAGATAAGAGGAAACGTGTTACGGATGTTGTTAACATGAAATTTCTGTTAGAATCCAATAAATTTCTTTTCTAGTCAATACTGTAGTTGAGATCGTTAATGAATTGGCATACAAATAAATCAGTAAATGGCGAATATGACACATCCATACATACAACCAAGAGAAGAAGCAATTCTGATTTGATAGATAAATACACCTGCAGTATGCGTGACATGTTTACGTTTGTACGAGTGCTCGAAAGCTGAAAGTCTCTCTTGAAAACGTGGGCAAAAGTTAAAGAAAAAATTAATTCGAGTACAAAATTGCAATTGGTGAACAACAATTGCAGAAATCATAAGTTTAAATTTATTTTGCACTGGATATGGTTTCTATTTGATCGTTTTTGGGTATCTTTTAAATTTTTTTACAGATATTTCACGGATACTTAAGTGTAGTTTCTAAAACGACTTAACGATATCCTTACGTTTATACAAGCTATAAATCTACTCGGTGACAGCTTATATATTATTTCATGAATCAAATATTACAAAACTAAGAACTTTAGAAAAAGTTTCGGTAGGTGAATTATATAATACTTTACTTAAAAAATATTTTTTTTTTATGGAAATAATAAAAATAAAAAAATTTTCTGTTAGCCCATGACCACGAAGAAGATTTCTAAGTTTTGGTTTTTTACTCTCCATTTACTAATTACGCTTAATCAATTACAAGAAACCTAACTGATAATTTTCTGTAATACAAGCTTCAGTCAACAAGCTTCAGCATAATGCCTACAATTGTTGCAGCCGTGCTTACGAAATTTAAGGGGAAAATGGAAAACCGCAAACTATTCCTGTGTGTTATTTTGCGTCAGTGAATTAAATAAATGAATGGCATTTGCAAAATAATTTTAACACGTGTGCACTACGATAACCCATATGCTCAGCGTGCTCAAAGGCTGCATGTCGGGATCTTACCCTCTAGCCACTCTTTCTAAAACGCATTGGCAATTTTTGGGTTTTGAAATTAATTCCCAGTCTTCTTCTTAACATTTAAAGATTAATTACATTTATTTGCAATTACATAGACAATTCAACCGCAAACTCTTAAAAATAAAAATTACATCAACCACAAATGTATTTAGAACTTTAATTTCTTTTTAAATATTTGAACATTGAGCAATATGATAGCAATATACAGAGACAGTTAACAAAAAGTGAAATAAAATAAAGGGGCCGAGAAGCACTTCGTTTGTTGTTTTCAAATTCAAGTAGGTCAGGCAGGCAAAATGTCTCTCTTTCTTCCCAGCTACAGACGGACATTTACCTTCAATGGTTCTTCTCTGTACGTTACATTTGAATTTATTTTTCCATTCATTGGCTTACAAACCCAATTTTTGCTGTCAATCTAAACATTTGAAACCTCTAAAAAGCCGACGTTAATTTGAAGATCACAGTGGGCGCGCATGCTCATTTACAAAACGTCGAATACTAGTAGTTTGTTTGCGTTAGAGTTCTAATTGGTTTTGGGCTCGTTTATGCTGCAACCACAAAATTGTAGTCACAATTATAAAATAATTTTTTGATAAAGCAGACAATTGTTGAAACAAACTCACTCACAATTCAAGAATATATATATTGAAGAAGAGAGGACGACGGACTGCATGTCTGTTATAAACATAATTATCCTACATGATCTTCACGTAGAGTTAAGAAATCAATCAAACTGCTCAGAGCCTTGCCGCACTTTGTTTTCTAGTCATATTACAGACAAATTATTATCGATCTGTGTTTCAAACAGAGCATATCATTTGAAGTTTTATATCCGTTTTATATTTTAGTTCAGTTGATTGGTTAGAGTGTTGGCATTTTCTTTCTTGGGAATTTGGGGTTGATATTTTTTGCACATTCATTAGAAAATTAAAAAATATTAATTGAGAAGCCATCTGTTGAACTAACGAATTAAAGGAAGCGTATAGACGTTCTACATTCGAATATTTAGTGAATATTTTTAGGTATAAGTAGTCATCAGTTGCGATTCATTTTTATAAGACAATCACTTGTCTATTATTCAACATATTTTTATAGCCACCGATATAAAAGCATGATTCAAGGGGAATATTTATATTTTATTATAAATATATATATTATATGTGACCAAATATGTCACATAAAATGGCAATCAAACACATTTTCCAAGAAAATTGTAGAGGAATTTTTAGTCAGATGATATTTTTAAATAAACATGAACGTCAAATGACGAGCTCGGACGTCGATGAATTAAAACCCCAGTTAGCCGTAAAAAGGTTAAATTATTCTTTGCCTTCAATTTTTTTATCGTAATATTTATTGATAATAATGCTATTAACAATAAAATTTTAACATTATACTTTATATAATAAATTAATGAAACGAAATTTTGGAAAGACACTTTATTATTTATGGCTCGAAAATGTGTGTAATATATGGATGGCCAATTTAAAATCGAAGGAACAAAAATATTTTATTAATATAAAGAAGGTTGCTCTATGGAAACTACGAAACTACGATATTTACTTATTTGGTAAGAATATATAGTCATTGCCTAAATGATAGGATTCATGTTAGGAAGGAAATATTTGTTTTATCCATAACTGGAATTCTTGTTCTCAACCTAGGAATATGTGGAATTCTGAAATAGTATTTGATGTTTAAGTAATAAGATATATATATGTACATACATATTATAATTACGTTAATTAATAAAATATATTTTTGCAAAAGTTAAGCAAATTCGTTAAAAACAGACTAAAATGGTTAAATGCCAATCAACGAATACTTTGAAAGCTCGTCTAATAAAATTAAAAATATTCTTGTTTTTTGAATCCTATAAATACTTTTCCAAAAATTTCGAAAATTTGTCAGATCATAAGCGAATGTTCTGCAAGATAATTGCTTCCATTATTAGCAATCTTTCCCTATCAACTGCCCATTTTCTAAAATTTTCTGCTAATAACTCGGTCTACCGCTTTTTAAACTTTCGTGTAACGTAGTTCTATTTTCTACAAAATAATTGTAAATTGGTAATAATTAAATTATTTAAATGTATTTAAATAGCATTGTTTAGAGTTGTGATACGATTTAATAACTACTACAATCAAAAAGTATGAACGTAAGAATTTCAATAAGAAATTGTTTTCTTCATACTTTAGAAATCGCACAAAAATTATGCTTTACAAGTTATGGTTTTTAATTTCAATACACTGATATTTTCATTAAAGATCTCCTCATTATTTTACGTTAGTTTTTTAAGTGTTTCCTTTTTTCTGTAAAATGTCAAAATAATGCATTTATCAATTTGGTAAAGTGGACTAAATTAGAAAGTTTGGATTTCGTTTAAAAATTAATAAATTGATATATTTGATCATCAAGTTCGTTTGATAGCGAGTCTCGCTTGACACCATTATAAACTGCCTTAAAACGACTAAAAAACCAACAAAATTTAATTAAATTTTAATTAAGAGCTTTTCAGTTAAGTATTAGTCGAAGATTAAACAAAATTTTATTGCTGATGAAAAGAAATAAATAACGTAAATTTTAATTAAAAAATTAATGATTGTATTGTTCAATTACCACTTCTTCTTTTGTTTTTAAACATCACTTATCATTACGAATAAAATTTTTCAAACATTTACCATTTCATATAGTTACTAGTATAACTCGAAGGGATTAGCTGGAAGCCAAAATGGCTTATGAGCGTCACACAACAATATGATGCTTAAACTTTCTTAGGAATAATTTCTGACATATAATAAATAAAAATAAATAAAATAAGTTAAAATTTGCGTGATAATTTACTTAGACGCAGTTAAATGCAATATTTAAATGCAATAAACTACTAACAAGGCTAGAATTGAGGGAAATTAATAACAGCAGAAAAAGCCGTATCATCGTATTGATTGCTGGCGGGTGTACACTATTGTAAAAAAGACTTGAATATAATGTATTTTAAAATAATCCTTCAATGAAACACCAAATTGTAAAACCGTTTTATATATTTCTAAAGATGAGAAAGCAATAGTGGAGTAAAATAAAATGTCCACTTTAAAAGCTGAAAATAGGTTAAATTATCACCGAATCGAGTAAATGAGTCAAGCTAATAAATGTACTAAGCAATGATTTAAAAAATGTTGGACTACTTACAGTCTAAAAATAGTGTTGTGTAATACATATTTCTTGCTTAAACTAACACTAAGCCTTGCACAACATACCAGAAATATCCAGTATATACATATATATATATCGGTATCATAATATGTTCACCCTACAAACAACACATTTTGCTCCCGATTTTCCACTAACAAAATAAAATGTAAATCTGCCTATTTTCTTTCCTTGGACGGTACTTGCTCTTCTTTTTCTGATAACAAACTTATAAATTATGATACGTAAATCATGTACTACAGTACGACCAAAAATTAATTAAACATTGTAAATACTACCATACGGCATTCATAAATTCCCATTTAGCTTGAAGAGCATGTATAGAGCAAAAATTGTTCTACAAGTGTGTGTGTGTGTGATTTGTAAATATTATCTAAAAAATGGCTGTCAATTAGATCTGCTTAAAGATATTTCAAGAAAAAGAAACCGAACGAAAAAAATGCTATAAAACTAAATGGAACTGTATACCCACATACTCGTGCATGTAATAAAATTCAGTTAAGGAAATGCCAAATAACTCCCCTTTAAAAAAAGGCATTGAGAGTGTTGAAATTAAATTCACCTCTATCATTCCATCTCATGTTTCCCCTTTATTTAACATGATTCTCTTTTAATTTTCTCAGCACAATTACCGCTTCCGTTACAAAATTGTCTAATAAAGATGACAAAACAAACCATTGAAAATCAAATGGCAGAAGAAAATACAGAATACGCTGGAACTACTCTTAAGTTCATACATAAGTGTGCTGTTAGCAATTATAGGTGGTGATTGGAAACAATAAGCATTAATAGACATTCATTCAAGAGCTTTAATTGAAAAGTGCTTTTATCAGTGCTCTGCTAGCAGAACAAATGAGAGGAGATACTAAATGACATAAAACGATGACACAAAGCAGAACGCAGTGGAAAATAAAATAGAGTTGGTTGGTGGTAGTAGTAACAGGCAGCCCAATATGGCGGATGTTTATTAATAACTCCTTTAAGAGCGATATGGTGAGGGAAAGAGATAAATGATGTGATATAAAGAGCGCATGATTAAATGAAACAGTATGCATGTTTAAATAAAAAGTATGAAACCCCAGCACATTATTCTAAATACACACAACCAATTTCAAAAAGAAATAAAAACCATTTACTTGGCAGTCAACAACCACTATTTCATAAATACAACAAAGTAAGCAATTACTGGTTTTTTAAAACGTGGCCCGTTCACCGCACTGCTCAAGCATACACAAGTTCACACACAACTGAAATTTCCCAACAATGCAAGAGACTTTTGTATTTGGAACTCAACCAGGTGCGGTTAGTTTCATTTTGAACGTTGATGTGAACGTAACTAGCGCGTCAAGAAGTAAACTTGGAAAACATTTATATAAAAAATACACAATAAAAAAATAAGAACAATATACATGTGTACGTACATGCATAATTGAGAAAAGTGTGCAGAAGCGTTAACTATTTTTTAGAAAATATATTTAAAGGATAAAAGAAGATTGTAATTTTCTGCTTGTGATTGAAAATAAATTTATATGAAAAGTGTAGTGGAAATGAAAGATTCAATGACCGTATTACAACCAACCATAACGAATAGTGACCATCACAAAATGTCTAATATGAAACCGAACCGTTCACGTTTTATGATAAATGACATCTTAGCAGGTAGTGCGGCAGCCGCTGCTGCTGTTGAAGCAGCAAATGCGGCAGCCGTCTTTTATAAACAACAAAATAGTAACAAAATTATTAATGAAGATCAATCGCCATCAAATTCACCCCAACATCAGCAGCCGCAGTATAATATGCATCATGCTCAACAACAACACACTAACCATCTCCAACATTTGCAGCAACAACATGCTGCGCATCAACACTCTGCTCTGGGACAGACGCCAATACCATTAACTTACAGTGCTCACCCATTAGCACATCATCAAAACGGTGCAGGATTAAATCATCCACCAGTCACACATAAAATGCATTTTCCCGTCGGTGCAACACAGATCGGTTCAAACGGCTTAAACGTGGCTCAATATGCAGCCGCTATGCAACAGCATTACGCCAACGCTGCAAATGCTGCTGCAGCACGTACTGCTGCTGCGGAACGCAATCAAGGTGTAGATTTAGATGATAGCAGTGACTACCAGGACAACGATGACTGTGACAGTGATAATGGGAGCGGAGGTGACGGCGGTGGGCAAATGGATGAGAACAGCGTTTGTAGTAATGGTGAGGTGAGCTTTATTTCTATATGTGGGTGTGGGTCTCGTAGGTTATGAAAATACTTAAACATGATATCGACAATAATCCAAATGTTTCAAAATATTTAACTTTTCTTTTTAAAATTGCATTTGTTGTTAGTTGAAATTAACCGAAGATACAATTAACAATAGTAGATATTAAAATTCCATGTCAAATATCAGTATTGTTCAAATATGTGCACATAGCCAGCCACATTTCATTTAAATTGAATATTAACTAGTTTGGAAACTATTACCAGTTTTTATTCCATATGCGGTCTTTATATTTTTCTGGCAACAAAGTAACTCATATTACTTAGATAGAAAAAATGTCTACCTTATTAAAAAAAAGAGTTTATTCGATATGACATGCATTTTCTGCAAATGTTTTATGAAATTGAAATATTATGAAATTTTTCCTTTGAAGTTTATTTTTAACAGACTATACCATAACTTAATGGTGTATTAATAAATTTTGATCATATTTTTGTTATTTAAATTAATTGTTATATATTGTTGTACTGATGTTTAGAAAGACACTTTGTATTTCTAGTGCAGTAATAAAAGGATTTCAAAATCACAATCTACTAAAAGATATGCATAATGCCTAATGTGGTAATTTTTGGTAAAATATATTTTCTTTCGGTTTAATTTTTCCTCATTAATAAATGTATATTTTTGATTGCTACATTATTCAACAATATTTAAAGCTTAAGGAGAAGTACTCAGCTCTATATTTTATTGCTTTTTTAATAAAAAAAATTATGCCATTATTTCTACTTTCCTCTAATAAAATGCACCCGTACTCCTCCGAACGTCTGGTTAAATTATATGATTAACAAGGCTAATTCATTTTTATCTCAAAAGGATATTAACATTTTTATTACAATCTTCACTGTTTGAATACGTATTACATCAATGCAGATTTGAGATTGAATTAACTTACAGAAATCAGTGCAACTTACATAACTTTTCATAGAGGTGACTTAATTGCCTGCATTGTGTAGACAACGCTTTTATGTAATTATTCACTCAATAATATTCTAAATAATTTGACTCAAATGCCCAGTTCGCAGCTTAAGTCTTTAGTTTTATTTGTTATGCAAAGAAATTAGCATTTATGCAGGCTGCTCGCGGCTAAGGCAACGTAGTAGGAAGAGGAAAGGTGAAACAATTTTTAAATTTTAAATTAAAATGTTTAAACTAAACACATTGAAAGAATGGCTGCAAAAAGAAAAAAAAACAAAGAATTTCGTTTAGAAACTGAAAAATCACTAAACCGTGTAAACAATAAATGAAAAATGGCCAACAAACATAAAAGCAATAATTTTAACATAAAAAAATCAAAAATGCCAGCATTACATTAATACTCGCATTAAACCAAATTCTTTTACAATGAAGCAAAGATAGCTTGGTTGTCTGTTAAAGTGTGCTTGCAAATAATGTATTTTTTATATTTTTGATATTTACTTAATCCATAAAAAGCATGAAATATACATACAAAGTTATACCACCAGTTGGAAAAATTGCATTTTCACGGTTTGTTTAGTTTCTTTTAAGAAGCACATGCAGTGCTTTTACATTTTGTTAAGTATAAAATGTCTAAATGTTTTCCAACGTACTTTGCTTAGAATGATAGTCATGGAGGTGAAGATTATCTTTTAATAAGTACTTTTATATTGAAAGAGATTAAATTTATGTATTTTAACATGATTAAAGATATTTTTTAATTGTAAAACTGATTTAAGTGGAACGTGTTGTGCTGCACTTGCGATTATGCAGATTCCACAAAACTAGAAGTCAGATAATGCAATATAATTATTTGTTGTACGTATTTGCAAATGAATAATCTAAAGTTTTTTATTCATAATATAGAATCTTTAATTTTTGATTAAGATTTTATAAAAACAAAAAAATAAATCTTTAAGAAATTTTCGTCATTTTTGCTAAGAAAACTAAGCACTTTCAGCCAGCGCAAGCGAGTTTTGATTGTGCACAAACTTGAAATATTATAGCAAATCAAACTAAAAAACTAGTGTCTCACAAGTTTAAATATTTTTATTAATAAATTAACCTTCGGGTTATTCGAGTATTTTTTTTTAACTTTAACTTTATTATTTTAATTTAACTTAAATGAGCCATTACAGAGATTTTAGTTATGTAGGATTTTTGTTAAATTTTCTTCCCTAACTTAACAGCTTCGGTCATTACAACTTCAGTCAAAACTTGTCAATTTTTTAGCAGTAGCTTTATTTCGATTTTAATTAATGTATTTTTTAAGAATAGCATCAAAAGTTAGTTTATTTGCCAAATTTGTAATTTTTTTTTATTGTAGTGTTGCGATTTCTTTAGCATATTTCAGGTTTATGTTTTCTTCATAGTAATTCAATTCTGTCGAATTTTACCAATTTTTCCAATATTGTATACATAAGAATGTTTTGTATTTGTTTCGAGATTTAAAAAAACCTTCGTGAGTTATGTATGTTCGATTTTCGCAATCAGGAAACACCGTATTCACGGCACTTGGCTCCGCTAACTTTTTCATCTCCCCAAAACCGATGAAAGGGAAGCGTTCTGCTACAATTGAGCAGCTAAAAGAAAAATCGAAACAGGAGCCGTTGGCGATACCAAAAAACGCGTTTGGGAAGTTTTTCGAGTATTGGAAAAAACGCTGGCATAGCTATTGAAATTAAAAAATAGCTTAAAAAAAAAATTAAAAATAGCTGTTATTTTTTGATCACTCCTCGTAAAATAATAAAAATAAAAACAAATTTAAAAATTTCACAGATACGCTGAAATAAAATTAAAAAAAAATTTTTCCAGAATTCCTTCCGCGATGAATATCATATTTATGTTTTTATTATTTTTACAAATATATGATATTGTTAAAATAAAAACTGTTAAATCTACTTTAATATGTCTGTAGGGAGCAGAATTCGTTATTTCCAAACACAATTTCAACAGACTCTTTCTGAACCAACATAAGAAATATAAAAACATATGAAATACTCTTCCAAAACTCTTCACTATTAAAAAATTACTTCAATTCACTACATTTATTTGTATGAGCAGCTGTAAAATAGTTTTTTATTACTTTAATTCTAGTTAATTAGTTTAACTTACTTTAAAAACAGAAAAAATAAGTGAAATAATTGCAGAAAGTACGGCAAGAGAAGCTCAGAATTATTGCAATTTATTAATGATAAAAAATTTAAAAAAAGAAGTAGAATAAAATTTGCTTTAGATTAACTTTGTTTCATAAACAGTTACTTGGAATCTTTAACTCATTTGATAAATATTAGTTTATTTTTATGTCGTTCGATAAATGCATGAGTACTTGCTATCCTCTGAGTTTTTGGTCTTTAAAGATCTTCCAAAAATAATATTACAAGCTAAAACATTTCGGAAAGCTACCGAATAAAATTTTTTAGTTCCTAAAGTAAATTTTTTGTTAAATTTAGTAAATTTTATTTTATTTTTTTTAGACTTATGATACGTATTTGTTCGCTTAGAAAGATAATTAATATGCAAAACAAACGCTAATTTGTATTTATTTGTTAATATAACATACATATATAAAATAAATATAAAAAAGAATAATAAAATCTTTTGTTTAAAGCTTTTATAGATAAAAAATGTTTACTTGCAAACTCATTCACAATTAAATTTTCGTCCTTATAAATAGATCGATGGAGAAATAAATTTTTCTTTTTGGGTTTTATTTTTAAAGTAGTCTTTCAATTTCATTTGTAAAATATTTTAAAAAATCACTTTATTCCTTATAGTAATTTTGTCAGGTTCTGAATTTTTTTTTTACTTTGAGTTTTAGATGACATAGAGTACTGGGCCAACTGGGCTATTTGTCAGTAGGTCGATTGTTCGATATCTGCCTAGAAAAGCCAGTTGCATATTTGAGCATTCGTAAATTTTTCTCCAACTTCTTTCATTAGTTATATTAAATAAATTAGTTAGCATTAAACAATTGTTTTAAATAACAAATTTTATTACTTTTGCTGTCTTCAGAAATTTCTCCTGAATTTACATTAAACTTAAGTTGGTTGAGGTGGTACGTGGCATTTGCCTGAATAGTAGGAAAACAAAAAAAAAAAACTTGCTTCAAAATAACACTTCTTATTTTGCGAAAGGGACGATTATTTTCGCTTTAATGTGTGTATAATCAGAGCTATATAATCGAAGCTATGTTGTGACTAGGCCTATGATATCAGTTGTAATGTGTTAAATTACATAGTACATTTACATATGCAATTTATAGCTCTTATTTATTTAGGTGAATATAATATTTTTACAAATAGTTTCAAAGTTGATGGTTCATGTTCGTGTTTTGGAACCAAAGAGACCATATTGGTTAAGGGGATATTATGAAGTATTTTGTGTATGAAAATTGAAGGAAACTACATATCGACTAGTAATAAAACATTTATTGCAAAGGAAATTTATTTGAATTTAAACTAAACTTGTTGTCTCATGGCTTTAATAAAAGTTTAATTGACATTTTTGGCTGAATTTAATATAATTCGAATTTAACAAATATGTTCGAATATAAATTAAGAGAAAAGAAGGATAAAAACCTTAAGGGAACGGAAAAAATGGGAATCTGGTTGCCAAAATCGATGCAATTTTGATAAAAGACAAAATTAAAAACAAGGATATTTTTTTATTAATTTTCGGATTTATATTAACTAAGAATTTTGAGATGTCTTTCGAAATATAACTAAACATTTAATTGATAAGTATGCAATTTGATGAAAATGCAATCGTAATGTCGGGGGTCATATTTTTTGAAACCTTAAAAATAATTAGATCTAGATATATTTTTTATCGATTGAATTACTACGTGTACGGAAATATAAAATACCTCAAAGGACCTATGAGCCCTTATATTAAGTACTTAGCCTTTTTTTGCCAATATGTAGCAGTAAAATGAATAAAACAAATTCACTTAAAAAGCCAATATTCAATTTATATTCAGAACTGGCGCGATATATTTTTATCAATTTTTTTGTAATTTATTTCCCATTCCCAATTTAGATCCGAACCTTATTCCACAGCTTCTACAATCTCACTTTTAATTCTGCACTGAAGAAAAATTTGAAGAAAACCAATATACCATAATTTCTCTACACACAAGTGAATCAAAATCAAAAAATATGTATATAGATTCCTTAAAAAAATAAATACTTTTTAAAAATCAAAAATCTTATTATGATATTTTTATTATTAAACAAATATTTGAATATTTTCGAAAATTCGAGACAATTCGCTTTTTTCGACATGAAAGCATTGATTCAAATAAAATCTAATTTGAAATAATTCCATGTTGTAAAATCCCTTGATATTAATTTTTTAAATTCTCATTTCTTTTATAAAAATTTTGTTGATTTAAATTAAAATAACAAATGATCTCCTAGAAAAAATATATCGAAAATATATTAATATATGTCTAAACTTACTATTTTCTCAATCTCATTATAATTTTCAACAAGCGTACTTTGTCTTCACTCATTACTGCCTAGAGTCCCTTACAACAGACGTTCGAATCTCCTACTGTACCATTTTCAATAATTTTAATAAGCATTTACAAAACATTTCAATTGTCCATTTCATACAAGCAAACATAGACATCAAGCATTTTATAGAAGCACACAATAAGTACAATAAATCGACTAAAAAGTGTGTATAAAAAACGGGGAAGATATTTAACAATTCAGCAATAAATCAATTTAAACCGCAAAGAAAAAAGGAATTAAAACAAATCTTTTCAAATACAAATTTAAATAAAATAAAGAAAATATGAATTTGGAAATAAAAATGCAAAATAAAAACGAACGGAAACAAATTCAATAAAATAAACAAAGCAGGAGTAAACCCAATAAAACAAGTTTATTAAGAGGTCTTACATTTATATCTTTTAGGCCAAATAGGGGTTTTATAAAAGTTTCTAAATATTTGTGCGCTTCAATTTTTTGTTTTTGCTTTTGTTGTTAAAACTATGCTTTCTTTTATAATAATCTCCGCCCTTTTTGCGTTCTCTTTTTTGCTTTTACTTTTTAGGTGGCAAAGATGACGATGGGAATAGTATTAAAAGTGGCTCCACCAATGACATGAGTGGCTTGAGTAAAAAGCAGCGTAAAGCACGTACTGCATTTACCGATCATCAGCTACAGACCTTAGAGAAATCATTTGAACGACAAAAGTACTTAAGTGTGCAAGAGCGTCAAGAGTTGGCACACAAATTGGATTTGAGCGATTGCCAAGTAAAAACATGGTATCAAAATAGAAGGTTAGCAGAGCTGGACTTTATAAGAATTTCATATAATTAGAATAAATATTTTAAGATAACATTCTATTGCCAATGATCTTGACCCTATTAAGTTCTTCCTCAAATATACTCTCAAAAAAAGCCGATTCAACAACTCAATATTTTTTTGTTGAATCTCAATTTAATTACTGTCACAATTGTTAAAGTACCCTTCTCCTCCCGGCGTGAATGTAAATGTAACAACATATTAAGTAATATATTTGGCCCGCAGTTCTAACTAAACTAACTACCGCCAATATTATTTTGCCCATTGCCTCTACATACAAATATAACTTTTCGGAGTGTCCAACATCATGCCAAAACTCTCAGTTCGTTTAAAAGTGACCTCCTCTCTGATTTCGCAACATTAAATTTACTTCACGATGTCATATAAATTTAAATTATGTGTCAACTATCTTGTCATTTAATACGTGTGCATTTCACATCAGTTTTTGGCGATACTTCTTATGCAAGTTTGTTTTAAAAAGTCCTAAGTATGACCGAAGTGGGAAATTACAACTAATTGTAATTATATAGTGGTTGTAGTGATATTAATACAATTTTATATCTTCTGTAGGGCAGCACGGTGCTTAAAGCTAATATATCGTCGTTATAGCTAACCTCTAGTAACGTTCATTCTATTAAGTAGGAATATTTCTATTCTACATGAATCCAAATATTAACATCAATGATAAAAATAAAAAGTTTGGTTGGTTGGCAAAAAGGGTGAAAGGAATGATTCATCGCCCAATAATCGGAAGTATGAATTATAAAACATATGCCAAGTATCTTTTAAGCGTAATAATGACATTTTAGTCAATTCGTAAACCGCTGTAAGTTTATGGCAATAAAATTCAGACTGTACTTTTTCATGGCAAAACATAACAAAATAACTAACGGCCTAGTTGGCACTAAAACAGTAAATAATATCTTTATTTATACAATATTGTATACAATTCCTTTAAGCTAATAAAAAAGTTTCAAGTGACAGTATCGGACTAATTTTTAAAATTGATACAAAAAATTTTTTAAATTTCATGTTCAACTTAAGTCGAAATTAATGGAATGTTTTAACCAGTTAGGAGTCGGAAGATATATTATGTTCTCTCTCCTAAATCAGCGCATATCCTAGAAAAATTTATTCGTAATAAATCGTGGTACTAAATTTCAGTACCATCAGTCTTATCGTCATCATTAATTATGTCTTCGCTCGATTAAACGATAACTTTTGAATAAATTTGGTAGTTCAAGCGACAGGTTTTTTTAGTTTTTAAATGTTTTTTTTTTTTTTTTGTTAATTAGTTTTTCTCAGACACACATCTCAAGTTGTCTAAAAAAAACCCATAAATTACTTCCTAACACACAACGCACTCGTATGGCTTAGATGTTTAACATTACTTTAACCGGGAGCTACTTTGCCAAAACAGTAAAAATAAGCCCACTTATAATCTCCAATGGTAATGACCAATTTTTGGCCAGACACACAATATTTGTTCTATGTATAACGGCAAGCCATGCAGTTGCAAAGAGTGCAAATCTGTATGCACTCATTTTAAAATTTATAGAATTTTTCGGTGTTGTTGCATTACTTTTTTTTTAACAGCAACGAGTATTTGCAAAGACTGTGTTGTTATTTGATAGTCGAATAATAGCCAACATTGCTGTAACAGCAGCAATATTATTGCTGCTACAGTAGTCATCTATAGTAAAGAAAAAACATTCAACAGCTTGGCAAACCATGAAGCATTTTGTAACACATACTTTGCTAGATCAGCAGCTAAAGACAAAAAGGGGTAACGCTATATTAATGTCTACAAAGCTTGCAACTGTGTGTCGAAGTGGCGCGTGTGGCACTCAATTCTGTATTATATTCTCGAACAGCTAGTTGTTGAAGAGATAAGGAGCAAAATTATTTGTTAACAAAATCAAAGTTAATTTGTTTAGTTAACGCAGTTTTCTTGTACAAGTATTATTAAAAGTTACTCATTTCGGGAATTGTTCATGGGAATACTGTAGTATAATATGCAGGCGGAGGTTTACGAATCATAAGAAATAATGAATTGCACAAGGATTTAATTTTTTTTCGAATTTATGGCTCATTTTGACGAAAAAATACTCTCGCATAGGAAAATCTGAAGTAATTTAACTCAGTTTTGTAAATGAATTCTAGTTTTCTCTATAATGAAAATCATTGTACCACGTTTTTGGTCCCGAGGAGGTGTAAACAAACGCAAGTTGTACGTTTCGTTGAATCAGGAAACAATTTTTGCGGCAAAGAGAAAAGATAAATTAAATTACAGAACCTGAGAAGAGTGAAAGGTGACAAAGTCAGCAGATGACAAAGTCGCTGTCTTGATATACTTCGATAATTAGTTTTTCAAAACTTTTACAACCTGGAACGAATAATAAACTTTATCAAGTAAAATCTGCTACTGGTAGCAAGTGCGCACTCGGTTGTTACGACATTAACATTTCAAAAGTTATGGACCAAACACGCCTTAATTTTGTATAATTTAATTTTCCTTTTATTTTTAATTAAAAACTACACGATATATTTGTTAATTGCACTCTTCTCAACACTTTACGATATGAAACATGTATGAAAGCTATATAAATGTGTGACAATTGCTAAATAATCTTTAAGTCCGTTTAAGCATATTATGGGTGTCGAAAAAAGCTTTTTGTTTAAATTTAGCATTACCTTAAAATGAGGCATACCTGCTATCGTATGAGTACATGCATAATTTTAATTTTTTCTATTAAATTTTGTATACCATATATATATATATATATATATATATTTATAAATTTGATTTATTTTTAAAAGTTATCAAAAGAATTGATATTTGAACATTTTTAAGCCGTCAAATTTTATATTCTGCAGAATATTAATTTTTTTTTTCAAACAAGGCTTATTGCTGATAGGAATCAAATATTAGGAATTGATTAGGAATCTAATGTATTCTGGATATATTTCCAGGAATATATTGTCGAGATAACAATTTTTTTAATTTGTTTCATTTTAGAACAAAATGGAAGCGGCAAACTGCTGTTGGGTTGGAACTCTTAGCAGAAGCAGGGAATTTTGCAGCATTTCAACGCCTATATGGTGGTTCCCCTTACATGGGACCTTGGCCTTATCCTGGGGTACAACCCGGACACGGCGGACCCCCTACTTCCTCGATTGACTTGTACTATAGGCAAGCAGCTGCTGCAGCTGCTATGCAAAAACCTTTAACTTACAGTTTATATGCTGGCATGCCAAATATGACGCATTTAACTGGTTTACCAGTAACTGCAGCTGCAGCACCTTTCTCACATTTAACTGCTTCTAGTTCACTGTCTTCTTTAAGTAGCTACTATCAAACAGCAACAGGGGCACCAGTTCAACCTACATCACCTTCCATTGCAGGCAGTGACCCCATAGCAGCAACTCCGATAGGTATAATAAAACCGATCGCTACCCCACCCTTACCCAACCCATTGGTGGAATCATCTTCCACACAGCAACAGCAATCGAATACAAGATCGCCCAGTCCTACTTTAAATCCTGGTAGTCCCCCCGGACGTTCCGCCGAGAGCTCCTCACAACCCCAGTCAGACGACGAATGTCATATACAAGTTTGAATTTGAAAATCTTATATATCTAATTATTTACTAAGCAAAAATATAACTTAAAGTAATGGAGATTAATAAGAATAAAAAATTAGTTAAACAACAAATATTTAAATGAAATAAAAATTTCAATTTAAACAAGTCTCAATACTGTGTTGTTTGTATTTTGTTATGCGATAATTTACAATATTTAATATACTTTTCTTGTTATTATTTATACATATTTTTTATCAGTGTGTGTAAATAAATATTTTATAATTAAGCAAAGATTAAGGCAGGAGAGTACGTTTAACTCTTTTTTTATTATTTTTTGGAATATTTTAATATATTTAAATTATTATTGTGTGAATTGATTAAAAATTGGCAACTAAAACTTTTATACTTTGTTTCAATGCATGTAAAATATTATTGTGTAACATGTGAAATGTACTTAAAGCGTAAACATTGTATAACTTTTTTTCTTTCCTACAACCAAAAAAAAGAAAACATTAAATAAATAAGCTCAAAAGTATTATAAACTACAAAAATGGCTTTTACTGTTTGCTTATTCGATAAGTAGTGACACTTGCAGAATTGCAATTGTCTTCGGTGTTCCAATTTTACTCTATTCTTATCTATTTTGCTTTTAGGCTTTGAAAATTATATATGCAATATGGTTCGAAGAATTCTTATTTAATATCCAAAGAAATATAATGAAATAACTTTAAAAACAATGGTATCCAAATAAAATTATTTGAATATTTTCTTACTCAATTTGGTTTATATTATAAACATATGGATATTGATTTGATTAATTTAGAACCGGACTTGCCCATCATGTAGGAAAAAAGGCGAACAGTGAATAAGATCCGCTAAACTAGCAGAGGCAGTCTACGCTTTGAAACAAAATTTACTAATTTCAATTTATCCTGCCATGTTCTGAAAAACGCTTTTTCTAAAAGTAATTTGAAATTACAAAAAAGATATTCCGGACGCAAAATTTTTAAAATTTTTGTAATTTTGAAACGCCCACTCATCCAGCTAGATAACTGCGGATTGGAATAACTTGCTTTTTTCAAACATTTAATTTTTAACTTCTTTTTTAAGTCATAAATTAAATAGTAATTAATTATTAATTAGTTAATAAATTTATTTAGTTCGTCAAAAACATGCCCACTAGCCAATGAACGGTAATTATATTTTTTGTATTTAAAATTATTAATAATAAATTATTTTCCTAATTTTTAAAAACATAAACATTTCTTCTTTTGTTTATCTCATAAAAATTTATTGTGACACTAATTTAAGAATTACTTGTTTTTAATTCTTATAGAATAAGAATAAAAGCACTGACTAATAATATTTAATACATAAAAATGAGACCAAATAAAAGTAAAAACTGGATGACAAGCTGAAGCTTTTGCACTTTCCAGAATATCATCAAATGACGATTGGTATTTTAATATCGCAAATGTTTAGCAATATAATGTTTTTCAGGTCATTAATTTCATACTGAATGTGACGAAATTTGGCACCCCTGGTCCTGAATGACCAATAATTGGCCAGTGCCTTCCATAAAAAATACGCAATATTTGCAATATGTTGTAACTCGAGAGCTGTTCTTCAGTGCACACTTTTGTGTATTGTGGTATTTGGAGCACAGCCAAATTTAATTGCTATTATTGGGAGCTTGTGGTGTGTGCGCAAAGAGAGTAAAACACCACACGTGATTTATCACGTGTTCCCAAATATTCCGAATTTGCATATAAACTTCCATAAAAACCTGTAAAAGTTTTTTAAGCCCAGCGAACATGAATTTTCATCACGCATATTTGAATTGTTCATTGATATTATAATTTTGTTAACTTATATTAACAAATCTTTAAGGAAAATTATATAATTTATATGTATTTATAAATAAATTTTTTTTTCTTTTGGAGAAAAAGAAAATGTAACTTACTGCACCTAAAGAATATGTCCGATTAATTTAATAATTGCTGGCAACAATTAAAAATTTTAATTACAGTATTTTTAAATTTTATTATTTTTTATAATTAGTTAATTGTTTCTCTGGTGCAATAGTTAATAGAACAAACTAAATTCCCAATGCAGAGCAGCAGAAGTTGGCTTAAACTTAAACGATAATATGTATTAAATTGAGCGTAACCAAGTTTAATAAAAGGGTTTTTGCATTACAGTTGTATAGTAAAGTTTTTTTTTTCAATTTAAAAGTCTTAATGTTCACTTCTTTATTGAGATGGTTGTTACTGTTTTTGCGTAGTTTTAAATTTTAATTTTCTGAAATGGTTTTAAGAAATTGAAAAACATTTGCGGCAATTTGTTCGCCGAAAGCTGAATGAAATGCAAACACAAGCAAAACCGAAAGGCCAACTATAAAAACTTGTCAAGCTGCTGCTTGGCGGAAAGCACTATAAGCAAAATATTCCTGCAATCAACTTAGCGAAATGAATTGAAATGCCAGTAGTCAGTGAAGCGTTCCAAAAAGCAGTGTTTAGTGTTAAACGTATTACGTGTTTTGTTAACAAAATTACTTGTGCAAAGCAACAAAAATTAGTGAACAGCAGTTAAGCAACAACAGAATTCTTTTTGCTTGTCGTATTTTTAAATGTCCCTGCAGCTAGAGTTTACTTCGTATTTATGTTTTCTTTATTTTTGGTAAAACGCAGTTACTGGCTGCTCATTATATGCAGTTTAAATTTAGTGTTCCCAGGAAAAATGTTTGCCAATACAATTATGTTACTGCAAAGGGTTCCCCTTAAGAAAGACTTTCACAGTACTTCTGTCATCCAGATCCTACTCACTCGTGATAAAATGCCCTTCAGTAGGGTGCACTATAATGATGAACTTTTGTGAAATTAGAGGGCAATAAAAAAATCTGGTAATCAGTCTTTTGTTTAAATATGCACGCTATTTTAGTCATGTAGTCCTTGCAAGGATACAGTAGTAGTATTACACTTTTTCGCAGTACATTCATTAAAACAAATGGAATTAGTAGTAGAACAATATTCTATACTCTACACTATTGCAACTTCTAGCGTAATTTTAAACGATTCTTATGAAAACCGTTTTACATCTGAACCGTTTACATCCCTTTTCTTTATCAGAAATATTCGTGGAATGAAATTCTTTCGAAAGTAAAATGTAGATCATGGAGAGAACCCCTTAATAAAGAAACCCTTCTATATTTATTGCTTTAAAAGTATGTTTTAACAAACAATTATTGAGTTTCATTAAGTTTGGTTTAAAAAGATGTTTTTCAAAAGTTATAACTTCTAAATTATTTTGCTGAATGAGTTAATGTATGGCATCAGTGAAGTAGTTCAATCAACTACTTTTTATTTGTAACAAATAGCAATTTCTCAACTCCAAAAATGTTTTTTATACTCTATTGTTTTTGTCTCTAGATATCCATTTCGTGACCCAAATATGTTTTGGTTTGAGGATATGTAGGTATATAAACTTTAAGGATTATATACGAGTATGGTGCAATTTAAATATCAATGAAACACAATTTTGTACAAATCACATAAGTAAAATGGCCTTTAGCAGTGAAATATTCGCTTTTTACTATACACACTGTTACGTAAACTCTTTTGAAATTTCATTACGTTGTCAACTGAATACTTTCAAGTTATGTGTCAAAAGAACTTGCGGGTATTGGTGTGCGCTCCACGGGAATTCGCAAAAAAATATATTTTAAGGGGCATCCTTTCTGCACACTGCGAACAAATACTTCACACAACAACGTCAAAAAACCTTTACGTCATTTAATATTTGGCCCAATAAATGTACTAATTGCGGTTAAATGCATGTTGCATGCAATTTTTGTCATTAAGGGTGGCAGTGGCAGATACAACTTCCACCACTACCTCATTCATTCATCCAGTCAACATTCATACGTATGCACAAAAATACAAAAAGTAATAGACGGAATATTTGCCATTGGCCAAAATAAACTTTACAGAATGTGGTTACATAAACACATCCATACATCGTAAAGGCTTACTAAATTCTTTTTCGCGACAGCTGATTGATTTAAGCACCAAGAAGTAATTCGAATGAAATTTACGAAATTTTGCATACTTATCGAATACAACTAAAATATTTTTTATTGCCATTTGTGTATTCTATGTATAAACAATAACATTATTGGTTCTAAAATAGCTATTTGCTGCCTCAACAACAAGAAATTTATTTATTTATATTTATTATTTATACAGAGCTTCTTTAGCCACATTTACAAAAATTTAGATAGAACAGAGAATACGTGAGAAATTCGACTCCTGCGCACCAGTAGGTCTCACCATATATATGCTAGTCATCTTATTTCATTAGGAGAATCAATGTCATCTTAAGCCTGCCCCAGGAAAACTTATTTGAACCCAATAGCTTTTCACCCTGAACCCAAATATATAAAAGGACTTCTTTATTATCATCAGAATATTTCAAATAATAAAAACATTACAATTGCCTAATTTTACTTCATTTTAGTTATTACTTAGTAGCTGGCTTATTAAAAAACAGTAATGTGGAGCTTCATTCTACTAAATGGATACATATGTAGTTTTTCTCGCCTTAAACAATAATCGTTTAGAGAAAATAAAAATTTTAACTTCTTAAGGAAACAAAAGAAAAAAAAGAGTAATGCATGGAAATCCAGCTGTTAATTTGATCATCTTCCTGGATATTGCCTGTTGTTCTCTTGACAAATTATATGTCACAATTTATTAAATTGACTTTGTCACGACATTAAGGCTTAAATTAACACATACATTCTGTAAGCTAAACAGTCACAAAAATGTAACACAAGTTATTCAACTGCACGAAAAATTCAGATGCAAGTGCAGCTGCTGTTACTATGTTCTTGCTAAGGATGCAAAAAAAGGATATAAAAAATTATACATAAAAAACAATACTTTTATCTTATACACTCCAAGTACACGAAAAGCACATCTACATATGTACTTACATACATACGTACAGAGATATATAGCATGTATGCACATGTTCCCACGGCCAAAAGGATTCGAACTTGCGAAATCAAGCCCATTTCAAGTCCATCTCCTTAGTCATTCGGGCCCCGCAGCCAACGGATAGAAAAGTAATAATTGAAATACTTTAAAATTAAAAATTTTGTTCCACTATCGATCATTGGGGCATCTGTACTGCAGAGAGAATTGTAAACAATATTGACTTTAAGAAAAAAAATTAAAGATCATTTATGTAACTATTTTATAATCAGTGTTTTTGGAAAAATAGTATGAAATAGTTAAAGCAAAAAGTCAATGTTATCATAAAAAACTATAAAAATTTAAGATCGGGTAGATCAAAACCTTGACTTCATTTTTCATTTTTGTAGCTGGTTGAGCACATACTTTCTTCATTTGCCTTTTTTTTGGAACTTTGATCTTAAATTATTATTATGTATTTATTTTTGCCCTTTTCAATCTTATATATACTTTTATTTTATTTTATTTTATTCGGAATTTAAAATTTTTATTTTATATAATTTTTTTAAAATCTTTTTTTTTTGTTGTGGTTTTTATTTTAATATAGTTTTAATAAAGTGTTGACGAAATATTGAAAAAAATTTATATAAAAAAGAGATTTTAAATTTCGGATAAAAAATAAAATAAAAAATAATTATATTTTTTATCGCCGCCAACCAAAGCGGATCAAACCAGGAGAAATTTGTCTTGTTGGTACATACACACAACTCAACTGGAGTATTCTAAAAATATAAACTTAAACTATATTCAATACAGTAGAAGTTGAACAGAAAAAATTAAAACAAAATTAAATTTTGAACCAAAGAATAAATTAAATAATAAATTAATAAAAATAATAAAATAATAATTTCAAAATAATAGTGAGACATTTAAAAACATTTTAAATGTATATCTTCATTAACTTTCAATCTTTTTCACCTATTTAATATTTTGATAATGATTATAATTGATGAAAGAAATTCAATTATTACATGAAGTACTACATTCATAATTGATGATCTTTAACCAATTTAATCTTTATAAGTACATGCCTTGATCCTCGCTCGGAAGATCAAAAGATAGCGTAAATTGCCTCTGCAAATATTGATGTTACAAATTTTGTAGAACTAAATTTTTTTATTATTGAAATAACAAGCACGTATTATTTATATGTATTTTTTCGGTCAATAAAAGGTATGAACGAAATTATAAAAAAACAGTTCAGAAATATTATTTCCATTTATATATTCCACGTAAAATTATAGCCAGCTAATCGAGCACGTACGTCAGCTACCGAATTTGCGCGCAAAGAAATCAAAAAATTTTAAATCAATATTACAAAATGTTAATGCATTCGAATCTGCAATAAGCAATATGACGATCAGATTTACCACATACAAAAGTTCATTTCCGTAAAATTAAAAACAAATTAAGAAGATTCATAAGTAGGTGTAGGAATAAGTTTTGGATTTCTTTTCTTGCAGTGATTGGTAGGAGATTCTAGAGCCCTTGTAGAAGGCCTTATATAATTGGTAGAAGAACTTAAAATCTAACTTCATGCTATTATCTTTATTATAACTAATAACAATTCTGCCTGGAAATTCTTAATTCGCAGTCGATATTTTTATATTGACCATCTGTTTATAGATCAGCTCTTACAATTATTAACACTTAACCTCACTTAACGGTTAACAAATTCCAAATAATTGATTATCTGCATGAAACTGCTCACATCCAACAGTTGTTTTATGTCCTTCAGCCTTAATACCTAGTTCCAATAATACCCAATAATATAATACCTGTTCAGATATATAATGGCGTTGGCTGAACTAGTTAATATATTAGTGAACGAAATTTTTAGAGTAACCCACTAATGACATTTAAAGCGTTTTTCGACGCATATGCCTTCATTTTAAGTACTTTCGTTAAGTTTTTAATTTTATTTAGTTTTGTATCGTTTTAGAAAACTTTTTACTAGTATAAATGCACTGGCATTAATAAAATGATTCAATTTTTGATTATAACATCAGTGTTCTCTACCAATATGCCCTTCTCGTAGTTTGATTAGAACTCATTTTAAGTTTATCATACAATTATTCAATTAATATATTAGACAATTTGCCTTAGATTACTAGCCAAATTGAAGAAACTTACCAATGCAAAGTAACTTTTGTATTTGACAGCAGTGAATGAAATGAAAATGTCAAAAGCAGCAATACACCGTTCAACTTTGTACTTTCCATTTTCCAATAAGACTTCAGGCCTTGTTTCACTGTCCTACACAGTCGTGATATACTATCATTTAAATGTAATACAACATGCCCTTTTTGGTATAATTCATTATATTTAGTGTTGAAGCAGTCTTCATTTTCATTTTTAAAAATATTAAAAAAAACATAGAAAATGAATTTTATAAAAAATAATTAATATTAATATCACTTTTGGCAATTATATTCCAAATTATATTAAAATTGAAAAAGTAATAGCAACAAATCGCACGATAACTATTGCTTTATGAAAATTTCATTAAGCTTTTCCAAATTGTACGATTTATCAAATCGTAAAACTGTGTGGAATAGTGAAAGGCTTTAACGTGGGTTTGTGTTACAACACACTAATTTATATAACCATACAAATGCTCACAAGTTAAAATGACAAAACGGAATATGGCTCTATTTCCCAATCGTTAAATAGAGCGGAAATACACTTCTATATGTACAAAATAAACTTCTATACCTTGCCCCTCCAAGAAAAAAGTTGGGTGGTGATATCGATAATATTAGAAAGTAAAGGCCCTGGAAACAGCTACCCTAAAAGGGCAGAGATTATAGGGCCTTTCATTTGTCCTGCTCTACGTCACTTAGACGTCCTAGCTTTCAGATATCTAAATAATTCTTTATAAAATTGAACTCTACAACAAACACGTGCGTATTTGTTATTATTTTCTGCGGCTTAAATAGAAAAAAACTAATCGGACGAATTGAACAGAAATCGAACATATTTTTCTGTTTAACTTTTGCTGTGACTGCGGTCAATGAACATTTTTAAGGCTACTTACGTACATACGCATATGTATATCCATATAATAAAAAGATAAATTTAGTGCGGGTATTGTACAGTTCAGCATATTATACATATGTGTATGATACAAATATATGGAAGGCAGTATTCTTCTTCCTTACAATATAACCTTATTTATAAAAAAAAAAAAAAAAATGTTTCTCACCCACTTACATTTACAAAGTGTTGGTAAGCAGCAGTCTTTAAAAGGGCAGTCAGTAGTTTGTGCGGCCCCTAAAAGGGCTGGTGGAATTAAATTGTGATTGAATTTCTCACAAAAACCAATTTAACTTTCTTTGATTTTCATTCAGTTTTACAATTTCGTTTATTCATCGATGCTAATTGTAAAATGCGTTGCAATTCTCTCGGTAAAAATAAAACGCAATGCAGATAACAAAGTAAACCACAATTGATTTTACGGTCAATTGTATGACCAAATTATTATCAATCAACAATCCATTTGTTGGGCGCCGCTTTTCTTATTATTACAATTTAACGTCCATCCGATATGTAACGATGCGCAAGACGTAGGGTATAAAAAAATTGTTGGTAAAACAAAGTTAATTTTTTAGAAATTTCATATTAATTTTGTGGTTGCAGAAGTTGCTCTTTTGCAATATCTCTTTTTTGCGAGATATAACTGTAATTGATTTCTACACCGAAAGGGCAGCGAAACTACTATAAAAAAATAAATAAAACAATAAATGTTTATACAAATACAACAGTAGTAATTCGCCGTCAATAATTTGTGTACGCTTATACTAAAAATTATTATAAACTTGTAACAATTTTTAGTGGGCAATAGGCGTGATTAGCTGTTTTTCTTTCCATCAAGTCAAACAAGATTAAGTCTTACTAAATTAGACCTTCTTATATCCTATCTAAAGTAGGGTGACTCCTTAATTATACTTATACTCATAATTACTTTTTATTTTATATTATATTATATTATATTATTACTATTTTATATTTTATATTATTTTATTTTATTTTTTTATGTACTCGTATGTAAGTTATTGTTAATAGAAGCGGCTCACCCAAAATCGATTTGTGCTATTTTGCAGCTTATATATAAGAATGGCGAGCAAACTGAAGTATTAAACTGAAGGATTGGTATGTCAAAGAAAGCGTATGTATTAATACAAACACCAAAATTCCTTTCCAATATATCTTTTTTTCAAGTCAGCTTAGAGATATAAAATTTTGCGCGTACGTAGAAATGAAAATAACCACTGAAGGAGTTAACTGATACACTAGTCAGGTGTATCAGTTAACTAGTCAGGTGTATTGCAGCTGCGGCCGTATGATTTTGAAACAGAACATCGTAAAGGTTGGGACTATGTCGAGGAAATTAGGAGACAAAAATTTTTAGATTTTGAAAGGGTGGAATATTAAATCAATGCTATGAAACAAAATATAGCAAAACACCAAGTCTGAAAAGGGTTTTTGGAATGATAAGAGCGCTAATAAGAATGATAAATGTCAATGGAAACTATGAAAATAGAAAAAGCAGTATGGAAAATATAAAGCTTTTTTCCCCTAAATTACCGCACAAAATAGCAATTACATCAAACAATTACAAAAAAACAAATATGTACGAAAAATTTTACACCTGCAATAACCTGCGCATTCCACGTATCGGACTAGTGCCACATAAACTCATTTTCCTCAACAAAATAAACGAAGCAAAAAAGCAAGTAAAATCAACAAGCCGACAGATCAACAAATACTGTACTATATTTAGGGCGTTCGATGATGACCGCGTTTAAGGGAGGACAGCGTTTAAGGCATCTAAACAATCTGTTGCAGTTCTTATTAATTTTTATTGCTTTATTGTAGCTCCTATTAATTCTATTGTTTTGCAGAATTGTAGAAGTTATATGTGAAACTTTAATTATAAATTTAAAAACATGAACAGTTAATTCTTCAGCAGAATAACAATTTATATATGAGCCAAATCTCTCATGTGTTCACAAACATATTTAGAAAAGTACTCTTCAGACAAACCATTAAATCTTGTTCAATTTTTTTTTAAACTTCATAGAGGGCATTTACCAATATTTGCCACATATTTACCAATAAATTGGTAATGAAATGTTCATCTGAAATCCAATAGAATCAATTAGAACACTATTAGTGGTTGTCGTAACTAAAGTTAAGAAAACTTAATTGACACCAACTGCACTGCACTTGTGATCGAATAAGCACGTTTAAAATAACAAAACAAAAAAGTAATATTGTTTACGTTCTGAAAAAAATATATATTAAGGATTAACTATATGTTATAATGGATAAATTTTCCCATTTTATAAATATCCAAAAGAATTTTAACAGAAATAATTAATATATAACTACAGTAGTTAATATGCAATTAATAGCTTGCTCTAGTGCTAACATACGTACATACAAATCTATGTCTATTTTGGAATTAAATAAATACAGCAATAAATAAATTGACGTGTAACATACTATTGGGAGTGTCAACGGAAACGAATCGTTAATTATAAAAGCAATTAATTTATAGCGACTACGGGTATCAACACAAATCTTCACAAGCCCTGAATAACAAGGTTTTGTACCAATGTATACATATCTATGTATGTATGTTTACTTGTGCATGAAACTCTAAGTACATATATCAGGAATATTTAATTTAATTTTAGATAAATCGGACATCTTCAGTAAATATATGATCGAGCAACCTTACAAAAAATTTTTCCTTTTAAGTTAAATAAAATAAATGAATTCTAAATTAAGCCATTATTACTGAATAAGTACGATATGAACGCGATATATGTATTCTCATTCATATGCATTACAGCAGGAGTATGTGTGTTTATTGATTTAATAATCCATATATGAGATCAATCTCTTATGTGTCACAAAAATATTTAGAAAATGTTCATATTTAAATTAATGTCTTCCTGATGAGGCACATTTACAATAAATGAAACTCATAAGTACCACTTTCTCCTGTCGCAGTCTATTAATCAAATTATTGATGGGTTCGACTGAAATTGTGATTTACATCAATCGTAAATGTAATGTGTGCCATGGTTTCATTTGTAGTGTGTAATTGCTGCCGGTACATAATTGACACCATTTAAAATTTGCATGAAAACTGGCAAGCTTATTACATGTAAATTTAACAGATTTCATTGGCGCGAATCATCCTCTTTCCATTATAAAGAAAATCTCTATGCAAGCTTATGAAAATTTGATGTATAAAAGAGTAGTCACAATAAAATAATATATTACTCCACTTTTCGCAGGAATTTTATTGTTTATATCAACAATGTAATCGACTTCATCAGTACAATTTTGAAATATATACATACTTCTAAGTGAATATGTTTGCTGGCGCAATTGTTTGGAATGTGGCACCCGACTATAATGTTTCGGTTAGGCATATCCTTTTAATATGTATCTATTTACTCAAAAAGTTGGAGAGAGCTTCTTGATTGTTTTGACAATCAACAAGTGTTTCGATTGGTGTGTGATAGACCGAAGGGCAGAAGCTAATAGTTCTTCTACTGAGTGGTCATTCTCCTATGCCGTACTTGTGCCAGCAAGCTTGCTCGACGCTCGCGTTACTTCAAATCCTCATTGTGGTGATGAAAATCAATATATGTATATGTATATACATTAAAATATCCAATATGGATTGCAAATTGCTGCATTTGAAAAATTATTTTATTTTATTTACGTCATGCTTGTTGTCCTTGATTATTTAACAAATTTAAATGGTAATTTATATCAATTTTATAATATAAATATTTCTAAATTTTTGGAAAAAAAATGTATGTCTGTTCGTACTTGCTCGCATCTATACGTATAAATGTGTGTCGGTTTCAAATTCAGAGTTTATAAATATTAACTCCAGAACTTTATAGTTCTGTAGAAAAAAGAATTAAATGTTAGTTTAGAGTGTAATTGATATTATCGCTACAATCAAAAATTGTTCCACCTCATAATACTTTCTTAGTAGCCGTTGTTCATCTTGTGGCCTTTGTTATGCTTTATAAGGGGTTCCATTATAGGTCACACTTAATGGATCATCTGTGGCACGTGTTTTTTTGTTGTCCGTGACATTTATTTGAAGATTTTTATTGTAAGCATTTCAACCGCAAAATGTTGGCTTTACCATTTTATCTACTACATGGTATGAGTAGAAAATGTCACACGTGCCATATTCTCTTTGTCTGCGAAGTATTTGATTTTAAAGTAATTTCGACATTAATGCATACATATTGGTTATTACATGTGTGTGTGAATGAAGAAAATTATTAAAAGAAACATTTTCCGCTAAAAACCAACATGCAATTCTGTGACTAATTTTGCTTCGAAATTAATATTTAGGAATTTTATCTATAAGCTTCGGCTTATGTAAGAATTGGGAATTACAATTATGTATTTATTCTTAAAAAAGTATTGGATGTATATACATACATATGTATGTGCATATATATATCTACAAATATAAGTACATATATATACATACATATTTTTGAAATCATCGAATGAAGAACCTTTTCAATATACTTACATATGTATGTATGTACAAGTTCTTCTTAAAATTCATATAGACTTGTAAAACTACAAGAAAATGTTATATATGCCGAAAGTTGTTACGAAAATAACAGGAGAAAACACAAAAGCAAAAGTTCTCTACTTGATATCCTCACACACATATATAATTTGTAACGTGTGACAATTTGATTGTCTAGTGTTGTCAGTGATTTGACACATACTGAAATTGTTTTGTCTATATCATTTTAACGAAATAGTAAAACAATAACAAACAAACATGCACGCAACATACAAGTTAACTTATTCAAACCAACCATCCCTTAAGCGACAATCGCACAAAAAAGGCAACTGAAATAAAATTTGTTGCAAATTACAGTCATTCAAATACTTGCACACAACTTTCAATTGAGGGTATGGAAAATAGTATGAATATTCATATTGGGATTCCCAATGTCGCCTGTTGCAACCCCCGCGAGTATGTGGAACTCATCGGTGGCAGACCAACGATCCCGGAAAATAGAGAGGAAATAGATATCCTTAGTGGCATAATTTCGGCAATCATTAATCATATTCCATACCACAGCATTTTATGTTCTTTGTGTACTACGTGCACATGCATATGGCGACTATGTGAGTGAAACATTTAATTACTATTCCAATATCTTACATTCTGTGTGGTGGCGTGTGTTACAACATATTGACTTAAGTAATTCTTGAGGACTTGAAGAGTTCATTAATACACTTAATATAATAATAACACTTAATAATTCGATGCTATAATGTATACCAACTAGGAGCTCAATCTCTCTGTCATTCATATGGGAGGCTGATTTGCGTGGCCTTACCAAATCTCCGTCAAATTGTATGTTCGGCCGCCTGCTATTTTGGTTATGAGTTGCTCGGGATCCTTGAACTAGTCTGGAGGTTATGCATCCTATGGCACCTAATTCAGTTGACTGTTTTATTGCGCACGATATTTCGAATATACATATGTATATATCTTTTGAATATTCTTTTATCACCTCCATTTTTCGTACGTACAGATACTCTTGATATGCGCGCACAATTATAGTATTCTAAATCCTAGGCCACATAAGTAGTTCATTTCATTCTCTTTTCCTCCCTCATAGGCAAACTATAGATTTTGCAAAATAAACTTTTGCTTGTCTAACAGGGATCTTCAAAAATACGAATATGTTTGAATACATGATCCGTTACGTAGAAAATAAAACGTTTTTACCATTCCCTTGCATTTTTAAAATAATGTAGAAAATTTATAGAATTATGAAGATAGAACTTGACATATGACATCTGTATGTTAACATTATAAAGACTTCATTCAATTTCTTGCAGGGGTAGTTTTCCCGATCTATCAAAAAAAATTTCCTGTACAACTGAGAGGCTTTTCATCATAAAAGTTTCACCAATATTTTCTACACATTTCTTTTTTTTAACAATGACTATAAAAGTAAGGAGTTGTAGTAGCTGAAAACATTTGTAGATTTTAATCTTTTTAAGTAGCCATTTTTACATTCTCGTAATCTCTTTTGAAATCTCATATCCCTGCATTGGTTATCTGTTAGAAGTTGAAAAATGTTGTTAATATACGTGACACGTTTGTTGGTCAGAAGTAAAAAGACGAGAAAATCTATTCACACTTAATTTATTTGTAATACCATCATAATCCTTGATAAAAGATAAGTCCGAAATGCATGCCACCCCTACTGCCTTACAATGTAATATGTTGGCAATTACCGATATTTAATGATTTTCCTCTTATTAAAAAAAAATTTACTTTTTTTTTTGTTTGAGGTAACAACCCTGAACTTTTGAAGTGTTTATTGATGTGTTGTTGTAAAGGGCGAGGCGAAATTTTAATATTTGTCTCTACTGCCAATAATGCCCTTGCTGACAATCTTTGCAATATTACTAATGTGACAAATGTATTTTTGTTAAAAGTTGTAGTATGATTTCAACACGCATGTAGCCTGCGTTCTGTTACAGACTGGTTGGGATAATGTATCAGATGTGCATTTGCTGGTATTATCTGATTCTAAAATCGCATTGGTTTTGCAGATAATGATTGTCCTTTACAGTTGCAAATGTTTTAATTACGATAACAACCTCACTTTATATGACGGTAAGAGCAATTTAAAATTGAAAGTATTTTCATATCCATATTATATTATAGAAAGACTAAAGTGTGAATTAAGATAAGCTGAAAGGTTTTATTAGCTGTCATGTACATATGGTTTTTATCAAAGAGTAGACTAGAACTCTGCTTATGCAACGCAATGTGGCCTTATTTAATATGAAATGAGCATTCCCGAATGGGCGCATAAACGCAAATCGGCCGATCCAAATATTATTGAGCGTTTATGGTTTTTTTTAAGAATATTCTAAAAACATACTTTTTAGAAACCTCAACAATTGTAATTTTGAGCAAAATTTACAGTTGTGAAATTAATTGGTACAATTTTTTTAATCACTTAAATAAATCACATTTATTTATTCAGTAATCATTCTTAAAGTCCCAAATCATTTTATATACAGACTACAACATGCAGCCAGTGACACATATTCAAGGTTCTTAGGTGCAGAGCAGCTACAACTGTAATGTAAGGACCGCAGAAGCTTAAAGAAGATAGTTCTTAAAGGAAGATTCACACTGTTTTTCGTCCTTGTGCCGTTTGCTGTGTTTTAGTCTTAAGTTCTCTACAATACAATACAAAAGTAATTTTTGTGTGACGATATCATGCTTATGCTGCTTTAAGAAAACTTTTCCTAACAAAATAAATCAAGCAAATGAATAAATAATATTCCTTTAATATTCATCTCAGATCAGGTCTGCCATTTCTATAAAAAAAATTTTTTGGGAAAAAATATTTTCGTTTACAGTTTTGGTCTTTCATTGAGATCATCGAATTTATACATAGGACATTATAAAAAGAGAGGCTTCCTATCTGAATTTGCAGACAAATATACAAGTTTACAAACCAATTCTAAATTATCCATGTCTTTTAAACCTCACGAAATACATTCTCAAGTGTTGTGTAGTGTCTACGATTGCTTCTGTAACTTTTCGTATACATTCGCTACTTTAAGCTTAAATAATATTTAAATAAAATGCTATAGAATACTACTGCAGCTTGAATCTTCTACTAGTGGTTCTCAATCATTACACGCCTTCCATAGACCACTAACACAGCATTTAATTTATTAAACGAATTATGCAAATTGTGTGTTATCAAAAACCAACAAAGAAACAATATCAAGTAAATATTTGGCGAAAATGTTTGCCAACATACATATAAATCAAAATTTATTTTTGCTTTTGCATATTTCCAAAGCTTCAAATTTAAAATGCACACAAACGAAATATAGCATTAGCCTGAGCAAATTTTCTAATGGCAAGAACCTTGAAATAAGTTCATATATAAAAGCTTTCTACTGCATACAATTTTAGTAAGAATTCTAAGCAAGTGGCTAACGTGATTTTGTGTTGAGCACAAAAAATAAGGAAGACCCAACGATTATATTCAATAATTGTTCATTTAGATACTAAATAAACACACTTGCTGAAAGAATGCAGGAAGTTTTAAGGGGTTCATTAGTATCAAATATATGCTAGTCACGCTAGAAATGTTACACTTTAAAGTCAACAAGGCAACTTTAAACTTTTAGTCTCAAATTCAAGCTTCAATGTAATATTTAAAGTAACAATTTTTCAGTTTAAAGACGTGCGCCGTATTCAATGGAACACTTATTTCATTGCAACATGAACACTAAATGTGCAAAATTTACTTATCAGCATATAATCATACAATCAACACTAATATCCTAATCTATATAGAAAATAAATTTCAGTTCTCTTCGATACTCGTACTTTTATTAGAATAATATAAGCAAGAAGTAGGATATGAATATGAAGTAAATAAAACATTGTTCACCCTTTACAAACTTTTTAATCGTTATATGATATAAGATTTAGATTTGTCTCTTAATTAGATCTGTTATAAGAATAAAACACATTATATATAAGATATTACAGAGGTGTTTTTAAGGTTTTCAAAGTAAAAGGTTTTAAGTAAAAATTAGCCTATGAATGGAAATATTATAAATAATTCTTATGTAATTTTGATTGAAGGTACTCTTTGCAACCAATATATGCCGTGTAATCTTTTTAAAGTCGTTTAAAGGCGACAGGCAATATAACATTCGCATTATAGCATTGCTTGAAGGAAGAGGAGTTCATAATATATTTTGTTATATAGACTTTCAGAGGCACGTTCCTCGAATAAGAGAAAATAACTCTCAATTTAGTTTTATTAACCTAATTTTATATTTATTAATTTACAAAATTTTTGAGAATTTTGAATTTCACCTTTTAGACCATGTTAAGAAACAGATGAATTCATCTATTGTAAGATTACAGATGTGATTATTCAATCGTACGAGGTATCGGATTCCTAAGACGAGCCCTCCATTATGAACTTACGATTATACTCATATAAGCCGTAGGTACAGATGCAACAGCACTAAGTTAAATCTGTAGAAAATATATCGATAGTAGGCCTGATTATTCTGTTCATATGTTTAGCAAGAAACGTAAAACCCAAAATTGCAGCATAAAATTTAAGAGCTTTATGTGACACTTCTCTATAAAAAGTTTGATACATATTTTAAGAGTGGGTTTTATACCTACTCCTCTTTTTAAAAAATTTTGTCACAGCAAAGGTTTGTTTTTACCAAATTTTAGCACGATTAAAATTTTCGATTTTTGTTAAGGGGGTACTTTTTGCATTTTTGGGCAAAAATTGTCATTCTTTGCTCTTGTATGTTTATTTTATGTTTTCAAATGTTTAAAATATATTTTTGCTAAAAATTAAGACAAAAAAAAATTTTAAATTTTTGGGAAAATTTTCGATTTTTTGTAAGGGGGTACCCTTTTCATTTTTGGGCAAAAATCGTCATTCTGTGAAAACGTCCCTTTGTGTGTTTTTGAATGAAAAACTTGCGTGTTTATTTTATGTCCGGCCAGAGTTCGGCAACAAAAGTAATAAACAAGAGAGTTATCATAAAATTATCGTATATTTATCATACACACTTACGAGTACACATTCACATTAAGAAACTTTATGATGATATCAATAACTTTTGTAGTTAAACTAAAAGAATCGAAAACAGTCATATGAATAAATTTTTTTTAATTCAATGAGATAAAATATAAAATTTTAATCTAATATTAATCTATTATTTTTATAATTTATATTAAACATTGCAAATTTTGATTAAAGTTAACTAAAATGTATTTAAGCAACCGAAAAGCTAAGTTTTATCACACTCTTTCATACGACTGCAAATAAATGTAAATGAAATATATTTTATAGTAATTTGCGGACAAATATAAAACCGAAGGAATAAAAACTTGCGGCCGTGTTTTAAATTCCAAAGCCAATTACCCAAATATTGTTTCAACTATTTTCCCTACAAATTTCTGTCTACGTCATATATATGCTTATGGGTATAAGTGTGTTTATATTCATGTATTCTTCGTAATTCTTCAATTTCTATCATTGACTATAATGATACCACACAGTGCGCGTTATTCGCGCAAGCTACAAAATCCTATAAAACTTTTAAGGACTGGTGGAAGTGAAAACACTTCCTCAACTCAAATGATAGCAATGACAGCTAAGAGAATATATTATTATATCCTTGTTTTAATACAAAATAAAAGGGCGGTGTTAAATTTCACACCCTAATCTTGCTTTCACTTGGAGTTGATTGACTCCAGAGCTGCCAATTTTTCTGTATTTTGCCATAATTTTATTTAAATAGACAAATTTGGGCTACGAATTAAAGTTCGTTGTCTGGTTTTGTAAGGTTTGTAAATATTAAGTTTATCGCTTACGTTTTTCATTTCCAACATATTAGTGTATTTTCCCAATTACTAACTTACTCGTAATTCGTCATTCTTTTGTTTTTAAAGGGAGATAATTCACATTTTGTGCATACTTATAAGACCAATTACGGATTGTGGAGCTCCTAAATTGTTACTAACTTATACATACATACATACATACACATATTCAAATAATTTACTAGAAGAGCAAATTTCATTATTTTCTTAAACAACAAAGTATGGGGGGAAGAGCTTAAAATATATATGTCAATACAAGTATCTAGAGAGCACGATTAATGAAAAAATTTGCAATTTTCAACACCCATAAGAAATTGACATTCCAAAGTTTACGAGTTACCGACTTTGTCAAAAATATCTACGAATGATATGCAGCCGTATCTTTTGACGTGCTTTTTAATTTAACACGGAACAAAAAAGGACCTGGTATCCCTGCTTGATTTTTTATAAGAGTAAGCTGGTGTAATTGTATTTACTTTGGCTGGCCATCGGGATATGAGGGCGAGTGCAAATGCTCATGAAATATGTACATAAATGTATATGTATAGTGATTGTGGAATGCAATGTTTCATTGGTGGCGGAACGTGGAACTCTCTTTCCAGTTTTATTATCGTATAAAGTGTTGAACTAGTATTAGTTTTGCCGAGTGTATGACAATGCAATTATAAATGGTGACAAAATAATTTCCGCATTTGTGATTTTTATGACAGTTGTAGTTGAATAATTTTATTGACTCAAAACTGATTGTATTAAATTGAAATCGCATTAAAAATACATTTTAATGTAATGTTACCATTTACTTGTCGGTTTACATATTAGTTGCCAGCCTGCCTGGCAGCCTTTACGTTGCTCCATGCGCCTGTTTTTCTAGTTACAACATAATTATCTGTTTACAATATAGTTGACATTTATTTCATTTACTTTTACAATCGTATATAATTGTTGACGGCTAAACAATTGAAACAGATGTTTCCTTCTTCTGTGACGATTGAGGTTTACTTTTAATTAAGCACCAATGGCAATGGTTAGTTAATTTGTCATATCAATATATTTTATCAGTGCAGGGATAAATTTCTTCAAATTATCACTATCATATTAGCTTGAAATATTTCAAGAATAGAAGTTTGAAGCTTGAACGAAGAACTTGAACTACTAATTTTTTTTTCAATATTGCACGGAATTAAAAACAAAATATTGATTAAACTGTATTCAGTTTTACAACACCTGCCGAGTTGAGTTGAAACCGAAGTGCCAACTTTAATTTATCGTAATGTGTATACAATTAGGCCAATATAAAAACAACTTGAATTTCTCCGGCTGAAATAATAGAACATTTGTGAGCATTAACCAATCAACCCTTTTAATAAAATAAGCATACTGCTTATTGCTGCAAATAAAAGCGAAAGCAGTACACTATTAATGCAACAATAATCAGAGGACTTAAGGAGCCAGAATAAGAGGAAAGGAGTTATGCTATAACTAAGAGATTTATGTTATTTAATCCAAATAGGAAGTTATTGAAAGCAAACATGTTGGTTGCCTTAGCTGGCTGTTTAAATATCTTCTTCTCAGTGGGCCACAAATGTTGCGTTTTTAAGAAAAAATGCAAATGTTATTGGAAAAGCAATTTTTTAACAAATATGCGTGTAAAATGCTACTTCTAAATACATAAATACTAACTTATTAATCACAAAGTCAAATAAATCTATATAATGTTTAAAGCTATGTCGGGTCCGATTCATATCAATTGCTACTCGTATATACACTTTTTTTTAAATGTCATTTCAATTTTAGAAATAAAGGGAACACTTCAGCCGCATTTCTACTAAAGGATGAAGCGCTTCTAAACCAAAATTAGATTTAAGCTTAAATTTTTGGAACACATTTCAATGTCATGAATTCGTTTTCGACACCTTAAAATTCCTTTCATCTTATTAGCAGCTACTAATTGAAAAATAATATTTAGTTTAACCCACTGTTAGTTGTAAGTGCACCGTAAAACTGGAGCGTTCACCCCTTTTTCCAAAGGATAGAAATAATAAAACAGGTAAATTAAAACAAATGAAAATAATAACATACGGTCTATTATTGTTTCCATTACACCAAAGTTCACACATGACTATTCATAAAATACTATGGCTGAGGACTTTTCTAATGAAAAATGTTGTGCCGCTTCTAAAACGTACTTTGAAAAGTTGTTGACAAAGTACTCTGTACGATACATTAGAAGTTGTTTTTAAAATGGGGGCGAATACATCCTTAGTAGACATTATAAACGCCCATATAAGGATATGCTTGACTAAATCTTACTTTTTAGCTATTTTTATTATATTTTTATATGTATGTGTATATGTGCATGTGTTGTCATTAACTACTTGTTATAATTATAAAGCAATTTTTTACGTTTTAGTAGCTGATTATTAAAAATCAATTGTTCTAAAGTCAATGTGAGTTTGATAAAAAAAATTAAAATTAGTCTTAGCGGTACTTTAAAAGAGGGTGATTTTCACAAAATGAAAATTACACATAATTTACTGTTTGACTTTTAGAAGTAAGTTCCTTGCGTGCATTTCTGTTTCATTTATGTTTGCCTTTTTACTATTCATACATACTCGTATGGATGATGTTCTTATACCTTTCAACAGCATTTAATTCATGATATCCTTTAAACAAATCCTTAAGCCTGTTGCATATCTTTTGCCTTCTTTTGCAAAGCTTTACAATTAAAACCACGTTAAAATCACATTTGCTGTATTCCTTATGTATGCACATATCTCACACTACATAAAGACATACTCACACGCATCTTCATCGCGGTCGCAACAGAAAGTGTGTAAGTAATGATACTATCATTAATACTGTAGGTTAACAAAGCGTTGAAGAAATCACCTTACCAGCGGCGTCTAACGCAAGAGTGTACCATTCATTCCAACTTCACTTAAGTGATCTTACTGCACAACTCTCGATGCTAAATGTATAACACATGTCGTTTCGAAAAAATCCACAACATATTTGATCTCTTTGAGATTCAAAGAACTATTGGCTGGCTTTGTTAAACTGCTGACAAAGAGGCCAATAAGGCAGTGACTATATGGCCTTGCCAAAGTTGTTCGCCACAAATGATGACGAAGCACGCAACAAATCTTTAAACATCGACGAAAAGTCTAATTTGTTGATAATTTGTTAAAGAGCTGTCTGTAAACTATGCTGTATATGTGGTACATACCACAAAAATTAAATTTCGCATGGGTATTCACCTAATAACCGTTTACACATGTCTTTTTCGAATAAAGGCAACAACTAATTTTATGCGTTAAATTAAAAAATGGTAAACAAAACTATATACCACCATATGTGTGGATTCCGCGATAAAAAAACGTCTAATCAAAGAAATCATAAAGTATAAAATATGAAAGTGAACTGCAAAAATATGGTGTCAATTCATAATAAAAAATTAGTTTTTCAATTGGAATTAAAAACTGAGTTGTACATGTTAAAAAAATAAAAAAAAATTGCAAATCAATATTGTTTGATGTGTATGCAGTCCACTAGAAATAAAACTGAAGGCCTCGTTTCACTATCCTACACAGACGTACTATTCATTCACATGAAAATCTGATAGTGATACCATCCTGTTTTGGAAATCGCATCAAAAGGAAATTGGTGACGCCACAATATCATTCAAATGTGATACAGCAACATATCACCTCGTTGAGTGAGTTGCCCTATTATTTGATCGTGAAATCAAGTATGAAAAGTAAGGCTTGTGCAAAAATATACTCGTATATACTGATACACATATCAGTGACATTTTCATATTGTAGGTTTTCCTTTGCAGATACAGCGTTGTTAGTTAAAGCTCTACTTAAATTTGAAGATTAATTAGTTTGAAGGCAAACTAGCAATTTAAACAAAATTTTGCCGAAAGGCGTTAACCCGGCTAATTGCTTTAAACTGCAAGCAATTAAAAATCGTCAGCTTTAGTTCACAAATCGTTGGAAAAGTATCTGCGTATGGTCTTATCACATTTTATTTTCATGTATTTGTTTCACATCTTTTAGATGCAACTGACGAAACAAATTATTATTCTCATATTTAGTGTCATAAGGGTTTTTTGAAGTTTGTGTTTGTATGGATAAATGAATATGGTTGCACTCGAGTTTTTTAAAGTAAAATTGCCTCATAGTGTGGTCAAAATGACGAATGTTTTTAAATATTTGGGTGGCTTGCAAGGCTAAAGTAACATGTGTCAGAGATTTTATCCGATAATTAATTACCATTTAGTAAAGAGAAAATTGTAAGTTTTAACAAGAATTGTAGTCATATTAAGCAAAATTAGATTAAAAGGCTTAAGGTAAGCTGTTGCTTATCTGGACAAAAACAAGAAAAGATTAATCTTTGTTATTTCTTTCATACTGTTTGCGAATTTAGTAGGTAAAATAGGTGCATATCCATGTAAGGGAAAATGTATTCCAAACTTTAATAGCTGTGAAAGGATTTTTTTAATTAAAATAAAGCTAGTATTGCTGCGGGAATAACCATTAAACTTCCTCTTTAGTAGAGCCTAGTTCTACAGGTGCAATAGCTTTTAATATTTAAATTTACTGCGCACTATCACTGTTGCTAAATATCCATAGTGAGATACGTGGATGGCACACCGCAGCATTAGAATATTGGTGATCATTGGGTGTGTCGTTGTCTAGTTAGTAAGTGCATGGGCTATAAATGGTAATGTCATGACTCTTTATCCCCTTTCTGTGCTTCCATAGCAGTACTTCAATTTGGATATTAAACGGAATCAGAACAGAAGTTTAGTTCATCCATCACACCATATTCGAATAAAAAAATTTTATAAGGTAGCTACCTGAAGGAATATAACGGCGCTTTCTTTGACACTAGAGTCAGCAACACTGCTCTTTCCATTTACTTCTTCACCTTATGTCTGTTTTACCACTAATTTATTGTCATTATTCACTTATCTGTAAGTTTTAATGTGTGCATTATCATACTACAGGATGTAGCGCCAACAAATAAGATTAGGTAATATACTGCCATGAAATATAAGTAAATGAAACTAATTTTAATTAAAAATAAAAATTTTGATATACTTGTAGACATGTATTGAATCCAAAACTGGAGATTATAATTTCGACATTATAAAAACTAAATTTGTTATTTTCAAATGTGTTCGCAGAAGCGTATTTAGGCTTTGTTAATGTATTAAATTAATTATTAATCAATTAATTATGTGGATACTACCTTACATACATAAATAAGTATGCAATCACCCTTTCCTAAATGAAATGCAATATGTACACACAGATGTCTGTGTACACTACATATGTACGTACATATATACAAATAAGAATACAGAAAAGACTAATTGTCTTAGCACGTGACAAATTTGTAATAAAACATACGATCACAGGAGTAATGCAAACTTCGGGGGAATGTGTATATATCTACTTCAGTAGAAATAATACGTTACATATAATATAAAACACACTTTTCGGACTAATTTACGATGACCACAATATCCGCTTAATACAAATTTTATAAACAAATACATACATAAACAGATAAAAATCAACCAACAGAGTCAATGGAATGACAAATTGACTAGAGTTCACAAAAGCGTGGATACTTTCAATACTCAAAACGGTTTTGGACACGTGCTAGTATATATGGAAGTCTCTAAATACATACACGTTTATGTTTAAAAAAGGGAAAATGAACTTTTTAAGGAAAAAAATCTAAAGCGATTTATATGAAACAAATAAACAGCAGAAAGGAGAATATTAAACAAAATGATACTTTCCTATATATAAAAAAAAAAAAAAAAAAAAAAAAAAAAAAAAAACTGAAGTGAATTGTAATAGAAGCCCGTTCACGTGTCATCATAAAACACTTTGAAAGGTATTACCCAACCATAAAAACCAAATAGTTACGCCCACTTATTTTACCTAACCTCTTGATACATCTTGCATCAATTTTAAATCAAACATCTGTAAAAGAGATATGATTTAAACAATCATTAATGTTAAACCTTTAACTTTTGATCACTAACAATTTCTTTGATATACATAAATAAATAAAAAAATAATAATAATTAATACAGTGACATCTCAACAAATAAACAGGCACCGCTTTAACAGGCACCAAACGGAGCTTTGCAATCTATCGGTCAAGAGAAAACTAAATATTTAAACAAGTGGAATTTGCCTAAATTATTTTCTTTTTGTATAAAAATACATTCATTTCAAAAATAAAAAGGTAACAAGCCAATTGTGCTTAATAACAAAAAATCAAAAAAATAACTATTGTTTAATGAATATAATACATACAAAAGGCCAATAAATGCAGCAAAAATTCAGCTGGAACTGGTAATTTATCAAAAGGATTTTTTTTATTTCAGAATTTAAAAATTTGCATAATTTTATTATCGAAGGTACAATTAATTTTAATAATAATTGTTATTGAGGATTATTACTTGGAAAAACAATATTTAGTTGCATCGTATGTCTATTGTTATTATCGATATAGTTACTCGCAGTGGTACAAGTCAAAATTTTCAAAGTGACGTCATTGCTGTACTGCTGTAGTACAGTGATATGAATTTAAAATAACATCGTAATATTTTCTCCTTGCAGATATACTCCTACTCAAATTTAATATTATCGACACCTTTTATGGAACAAAATATTTACTATTCTTTACTTATATTTGCAACATTTAAAAACTATGTTGATAAAGTACTACGAGTACCACTACGTAAAGTATTCATTGGGTTGTGAAAAAATAAAGCCTAATATTATGTCAACTGACGGAATAGTTAACATATTTTTAGAAGTGAATGGATGCTCATCCAGTGGAAAATGGATTTTTAATATTTATACTTGTGAAAACATCATGTTTAAAAATGAAGATTTTTATATAAAAAAAGAGATAAAAAGATAAAAAGATGAAAAGAAGAATATGAAAAATGTTTTAGCGCATTTTATCATCGTTTTTCCAAAAAGGATGTCCGGCTTAGGCACACATAAAGCACACACAGTATTTTAATAAGTATTATAGAAGCAATAAAAAATTAAACTTCTATAATAAGAAAAGGGCGATATAAATTGAAAGGGGGAGTTGAGCGTTATGAATGTATGTAAGCGAAATATCAGATAGAATTATAATAAAACTTTCTAGAAGCTGTCTGGCAGTGGATTGCCGTAAACGTGTATGATACGGTTGTATGTTCTTTTTAAGTCTCTGAATGGCAAAAATACATATTTTTCTAACAGTTTGCAACATATTTTTTCCATTAATCGCTTGAATTCAGATTAAAAAACTGTTTAAGAAGAAAATTATTTTCTTCATATAAAAATTGTAATACGCTGGAAAATTTTTTAAGCAAATGGATTCCATTTTTTTAAATTTTAAACGAATTTGTTTTAAAACTTTTTTCTTATTCATTAAATGTGTCACGAAAATTTTTCCAAAAATAATATTATATTTTCGTTTTATTAATACGATTTATATGTAAATATTTAATATTCAACTTACGGAAATAACAAGAATAAGTTGTTGTTTACTATATAAATTGGATTACATTTTCAATAATTAATACTCACCAGATTATTAAAAAGGACATCGAATTGATCATGTTAATATCTTTTAGCAGTTTAGGTTGACCTTCAATTTCTGTACGAATTTTTTATTAATTTTTGGGAAGCTGGTTCAAGTTCATGCGCAGTGTTTTACTGTTTAAACATACATCGATACGGAATTTTGTGCATACATATTTGCATTTTTGTATCGGCTGGCACTTCATCAGGATCAGTTGCTGTCCATTAAAATTTTGGAAACACTTTAGACAAAATACATTACGAAAACACAACTTTCGGTAACACTATTTTTTTTTTTAACTAACTACAAAGTTTTCGGCTTGTCCGGAGGAAAACACCCGAGCTCTTGGTAATAATCGAACGCGACTTTGCATACTACCACGCGAAATCAACGGACACTGAACCGCACAATTTTATAAGGATGATTGAGAACAATTTAGTTTTGAAGCAAATTAAATTATGTAAATTTGTCGATAATAACATATGAGGTAATTAAAAGGGCACTGGACATTTAGTGTTGAGGGGCCCCAATGATAATTAGGAATTGCATATTAGCGACGCTAACATAAAGACATGTTAAGTTGGTACTATGTGGCTTATTATCGCCGCTTCCGTGAATTCTTGTGGTAAGCTTTACAGAGACGAGATCATCATTTCAAGGTGAGATTATGTCGGACAGAATGCAGCCAGCGCTTCACTTCACCGTCAAATGCTACTCGATACAGGGTTAAGTACCTTTTCCACTTATGCTTTGAGTGCTGTTTTCATCCCTTCTTCGGTATATAATTGATGATAATGTAGCATAAGATTTTTTATATCCTTAGCCTTAATAAGGATCCATAGTTGAATCGAATGTAGTGTATACCTATAAAAATTTTCAAAAACTTTTTTTTTAATGAAAGTGAGTGTCTACCTCGCAGTGGAATTCTGTGAGACTTCGTAGCCCTATATATTTTATTTTTTATTCAAATCATTTTTTCACACTGCTCCGTAATTTCCAAGAACGTAAAGTGGGAGAAGCCGTTGCAAAATAAACACCGCGTAAACAAACATATGAGATTTGCGGAAAATATATGCAATGCAAGAATTTTACATTCTCGTACGATTTCTAACCGCTATTAATTCGTACATATAGCATTTTTCCTCAATGCTCTATAAAAATATGGATATTTCCGGAACTAAAATGACTACACAGAATAATTTTTACTTCATTTTAAATATCATTTCAATCTCTTTAGACACACATTAAAAAAGTTACATATAAAAAAAGGACTTTTTAAAAAACAAACAAAAACACTATTAATTCCTACAATTGCCAATTTCCATTTAGAATCGCTACTTTTGTTTTTTAAAATGGTCTCGACAAGCTTTGGCATGGACTTTAACCCTTTGGAGTTCATTTCGAAGTTTTCCTTTTTATAATAGCCAACAAATTTTTTATCGGATCAAGGTCTGGACTAGAAGATGACCAATAAAGGACCTCGATACTATTTTCTTCCAGCCACTTTCTCGTTTTTTTGCAGTATGGGAGGAAGCACCATCCTGTTGTAATATGTATTCCCCGCAATCTGCTAATTTCGATAGCGATGGCAACAGAGTTTCCTGCACGATTTTTTAATATTTATCTGCATTAAAGACTCCATTTATAAATGGAGCTGACCGTAACCTTTTGATGGCATACACCCCCATACTATAACGTTAGCTGGAAACTTAACGCCGTAAGTAGTCTTTATTGGATCCTTGTTTTTGCATCACCAACACATACATTAAACTTGGATTCCTCCCTATAGATAATGCTGCCCCATTGCCGTTGTACCCCAGAGAGTTTCTTTTTAGTCCATAACAGAGGTTTTTTAATTTGAAGTGCACTAAGGAATGGATTTTCTTCAGTCATTAAAATTATATAAATTATCAAGTTGATTTTGCAAAACCGGGTTAATCTTTAGCTTATTTTATAAAAACCACATGATTTTCATTTGCAGTCGGGCCCACTCAAGTTTAACCAATTTCCCAATTACTTCAGACCACTTTCAGAATATATGAAAATATGTATATGTATATATCAGCCCATTTCTGGTCATATGTTATTCCCGATTTCAATCTATGGACTATTAATAATCGAATTTCCTCACAAACATGTTTACCACGTGCTATCTTGTAGAAATAATGAAAATTAAAATAAAATGAAGTGGAAAAGTTTCCTTTTTTGGCTGCTTTACATTCCTATTCTCTTGTTGTAACGGTATATTTAACATTTTAGTTTACATTTTGATTTTTTATTTAGCTTGAGCGCAATTTATGCACTAAACGAATTAATAGTAGTCAAATAATAAAAGCATAAATAATAAAGGCATTTTAGTTTACTTAATTTTTTTAACATTTTGATACAGAATTTAAGAATATTTCTAAAACAGTTTAGAGGAAATAAAACGACCTTTCAGAAAAGTATAAACTTGTTGCTGCAATTAATATAATTAAATCTTTATTCTGGCGGTTAGTGCTAAAGAGCGAAAAAATAACTGGTGTACGAATTAATAGTGGTTAGGGCCGGTATAAAAAGAACTCAATATTGACGGGGTCGATTCGTAGCCCTACTATTTACATGATTTAAGATCAAAGCAAATTTTTGTAATCAGCTTGTATTTCAGAGTCAAAACTAAACTCGTCAATTACTAATTAGGTGTTCAAATGATTAATTTAGATTATTTTAAAACAAGTATTTTATCTGCTTATTTCTTTTATTACCATTTTAAAAAAAAAATTGTCCGTTTAAAGAATAATCCAAGAGCAAACACATACTTCTTTGTAATGATTTCTCTTGTAATGATTTCAGTAAAGATTTTATTACAGTTCAGTTCGTAGCTTTCCAGTTATAGTATATTTTAGCGCGGTACGTGGCTTTTGTAACAAAAAACTTTTGGAATCTAAAAAAAACTTAAACTTTACGCTTTTTAGCCGCTGGTAAGCCACTGTCAAACTCAGATATAGTCAACGACCTTGATGTTGGAATCATTTTAGCCAACCTATTTGGTGCTGAATGATTACTAGAACGTACGCCTTCTCCGCTAACCATTGTCCCGAAGCGATGTTTTCTGTCCTTTTTCTCTTGTTTGATTTTTTCTGGATTTCTGTTATCGTATTTTGTTAGAGAATTAAATATTTAGATTTATATTTAACAACTTACCTTTCGGAATATGTTAAACGATTCGTTGGCAGTGGAGGTTTTGGTACTGTATGTTGTTTTGTAAACGATGTAGGTTGATCCTTCAGTCCAAAGCTTTTGGCAAAGTGACCCATATGTGCGTTTTTTACATTAAATATAGGTTTCAATTCTTTAGGAAACGTTGTATAGAATTTGGTCCACGATACAAAAGCTACAAGAAGGGAAAGAAATTTAATTAAGAAATCTTAAATTTTCCCCAAGAAAACACTTTAAAATCCTATTTTAAAAATTTTATGCCGATATTTTGAAATGTACATTTTAAACTAAAACTTTTTAAGTCTCAATAGAAATTGTAATAGGAAATTTCAGATAAAGTTTCGAAATCTTCATATGTTTCGACGCTAAATTCTTCTAAATTCTCACATTAAAGGTTATTGTAAATCTGCGATATGTTTCTAAAATAAATAAATACTTCAATCCCTTAGATAAAGTTTTACCAAGCCTAATTAACTTTATAATTTTAGAAAATTGGTTTCAACAAAAAATATAAACTTTACACATACTTAACCATAACTTAGAAATTCATTTAAGTTAAACGCATCCGTTTTATGAATATACAACGTTTTATATGTCAATGATTGTTTAAGGCGGCATACGTTAGTCTTGCAAAATTAATTTGTTTTATTTCCCGTGTGGTATTATGCTAACTTCTCCATTTGGTTGCTTCAGCACAAAAAGGCGTAGAAGCTTTCATGTTTGTTCTTGACTTCTTTCTAAAATATACTTAAGCATCCATTATCCTTTAAGTAGTCATACATATACATATATACGCATACAAACATTAAAGAGGAACAATAACAAAAGCAAGAGATGGAGTTGAAAATTCATTCTATTAGTTGACACCCACATAATTTTACCGTATGATAAATTAAAATTCCATTTTGTGGTATATTCTGTAAATTTTTCAAGGGTTTGTACATATACTAATGTACACATAAATATATATGTACATACATATATGTATAAAATATTTTACACCATGTAGTTCAACTTGTGTAAATGAAAACGGTTTAAAATATTCCCTTTAAGAAATTGTTTCTACTGCACGAGAGTATAGAAGTATTTAAGAAATAAAGCTACATATATGAAAAAACATATCTAATTAACTTCTAATTAATTGAACTTAGTAATGTTAGGCCGACATGAAATGAATTTCTGGAAAACATATAAACTTTGCACATACTTAGCAATTGCTTCAAGCTGAACAGCATTTTACACACACAAGATTCTTTTAAGAGGGCATATACCTAGTATATATATTTGACTGTTAAGTGTTGTGTTGGAATGCATGCTACGCATGTTATAAAAATCAATCCCTTATTATGGGAAGATATTCTTCAGAAATGCGCAACCATGTAATAATAATATCTTTTGTCCAAATCAAACATTACCTGAAAATTTGTTTAACAATATATAAATTTTGTGGAATACCCCAAATAAAAATAAATTTCATTAAATATAGTTTACTTTTTTTTAAACTTCATGACTTTTATAGTTCAGATGCACCCTTTCCAATAGATATTCTAAACCACTGCAAGTGTTTTTTTTTTTCATTTTTAACTTTAATATTCTCTCAATATTGACATGTGCAACATGAATATGCATAAAATTGGAAATGGTGTAGTTAAGCAGAATTATAACAAATAAGAATATAAGGGCATACATAAATATGTACTGGTATAGTTGATTGTTCTGCGAAATTTGTGCTTAATGTATTTAACTTGACTCTAATTGTATTAGAGCAATTAAATAGCAACAGCATCTATTGCCTCCGCAAGGAGCACATACATACATATATATATATAAATATATATATATTGTTCCTTTAAGTGCATCCACAAATGGAAATTGGGTGGGTAATTTAACCACAATCAGACATGTTTTATACACAACCAATTGTATAAAGTTAAGGACTTCGTTGAAGACAAACAATTCCCTAATGAATGTCAATACAATTAATTTTAAAAGAAGCAATTTAGAAATTTATGTACTAGTCTTTATAAAGTGCACATCCCTAAATAAGCATATTAGAGAATTTGTTTATTAGTGGGTGTACGCTTTTAAAAGTAGAAGAGAAAGAACCTGTTACAATAAATCTATTTATCACAAAGTAGCAGGCAAGCGAAAAAGATGATCTCAAAGATAAAATTCCACATATACGAATAAAAAACATCTGAACAAAAAGTATCTTCTAAATATCTGAAGTAAAATTACAAAACTATTAGGGAATAATTATAGATGCGTCATATACGGCCTTCAGAAATTTCTGTTCGGTGTGGTGAAAGTGTGCTTTTAAGGACTAGAATTTGAAAAAAGATATTTGCTCTTTTTTTGGTAATTTTTACGTTATAAATTTTATAAATTTTTTGTTTTTTTTTAAAACAAAATAAAATATTTGTGTGAAGGATCCTTGGAGATCTGCATTTAGCATACGGTAAAATGTGTATACACCACAGCAATCAATTTTAATGTATTTTTAAGTGATTTTGAAGTATTACAAACGTTTTAAACTGCCAATAGCCCAAGCCAGACGAATTCAGAAACAGGAAGAACGCTCAATGCAAATACGAGTACGAGTATGTGCATGCATATTTATGAAAATGTACATAGATACATATTTTAATCTATATATAATTGATTTATTTATTTTTATTTATTTATCTAATATTTTCTAAAGAAACATTAAGAGAATCTCCCTAAGTAAAAAAACAACTCAATAATAAGAAATCACATTGCACCACTATGTGTTTACATATGTGCCAACTTTAGCTACGTAACATAAATGTGTATGTATTGTGACCTGGTACGTTATATATGATTCTTTTCTTTAATATCGCGAATTTGTAACAGCAGTGCATATTTTTAATTTTCATAAACTATGTATATATGTATGTACACATGTATCTATAATTATATTCTTATTCTTCTGTTACGCATCTCACAAAAAAGCTCCTACCCATGAATATGGTATTTAAATGTAAATAAATTTAACGAGTCCAAATTTAAATTACACTAATTTTCTACAGTCAATTTAATGTCAGGAAATTATAAAGTTATAAATTATAAATTAGGCAAAATTATATGAACTGAATCTTTAGAATTCATAACTTTAAAAAAGTAGTTTTTTACGGAGCGAGTAACTGAGTAATCAACTCCTTTTTTCATAGCGCTCCTTTAATGGCTGCTTCTTGTGTAACCAGCTTTATATCAGCTTTATACGGCGATAATAAATGAATTCTATTTGCATCTATCACATTCAAGTTTGTATATTTTGGCATTAGATAAAGTTTACGGCGATGCATGAGCATACAATTTTACACATGTACGTTATCTTTGCAATTTTATTGTTTATCCCATTTGTATTTTATCCTACTCGTACATGATTGTGGTTGGCATTAATTTTCTTCTTATTTCGTTAGCTCTTTTTTAAATACGCATATATATACCACTACATGCATATGGATAGATTATACAGATATTACAATTTTATCAGAAACCGTAACATGATATTATTGTTGTTGTTCATTACTTTAAATTTATTTCAATTACACCAAATGAAACTTTTAATTGTTCTGAATATATTAAACGTGGTTGCTCACGGCAACATGTGCTGACATTCTTTTTTGTTATCATTAAGCTCTTCCTTTGTTTTTATCAAAAAAAATTTTTTTTTTGCACTTGTTTATTATACATAATTTATCATTTTATTTATTATTATTTTAAGTGTGTATTATACACATATTCTCATATATTCAGCATAAGAATTTTTCATTCCATTGTTCATAAAAAAATACACATGTTCTGAGCTAAAAAATTTTTATTGGAACTTTTCGAAATTACATATTTAAATTATCTAAATAATATCATCGTTATATAAAGGGGTCTCGATGGTTAGTAGTATCGAGGGGTTAAATGAGTTAATTCACTTTCCCTCCCCACTTAAAATTTTATTGCTTTTATTGTATTTTTACACATCAATATGATTTAGATTTATTGTCAATATACAAATAAAATGAAAAATATGAAAATCGTTTTGGCATATCCAATATCGTTCCGAACATTGCAAAAATATAGCGACGAATCAGCGATATATCAGATTAAAAAGGAATTGAAAGAATTGAAAAAAGCAATTGAAACCGGAACGAAATCTAAAACACCTTAGGAAAGGTGTAGAGTTAAATTAAATAGTGCTGGCAGCCAAATCGATGTAGTTTCAAAGTAGTACTGCAAGTAATGTAGCTATTTCCAAAACTAATTTCTATTTTGCGAATTGGTAACCTTTGTTCCCGAAGATGCATATAATATTGTGAAAGCTCTCAAAAACCAAAACTGTTTTAAAGTTATGAAAAATGTTAGCCAAGTACTTTAATAAATAATGGTGGCCGCACATATTACTGCAAGTAAAGTAAATGCATAGCAAATTTCAATATTACTCATTACACGGCACTGTATCCCCCAACTAATTCGTTTCCAGATGAATGCAATTGAAATAAAGTGAAGTAGTTTTAGGTTTTCGAAATTTTTAAATTTATGATTCAACAGCTGATGAAACAGCATTCAACTATTTTGCTCCAATTTTATTGAAACCATTAATTTATCAGCAAAGAAGAGTATAAGAGATTATGAAGTAAATCGTTATAGTTTTCTAAAAATTAACGTTAGTATATGATATTATGCGATGGTGGTAGAATCATAGTTCGAAATACCTCTTTTTATACAAATTTCCCTAAACACATTTCGTTTAGTCAATACGGAACGTTATGTGAATGACCAACGTCTTTTAATTAATAAAACATTTTATTAAAATCAGCGGAAGCACCGAAATCGCTACAGAGAGACGATTCGAAGCTTTTTTGTGGTGGAACATTGCAGAGTTAGACGTAGAGGCCGTATGGTTTCAACAAAATGGTCCCACTTTTCAAGCACAAATGGAAATAAATGGAAAAATCTTTTGACAGAATAGTCCGAAAGCCATATTATATCTCGTACACCTATCAATTTTTTTTATTGAAATTGCAGAACATTAATCCCAAAACAGTCCAGGAGCATTGGCAACAGTATAGAACACCGCTTTTAGTAATTTTGGAAAAAGGATGGGGATTTTTTGGCCGACATAAAAATTCGTTTTTTAACCGTAACTTAGTTTTAATTAACTGAAATAAAAATATTTTTAATAAATAATACCCCAATTTAGGCTACCTAATATTTGCGAATATTGTTTCATACATTCGTATTCGTATTCCTTTCCGTGAGTATCAGAAATTCACATTCCGCACATCACTAATTAATAAAATACAAATTTAAATTGACTTGTAATTAATAATTGATTTCTAAATAACATGTCTAGGAAGAAAAAGAAGAAAATGGTAAAAAAAACTCTCATAATTCATTCATTCATTTACCGCAGTATGCGATTGATTTGTAATTGTAATTGACCAATCATGTAAAATATTCATAAAAGTAGTAGTAAAGCAGTCAAGATAACAGTGTAGTGCTTAATAATGACAAAAAATAAATACAAATAAATGAAAATGGGGCGTTTCACTACAATTGAAAATCAAAATATACGTATACGCGTATGTATTTAAGTACCCGAACTAAAGTATGTATAGGGTGTCAGCCGCGAAGGTATACTGCTCTCTTTTGCTGCCTTTTCGGTAATTTTATTGTGTTTTGCACTGCATATCGGATAGTGAGGAACTTTGTAGCCACAATCGATCACTGCATATACGCACACATTTATGACTATTGTCTCATATGCATACACACATAAAGATTTAAGTATGCACACAGATAAAAACAAGCCATGGCACCCATTTTAGTTAGGAAATTTAAACAACTGAATCAAATGTCTTAGGTGGTCTATGCGTTTCGCAGATTTTAGTGCAGATGGTAATAGCTGGAACGAATCACTTCTCTTTACTTTTTTTTACCTTACTTAATACTTTCATGTGATTGCAGTAAATACTTATTGCACATTAACTACATATTTTTATCTCTATATGTATGCATTAGTAAATTATTCAAATACACTTTTCATTATTACAAAAGTGGAAGTTTGAATAATAAAAAATAATATTTTGTAAATAAAGAATTGATTATTTTGTAATAAACGAATTCAATACGAATTACAATATTGAGGTTCGTGTTATGTGGGTGAGTCTTTGGAGGTCTGTAATTGAAATAATTCTCCCTTTTTATTATCGTCAAATTGGGCATGCTATGCACTGCTTTAGAGAATAATTAAAAAATAGTACATTAATTACAAATACTCGTTATTACAAAAGCCATAAACTTAATTATATGAAAATGTCAACAAAATTTCTAACACGAACGATATTATTGCAGGAATAGGCCGATGAGAGATGACAAAATTCGAAGCATGGTTTCTTTTTAGTGAAAGTTAAAAATATAGTTAAGGAGCCATAAAGCATTTTATTAGAAAGTTAATCACGAGAATGCAAAATATGTACAGTTAAGCGCTGACAGCGATTTAAATTCATTAAAGTCACGACTTATACAGTGAGTCCGCGGAAACTTCAGCATCAAGTAGCAAGAACTCCAAAAAACTTGAATGTTTCACTTTCACATTGATTACTCCCAAAGTAAAATAAAGATTGCAGTCTTTATGCAATTAATTTTTTCAAGGAATTATATATTATTTTAAATGTATTTTTCAATATGTTGTCACATTCACCAAAGAATTTCACCACTACTTTGTTATAAATGACTTCATTTTCATAGTAAGTACTTTAGCGTCAGTGCTTCTGAAAACATACGATTTATACTATAAAAGCAATTAAACAAAATGAATCTGAAAAAATTAACCATTCGTTAAAGTAATTCTTGAACAAGTATTTTGTTAAAAAATATATATTTTTTCGCCACAAAGTGAGAGTATTGGTTTTTAGTTTTTGTTAAATAGAAATAAAAAATCTTCTACGGGAAATATAAAGAAACCGTGTAACAAACAGTGTTAGTTTACTCGCAAAAGGTTGTACTTTACACAAGTTCACATATGAACAAAATTTTGATTTACAAATGTATAAAGTAGAAATTACATATTATAGACTGGAGGTGACATTATTTATTTAAAATTCGTTAAAAAGAAGTAAAAGATTCCAAATTTATTTGCTAATTAGTAATACTTTCACCTTTTCAGAACTAAATTTTTAATTTTTCTTTTAAGGTTGGGAACTTTTTATACATTTTAAAAACGTTTAAGAAAGTTAAATTTATATGAAAAAAATTAACATAGACATACAACGGAATCCGTCGGCTGAATGCAATTTAAAAGCAAACAGGAAAATGAATTTCCAGATTTTTACGCAGTTGAATTAACCAATAGCCGATTGAATTCGATTTCAAACAAATATCGAATAAATGAAAAAATATTCAGGATAATTAGTTCATTTTTCTACGAATTCACTGTATATTTATCCGTTGTGACACTTATCTACGTTGACAGACATGCATAGTATTACCAAAAAAAATGACATTCATAAATTTTACTAACTGCGCACCATAATCTTTTGCAAATCCACATTTCTCTATTGTTTCTAAAATCCATTGACTTTGCACATGGAATAAAAAAACATGGCTAATAAATATTCCATACTTAATGATATTATTAATATTAATAATTATTCCATTTTCCTTGGTCTAATGGTATTTAAGATAACATACTAAACAGCACAATACTAACAGTTGCCTATCTATGCGAGTATATTGCCTAAAATGCATAGAATATTATTTTTAATTTATTATAACTTTAACCGCCGGTGGACAACAATGCTAAATTACACTTATTTTTAAACATATGCGTTATTGCTATTTTCAAACTTATTCCGTCCAACATATTTTTCTAAGCAGTAATTAAAATAAATACATTAAATATTTACAAACCGCCATCATCATGGTATTAATCATCAATCCCATCTGAACAAACGACAATAATTTTAATTAAAAACTTTTAAGGACATTTTGTAATTACGTATGAATTCATTTTGATTTATTCAACATAATTTTAACGATTTAAAGAAGCAAAATTAAACCTTACGACAAATTACAAAAAAATATTATTCTTTAATACAAAAAACGTTAAAGAATTACTATTTTTCCAATTATAAGTTGCCGCATTTAAAATTTCATAAAAAACAAACGAATAAAACAGTAAAAAAAAATAAAATAGAATTAAGTAAAAAAGTGGCATGCGAAATATGAAAAGGGTTGAACTCATTCTGTTGGGCGCCTTTAAGCAAAAACCACCCCAACTGCCGGCCGAAACCTTTTCAGAACTACAGATCAACACTCCAAATGACTTTTTTATGTTAAGTTAAAAAACCAAGTATTATAAATACGAGTATATATGTATGTAGATGTACGATTTTATTTGTTTTAATGTTTTTTTAAAAAGCTAAAGTTCATTTTGATTGCGTGTGATTACAGCACAATATTGCAGTGATGATGTTGACGATGATGGCGTTAATATTTAAAAAAAGATTTCGACGTTTTTTTCTAGGGCTTATTTCTCCAACTCATTACAAAAGCGAATTAAGAAACACAGTATCATTACCTTAAGACATAAGAAAATTCTGAAGAAAAAGTTAATTAGATTTTACCACCGCTGAAAAAAAAATTATAAAAACTATCAAGAGAAATTAAATGATAAAATGAAATTGTTAATTTTAAGGACTTAATCCAGGTGTCGTAAATGAATGAAAATAACAAAGTTAGTTGTGCATAAATTTAGTAGATTTTTCACATTTTGCCTCTCAATTTGTCCAAAAAACCCCTTCAAATATGTTTCAAAAATTTGCAGGTGACCAATCCATAAATCTTGTAACTCTTGTATAAACTTGTGGTTTTCATTAGTTTTAATTTTCTTCAAATTTTATATTCAATTAGTTTATTACATCTGATTCAATTAATTTATTATTATTGACTTAATAACTCTACAGGCATCATTTTTAAAAAAATTTGTTAGTTCAATTCCACTTATCCACCGTCCGACAAATATTAAAAAAACTTAGTTGAATATGATTCTTCACCGTTCATTCAAATGAAATTGACTTTCACAAGACAAAGAATAAGCACAGAAACAACTTTAATTACTATTTGAGAGGAACTATTATATAAGCAACAGCAAAACGAAATCAAAAAATTAAAGTATGACCAATCGAAAATCCATTATAAGTCTGCATCTCGAACAAGAACTTAATTGCAATTTTTTAAGAGATCTTGAATGAAATATTCACAACTTCTTTTAACTTAATTTTCATGTTTCCTTATTACTTCACTGTATCCTTCTTGTATCATAACGCATAAATTGTATTTGTTGATTTAATTTATTAAATTACAAAGATTTTAGAAATCTACGCAGACTATTGAGTTTTTATAAAATTAAATATCGCAATAAATCTACGATTTCATGGACGAAATTTTAATAAAAATCAGGAAACATAAAAAAGTTACTGGAAATGGAAGGTAAGGAAAACAGGATTTTCCAAATACTCGAATTGGTTATTAAACTCATTTGAAATGCACATTCGGATTTATTTTGCTTGCTATATACACTCATGCACATAATGAGCAAAGTTTGATTCTAAAGAAAATTTTACATGTATTCCCACAATTGCTGTTAAGTTCTACTCGTACAATTGAAAACTAGGAGGAAAAATATTATAAATAATACAATAAGATGCACATTCATACATGCACATACTCGTATTCATAATTGCATATTTGCATAAGTATGTATAAATTCAATAATAATATAAGAATAAAAAATTGCAAAGCAAAATATATATTTTACACAAAACGGCAAATAAAAGTAAAAGGATGTGTACGAAGAAGTGCTTCTTAATAAATGGATATATATATGTTATATATAGTATTTACAGGCCGAAATTATTTTTTCTGATCTTTTTTTGTGCCATAAGGCACTTAAATTATCAAATTATACATATCAATAAATTAATTATACAACTTAATTATACAAATTAATTAATTTATATAATTAACAAATAAGATTTGAAATAATATTTAAAACATGACTTTTATTGTAAACATTTTAGGGAACAATTTTAGAAGCTTTATACAGCGAATCTTTTCCAAAAGAACTTGTATAGAAAAATATATCTATTAATAATGTCTTCATTTTTACTAACGAATATAAATTTATAAATAACATTAATGTCAAATATTGATTAGCTGAAACTTTGCGAATGACTCGACTCTTAGTGGCAAGTAGTTTGTTCGATTCTTTTATTCCTTTTATTCAATTACCAGAAAATCTTTCACAATGCGCTGCTAATTTCTTAACACAATTTCACACAAAAATTTATTCCAATAATAATATTGAGCCAAATTCATTATAAAAAACAATGTCGTTGTAAATATATATGTACATAGATCTTGATACTCTGCTTTCCATTATGTAGATTCTTTAGGATAGAAAGTAGACTTACAAACACCAATATAAAATGGAATAAAAGCAAAGAATTATAATGTTATTATTTCTTGTACATACATTTTTTCTAAATGTTTATTTATGCACTTATACATTATGATGAGTCGCTAGGATAAGTAGCACAAAATATAAGCCATAACGACCTCATAATAAAGCCTTCAGTACTGTATTGTGACATTTGACGTAAAGCACTATTCGTAGGTAATATTACAACTCAGGAAACGATATATTTAACTTAACTCAGTGCTCATTAATTACCTCTCCGCCCCTCGAAAATGGTAATGCGTAAATTTTTTTTGACACACTTTAACTGAGCATCTCGTAATATTGATATTTGAAAAGTGTATGCATTTATTTTTAACCTGTTCTAAAATGAAAGGGTGCTTCACTTCGCCAAACCAAAACTAACAAAGATGTTTACTTACTATTTAATAGCAAGAAATAAAAATAACAATAATAATAAAGCAAAAAAAATTGTATGACCAATCAAAAATCCATTACAAGTGTCTCGCTCGAATAGCGTAGAACAATAACGAATATGTATATGTATATCAACATATTCATTCGCCAAAAGCAAAAAAGAAGTAAGAACATCCTGATACCTTTCAATGCACAGAGTTTGCGAGTTCTTTAAAACAAAGGAAAATCTACACATGACAAAAACTCAAATAAATTATATGATGTCATTAAGAGAATATTGCATTATGCTACGTGAAAAACTATGGATGGTTTAAGATTCTTTAACAACTTGGATAAATTAAGTTACTGTAACTTTTTACAGCTCCAAAACTAACATGAAATACTTTTTGCTTGTCTTCAGAAGCAATTGCTATCAACAACACCAATCTATCATAACGACAACTTTTCGTCACCATTGATCAATTCACTGAAAAGGAGCTCGTTCTAAGCATTTTTTTCGAAGCAATCATACTTACCAACTAGAATTCATATAATAAATAAATAAATTCTCCTAAACTATTAACACTTGAATACAACAGAATGTTTTTAAAAACACAAACAACTTGAACCAAAAATACTTTTTATAGTGTTGTTTAAAATGTCAGTGCAATAATAAAGGAACAAGACATACAAGCGAATAATGTTTTAGGATAGAAGTAAAACAAAAATTAAATTTCTCGCAAGGAAACTGTAAAAAATGCACAATAATTGAATCAGTTTTCCTACCTGTAAATTTATTTATTTCTTGTGCATTCATTTTTTTAATTTTTAGCTGTATTTTTAAGTGCTTTCGTATCTCGTGATTGCTTTTTGTACTTGTGTATTTTATTTCTTTGGTACTTTATAAAACAAAAGAACATCTATCTAATTTCTTACAAAATTTTTAGAGTGCTCAACTTCGTAACTTTTTAGTATATTATTTTAAATTTTTAAATGCAATTATTGCACTATTTGATTGAAATTTTAATAATAAGAGATTAATGTTAATCGTCATATCAGAGCAATTTTAAGAATTTCACAAATATTTATCACCACCTACCTTTGCAAGCCTTTTCATGCATTTCCTTATCATCTGCTATAAGCTCTTCAAATTTGTGTTGCAAATTAGAAGCTGCTATTTGCAACGAATTAGCTTCATTGTCAGCTTCATTAAGAGCCTTCAAATAATCTTCCATATCAAATGGCGAAATGCGTATACGTTTGTTTTCTAAATAACGTACAAATTGCACTTCACTAGGTGTCAAAAATAAAACAGCACGACCACTGCGTCCTGCGCGGGCAGTGCGACCAACACGATGTACAAAATCTGCAGTTTTTTGAGGTGGAGAATATTGAACGACTAAATCAATTTCCGGTACATCTATGCCACGGCCAAGTACATCCTGTGTTTGAAATTTTTTCAAATAAAATGTGTATCAATAAAAGCTATCATACAAAAACATTTTTCTTACAGTAGCCAATAAAACACCAGATTTGCAGCCTCTAAACCCTTTAAAAACGCCCTGTCTTTCAGTTTGCGACATAGAACCATGTAGTCTACAAAATGAGAAATGGTTATATTTAAATTATTTGTCACTAAGCCTTAATTTATGAAGCTTGCCTAAAAAATCTCAAGCCTTTTAATAAAGGCCCGTCGTCATCCTCATTACAATTTTCACTTAAAAATTCATCATCATCTTCATCTAGCACTTTTTGTGTTAATTGTTCATTTAATAAGTCATGATGAAAATTTACCATTTCCATTGTGCTCATAAATATTAAAGCCTTAAACTTTGATTTCCCTTTGAATTCACGCGCAAGCATTCCAGCTAAAGTAACGAGGCGCAGTTTAGGAGTCACAATAATATAACATAGTTTCAAATTCTCCGGAATTGTGAGAATACCAGTAGAATCTTCACCATCTAACAATTCAGCAGCAGCTAATTCTATGGCTCCCTTATCATAACCATTGCCTATGGAAATGACTTTTTGGGGATCTCCGTCACTATTATCAATAAATATAGGATCATTAAGAGTGAGACCGGCCAACTTTTGCACAGCAGATGTTAATGTGGCTGACAATAGCATACGCTGTATTGGAAAATGTACATCTTCTTCACCTTTATTAGCTTCCTTACGTTGTTTTTCAATACCCTCTACAATTTGCTTAACATCACGTTCATATCCCATCTCCAAAAGACGATCTGCTTCATCGAGTATCAGAAATCTAACTTTATTTACGTTGAATGTTTCAGTATGAAGCAGGTGATCAACCAAACGGCCCGGCGTTCCTACTAAAATATTGATGCCTTTACGAAGTCTAGCTTTTTCAGCTTTGCGTCTCTCACCACCCATAAATACCCCGGGAACAATCCATGTAAATGGCTTCACCAACCTTAGAAACAGTTCATAAGTTTGTATTGCTAATTCTCTGGTGGGCACTATAACCACTGCCAATATACCATAGCTACGAGAAATTTTGGGTCTTATTTCTTGCAGCTTTTCTACCATAGGTAAAGCATACGCTAAAGTTTTTCCTGATCCCGTTTGTGATCGTACAAGAAGATCTTTACCTAGTGATTGAAACAAATTCACTTATACAAACTTTAATATTTGTCTTATAAATAATGCAACATACCTTCCAATGCTTTTGGCACACATTTTTGCTGCACTGTTGTAAGTTGTGAAATACCTAATAAATCAGATAAATTTTTAACCGTATGGGCATGCAATCCTAATGAATCTAATTTTCCTCCATCGAAAATTTTTTCTGTAATTGGCCGTACCAAACGTTGACCTAATTCAATTTTTTGTGGCTGATCTGTAAAGAGACCTATTTTTCTCACACTTGCATCGGTGGAACGTTTAACTCTGAAAGCATCCGCTTTTGGTGCCTTCGCATCCACTTCGCGCAATCCGAGTTCTTTTAAAGCATCATGTTTAAGTTCGCTTTTTCCAAGTAAAGCCTTTTTGGCTTCTTCCTCCTTTTTCTCGAAAATGTCTGAAGCTCGTGGTTTTTGATTAGGATTTTCGGCAAATTTTCTTAATTTAGATTTTATATCCTGTTTTGTTAAATTATATTTGTTGTGCTCGCGTTTTTCCTGAAGTTCTAGCAGACAAAGTTTTGATTTTTTTTGCGAGTTAGTTTTCGATGCAGCCGTACAAATGTTAAGCATTAAATCTGTCGAAGGATTTAGGCACTCATTGGGCATTTTCAGCGAACTTTCCACATCAGAGTCACTGCTGGGAGCCTGCACGTAATTTTTTTTGTCTCTGCGCTTAAAAGCAGTTGAATTAGCAGGATCTAATAGTGATGGTATTTTGCTTTTAGATACATCTTTAGATTTTTGCGCTACATTAAGGTCAGTTTCATCGTCCCCTAGCAATTGATTTCTTTGTAAAGGTTGCCGTTTCCTTGCAACTAACGCCTTTACATTTGCAGTCCCTTTCTCAAATTTAAATGTAAAACTATTCGAAATAGAACTCTTAGATTTGTTACGCTTTTCTGGGATATTCTTCACGCTTTCCTACAAAATGTTGTATTATATGCTTATATGCTAATATTCGAGATTTTTAATGCACCATGAACCACTACACTTACCTGAGGCTTACTACGCATTGGCTGAGGGGCTGTCGTTAAGTTTAATTCAATTGCCATCTTGTCAAAAATTTAATTACTTCAATATAAATTAAGATTGACAAAAATTCTCTTCATAAAAATCGCAATCTATAATAAAAACGAGCTGATTCCACTTGATTTCGTAAATTATTGGTTTTTTAACAATACCATGTGTTTTCGTTGCTTTTGGCTTGATATTTGTTTACAAAATAGTGCGCAAACACTGTCGCCAAATTATTTTATAGTTTGGGATTCAATGGAATAAAAATTGTTCACATTAAGAGGTCGCTCTATTGAAATGTTCTTGCTTTGGTTTAGCAAAATATTATTACAAATCTTTTATTGTATAAAATTTCATATGTTATTACAGAAACATCTGGCAGTAATACCTACATATTTTCAAAAATTGCATCAAAAAGATGTTGCTGGTGATATCATATCACACAAAAATGATGTAAATAACTTTTTCTTTGCTGTAACATGTCCTTTAGTATTTTTTATAGAATTTATTATGGAAGAATAATCAATAAAACAACTATTAAAATCAATCATATGAAATTTTATACATTAAAAGATTTGTAACAATATTTTGCTAAACCAAAGCAAGAACATTTCAATAGAGCGACCTCTTAATGTGAACAATTTTTATTCCATTGAATCCCAAACTATAAAATAATTTGGCGACAGTGTTTGCGCACTATTTTGTAAACAAATATCAAAACAAAAGCAACGAAAACACATGGTATTGTTAAAAAACCAATAATTTACGAAATCAAGTGGAATCAGCTCGTTTTTATTATAGATTGCGATTTTTATGAAGAGAATTTTTGTCAATCTTAATTTATATTGAAGTAATTAAATTTTTGACAAGATGGCAATTGAATTAAACTTAACGACAGCCCCTCAGCCAATGCGTAGTAAGCCTCAGGTAAGTGTAGTGGTTCATGGTGCATTAAAAATCTCGAATATTAGCATATAAGCATTTAATACAACATTTTGTAGGAAAGCGTGAAGAATATCCCAGAAAAGCGCAACAAATCTAAGAGTTCTATTTCGAATAGTTTTACATTTAAATTTGAGAAAGGGACTGCAAATGTAAAGGCGTTAGTTGCAAGGAAACGGCAACCTTTACAGAGAAATCAATTGCTAATGGACGATGAATCTGACCTTAATGTAGCGCAAAAATCTAAAGATGTATCTAAAAGCAAAATACCATCACTATTAGATCCTGCTAATTCAACTGCTTTTAAGCGCAGACAAAAAAAATTACGTGCAGGCTCCCAGCAGTGACTCTGATGTGGAAAGTTCGCTGAAAATGCCCAATGAGTGCCTGAATCCTTCAACAGATTTAATGCTTAACATTTGTACGGCTGCATCGAAAACTAAATCGCAAAAAAATCAAAACTTTGTCTGCTAAAACTTCAGGAAAAACGTGAGCACAACAAATATAATTTAACAAAACAAGATATAAAATCTAAATTAAGAAAATTTGCCGAAAATCCTAATCAAAAACCACGAGCTTCAGACATTTTCGAGAAAAACGAGGAAGAAGCCAAAATGGCTTTACTTGGAAAAGCGAACTTAAACATGATGCTTTAAAAGAACTCGGATTGCACGAAGTGGATGCGAAGGCACCAAAAGCGGATGCTTTCAGAGTTAAACGTTCCACATGCATTGTTCCCGGTGTATTCATGGGTGTTGAGAGACGCAAAGCTGAAAAAGTTAGACTTCGTGTTTTATTGGCTACTGTAAGAAAAATGTTGTTTTTGCATGATGGCTTTTATTGGTACACATTTTATTTAAAAAAATTTCAAACACTGGATGTACTTGGCCGTGGCATAGATGTACCGGAGATTGATTTAGTCGTTCAATATTCTCCACCTCAAAAAACTGCAGATTTTGTACATCGTGTTGGTCGCACTGCCCGCGCAGGACGCAGTGGTCGTGCTGTTTTATTTTTGACACCTAGTGAAGTGCAGTTTGTACGTTATTTAGAAAACAAACGTATACGCATTTCGCCATTTGATATGGAAGATTATTTGAAGGCTCTTAATGAAGCTGACAATGAAGCTAAGTCGTTGCAAATAGCAGCTTCTAATTTGCAACACAAATTTGAAGAGCTTATAGCAGATGATAAGGAAATTCATGAAAAGGCTAGCAAAGGTAGGTGGTGATATATATTTGTGAAATTCTTAAAATTGCTCTGATATGACGATTAACATTAATCTCTTATTATTAAAATTTCAATCAAATAGTGCAATAATTGCATTTAAAAATTTAAAATAATATACTAAAAAGTTACGAAGTTGAGCACTCTAAAAATTTTGTAAGAAACTAGATAGATGTTCTTTTGTTTTATAAAGTACCAAAGAAATAAAATACACAAGTACAAAAAGCAATCACGAGATACAAAAGCACTTAAAAATACAGCTAAAAATTAAAAAAATGAATGCACAAGAAATAAATAAATTTACAGGTGGGAAAGCTGATTCAATTATTGTGCATTTTTTACAGTTTCCTTGCGAGAAATTTAATTTTTGTTTTACTTCTATCCTAAAACATTATTCGCTTGTATGTCTTGTTCCTTTATTATTGCACTGACATTTTAAACAACACTCTATAAAAAGTATTTTTGATTCAAGTTGTTTGTGTTTTGGAAAACATTCTGTTGTACTCAAGTGTTAATAGTTTAGGAGAATTTATTTATTTGTTATATGAATTTATGAATTCCTAAATTAAGTTAAATAAATTAAACTAAAATCAGGATTACTGCGTGACCTCTTTCAACAACAAGTTATTCCAAGAAATGCTTATGTTGTTTGGCCTCCACGGTCGTCTGATTTGACTGCTCCGGACTTCTTTTTGTGCGGATATCTTAAAAGCAAGATTTATGCAAACAAACCAGTAACCCTTGAGCAACACAAACAAAATACTCTGGATGAAATAAAATACCGCGAGAAATGTGTGAGAAGAGCTCGTATTTGTGTTGCCAACCCAGACGGAAATTTATCTGGCATTGTATTCCATACATAATGGCCGACATTAAATGAAACATTAATCAATATAAGATCCATTATCTTTCATTTAAGTCGGAAGTTATAAGCAAACAAAGTAGTATACCTTCCCCACGGACATCCTGTATACATATATTACAAAATTAAACCTTAGTGTAGTACAGTAAAAAAAAAAAATATATAAGATGTAAGCAAACGAAAGGAAAGAAAATAAGAAGGCTCGAAATATTCACTTTTTGTTAAAAATAATGATTATGCATAATTGCACACACCGAAAACTGCTCCATTAAAACAATATTCTTGGCTTTTCAGTAAATATTAAATTATTATTCCGTCACATTTTTATTCCGAACTGAGTGTATTAGGAGCTACGATTAAATTCAATTTTAAAGTAAATCATCGTCAACTAGTTGGTATAATGTTTTCCATTTTTTATATTTATATTTTTTTAAATTTGCATAAAAATACATTTAATAAAATTACAATAAAATACTTCGTTCATGTTAAATATTTAGATTGTGGTGTTTAAGTAAATATTTTTTCTAGTAAATATAGTTATTAAATGAGTTAAATGTGTATCTATGTATATGTATAGTTATATCTGTAACAATATATCTTTAACAACAATAATTTTAATTCTATATATATTATGAATTTCTTTAAAAGTAAATGTATAAAAATTGATCCATAATTATTTGTTATCTATTCGAAAATATTAACAGTTGCGATACTTTTGAATATAATATTTCATGTTTATAAATTTAGTATTTAAAATTCAGTACACACATATTTTTGTTGGAAAATTGTCTATGGTAGAAAAAATTTAGCACATGTACTTTACTTAAGTACGTAAATGTACATAAACACTCTTAACAAGTAGTATATCTATATTGTTTGATTTTTATTATTTAAAATTTACGCAAATTACTTTTGTGCCATTAGAAATACAAACAAGTTTAAGAGATTTCCGTTATTGCTACGTGTAGTATTAAATGCATATAATGGTGCGATTTCAAACTGGAGTTGACAAACGTAATAGTGGGGAACCTCAGCTTTTATTACATTACAAAAAACTGAAAGCAGGATGAACAAATATCGAAAAGTTTTCGTGCATTGTTTTTTTTAAGTTCTTGTTTTTTGAAATATATTGGAAATGTTTTTCTAGTGACATGCATTAAGTTATCTCTATCCTGAACAATTATACAATTAGTCAAATACGACCCGCCTGTTCGAAATGTAGTACAGTGTCTATCAAAAATGTCCATTTGTGACCGATTACTTTACAAATCTTACGATTGATCCGTATGAACATTTACTTTACCTACAACGCCATTTCGATGCGATTCCGTTGGTTGCCTTTATTAATATTCGAATACGCATAGAAACTTTTCACATTCCTCAAAATACAATTCAAAGTATTTTTATAAAACTATTGACGCTAACTGAATATATTAATTATCAATTGCATGGAAAGCGAATTCTAAATTGAAAACTTAATATTTTCAACTAAAACGTAAAGCACCAATATATATATATATTTGTTTTTCTAAATGAAGTGCCACATTTAGCAAATTTCATATCACATTGCATAATTGTTCCCCTCTTATTTTTTTATCTTAGTGCATTTAAAACGATTGTAATAAAATCGTATATTATTTATTACAAACAATGTCTGAAATTTTCCATTTTTAGTGACAAATTCCTTGAAATGGTTTTCTTTTTCTAACATACAAAAATGTGGTGTATGACAATCGTATATTGCTATTATGCAACTAAAGAATGCATTTAGCATTGCTCATTTGCTATTTATTTTCAAGACGAACACAATGTTCCTACAAGTACATACATATATACATACATGAAATAGAATATGTGCAATGTATAATATGCAAAATACTGCGTATGGTATGGCGTTGGTTGAATGGCGTATGGCATACGAGGATTAGGTGCAGACCGTAAAAGGTAAATTAGTTCTTATATCCATTATTTTAAATACAGAAATGAATATATTTTTACTTCGAATCAAGTCTGTCGAGAATCGAACTTAAGCTTAAAGAGTCGTAAGTTTAACGGAAACAATAATCTATATTAAGGTTATTGCAAAAATTGGTTTCCAATAAAAGTAGTTAACCATTATCTGATTATTTTTATAATGGTATCAGTAGATGCATAGACATGCATTGTCATTTTCCCCAATTATCGCTAATCTACATCAAGTTTGCTGTAAACTACAGATTTCAATAGATCGATTCTGCACTTCAAATAAAAGTTTGCCGTGTTGTAGGTGGGGATACGTATCTAAATTGAAATTAATTTAAAAAGTTACTTTTACATATATTATAAGGAAGCGCATTATCATATAGCCGGTACAATTATTTGTATTAATACATCCTTCTGAATGACCTTAGTGTTCTGTCAATGGATAGTAATTATTTCATACCTGCATACACGTGTACTGCACTAAAATTTCTGTTATCACAAATTATTTGAAATATGTATTTTTAATAAAAGTATTGTTAATAAATTTTTAATGTTATTGATTTGATTTCTCTAATTGCTATTGTAACAGAACTTGATAATTTAATGTTGTTAGATAACGTACTATTCATTACTTTTATAAATTATTTAATTTTACAAAAATACTTTAAAACATTGAAAACTTTGTTTAAAAAATAGCAAAAAAAAATTAAATTTTTTCATGAAAATCTGATTCGGAAATTTAAATTCATGTAACGATTTCTCAAATGTTAGGCCTCTTAATCGGAACGTTTTGTTCTATCATGTACAAAGGCATATTATTAGTGTTAAAGTAGGTATTAAAGTAAGTACTAAAGCTTATCTAGTATTTATGAGAAATGATGTGAGGCTAATAACTAAATTTCTTCCACTAGTACGTGATTATGCATGATTGCGTTAAATCACATGAGCAGGTCTCATTTTTTGTGAATGTGTGTGAGAGATTTTTTTTGTATTGTTTTTCACATTTTACAAACTAAACCATTTTTGATCTTAAGCTCTTTTCGAATATTTTTTTGAAAATGTTCAATGCATGCTTAACACACAGACAACGTCATATCAAAGGAACGAGTTACTAAAGCTGCCTACTACCCTGTTACAATTGATAAAATTTAACTTTGTTTCAAAAAATATCGTAAAAAAGTAATGAGATGCGTCCGAATTAGAAAACGCACAAATGAATAGGGAGATTAGGTAACTATTGAACAATTTTAATGTAAAATGATCGTATTGTAAAAAATCGTAATTAAATATTAATCGAAAAAATAAGTGCTGTATTTGGTTGTACATATGAAAATATCGGTTTATTGGATTGAGCTCTTTTCAATTATTATTTAACCCCAAGAGCGGGTGCACCAAGAACCAATGTTGAACCCAAAAATCAAAGGGATACCATAGCGGTGATTGGCATATTGTTGGTGTTCTGGCTGTTGTGGTTGAAGCGGGTATTGCTGATATTCTGGTATGAGATGAAATGGTTCAAGGTATTGTTGTTCCGGTTGGTTTAAATGATGTGGATGTTGAAGAAAGTGGGCTTGAAGAACTGGTTGTGGATGGGCACGATGCGGCTCATGAGTGTCAAACAGTTGGACTAGTGCCGGTTGTTGTAACCTAAATAAATGTTGTGATTCTTGTTGTCGTTCTTCATTTAAAAACCTAAAAGTAGAATTAGTATTTGTACTCATCCCACCACGATTTCTCTCACTGCTACTTATGTTGGAGGTGCTTGTAGCCGGTGATCTTGCGCTCGCCGTTGTTGCTGTAGTTGCCCTTATTGGCTGGTTGCTTGTATGTAAAGTATTACTGCTGGTGATATTATAAACATCACATATATTTTTAAAGTTATATTTGCTATTTTTTTGTGCGCTGCCCATGTGTTCAGATCCTAGTAGTGATTTGTGTATTGGTGCTGTTTTTGCTGCTGATTGAATAGCTGCAGACAAGTCGAAACTTCGTTTGACAGATATTGAAGCCAGCTATGCTGTTACATAATATTCTCGTTGACGCTTCTGACATTTTTCGCGTGCGATGTAACACAACGCTATTGTTATTAATAAAGCAATAGTTATGCCCATGCCAATGCTGACCCACATAATCTCCTCATTGATGCCAACATAAGAGCGCCCTTTTTTATTTTTTAAATTAACATATACAAAAATAGGAAGAAAATTGAAAAGAGTAGAAATTTTTTTTATTAAAAACCATTTAATTACAATAATTTTTTTAAGCTAGTCGAGATACTTGCATTTTCTATAACATGTTTATGTTTGTTAAAAAATATGACTGTTAAACCAATCCAAATATGACAACTTAAAAAAAAAACGGCTTATATACATACATACATATGCAAATACATAGGTCATGTCATATGTCCATGTGCACATGCTTCTTAAGATAAAATTTGAATTATATATAAATTAAGAACGGCTATTCTTTCTAGAAAAATCTTAGTTTACTGTTCTAAGACAGTTTGGGGGATTTATTTTATGTGGAATATACACATTTATATGAACAAAAACAGTAAATGTTTCTTTAAAGATATTTTACTTATAATAATATTAATAATCGAATCCTTATTGAACTTATAAAAATCAAAACTTTAATTTCCTTCTGTTAGTTAAAAATATATGATTATTTAACAATTCGCCCAAAAATTTATTTGTATATACATATGAATATACATATTTAAGTGTATGGGGAGAAGAGTAAAAATATTGTACATACATACATATGCATGTAAAATAGTGAAATACTTAAAAGTTTCCTTAAAATCGATTTAAATAAAAAAAAATTATAGAATTTTGAACTGCCACTGCAATGAAATCAATCTTTCAATAAACGTACCATCTGAAAATAGATAAAAAGAAAAAAGAATTTGGAAAAGAAGTAGTAAAAGCTTTTGGTTTTTGCAAAATATACATATGAAATTAATAAAAAAATAAAATCTATAAATACTTATATAAAAGTACACACAACAATTAATAAAGCAAGCTGAATAAATTCCAATACGATTAAGTATAGAATATATGTATGCATGTAAGAATATTTATATTATGTTATTATAATAATCATATGTTATAAAATGAATAGATAATTGTGAAAAAGGTCTATAAATGCATATGCCCACCGCAAATTACGATTAAATAAAAGAAAAGTTAATTGCAAAAAGTCCTTAATTACTAAAATATGTATACTCGTAAAAGATGCGTGGTGAAGTTAAAAACAGTTATTGGGAAAAAGTGTTTAGACCTTCAACTGTGGTGCAATAGCTGTGCTTATTCTCAAGCAATCCGTTTAAGTGCTAATAAATAATTGGTTTTCACTGTTTTTATACTCTGCAAATTGCAAATCTATAGTGAGACTAACATTCGCTATTTTTGCATGCCCTCATTCCCGTAAAAAAAAGAAATAAAAAAAAAATGTTCGAAAAAAATTTAATTTAATTAATTAATTTTTTAATTTTTTTATTTTATATGAAAAACTATTAACTGTGAACATATGTGTGTGCATACACACATATGTGTACGTGTACTCCTATATACATATGTATGTACACATTCACAAAAAATTCCCCAAAAAGTTTAACGCCTGGTTTAAAACATATGTGTGTATGTATGCATTTCTAGTCAGCGTAATTTGCAAATACATTTTGATAGGCGCAAGATAACAATTCATTTGAAAATAAAATATTTTTATTTCTTTACATACATATGTATGTGTGTATGTATGTATGTATATACATATGTATACGTGTATAATATTTAAACAGACGAATATTACATTCTTTGGCATGTAACTTGTAATCAATTACAGAAACATTTAAAAAGCGTAATAAATTGATAAAAATCAGACTGCATTTTTGACTGCTATAAATACCTTTACTGTGATACTGCAAGTTGCAGAAAGAATTCTTTTCGAACTTCGGTAACTGGAAGAAGTATAGTTCAAAAAGATGAAAGTTTGTATGTCAAAATCATTTTCTTTGAAGGAAGCGATATCCTTTAAATAAGATATATTTTTTTCTAGACCTTTTAGTTGTGTTTGCGGCCGTGCTGCAAACTATCGATGGTTTTCCTAGAATTGCACCCGATTGCAGTCAATATGAAGATGGTGAAAAATTACCAGATGTCAGCAGTTGTTCTCGATATTATTTATGTGTTGGTGGCAAATCTTTACCACAATGTTGCGCTTCTGGTTTGTATTTTGACGCAATGTCTGGTTTCTGCAACAGAGCATTTTTGGTTGATTGCGCTGCAAATCGTTTGGGTCAGCGCGTAGAGGATGCTTCACATAACTTAGAAATTGACAATGAGGAGGAAGGACAACCTGGAGATCCTCACATTAATCCCAACCCCAACACATGTTCTACTCCCAAACCAACTACATGTTCTACAACAACATGCACGACACCCAAGCCAACTACATGTTCTACAACAACATGCACGACCCCAAAACCAACTACATGTTCTACAACAACCTGTTCGACTCCCAAAGCAACTACATGTTCTACAACAACCTGCACGACCCCCAAGCCAACTACATGTTCTACAACAACCTGCACGACCCCCAAGCCAACTACATGTTCTACAACAACCTGCACGACCCCCAAGCCAACTACATGTTCTACAACAACCTGCACGACCCCCAAGGTTCACACAAAACCGTGTTCAAAATCAACTACTTGCTCAACAACAACTTGTTCAACTCAAAAGCCCACTCCAGCACCGTGCTCAAAAAAAACGACTTGTCCAACAACGACTTGTTCATCAACAAAAAAACCACCCTGCTCAACAAGACCGCCTCCATGTTCAACAACACCACCCTGTACCACACCTGACACTGACCGCCACAGACATACACTTAAAAAATCCATACCATATCTACAAAGCACTAAGGACTGCTTCTCATTACCAAGTGGTAGCATTTTGTTAGACCCCATTCATTGTAGCCGCTACTATATATGCACTCACCTACGGGCTAGGCGTAGGAGATGTCATCCAGGATACTGGATAGATAGAGACACTCTCACTTGTCAACGACGTAGCAAAGTTACAAATTGCCCATGGGGAAGGGATTAAGCCTACATCGTATTATATAATCACGCCTAACTATTATATATATATATAAACATATGTACGTCTGTATGTTTGTATATAATTATTAGGATATGTATGTGAATATATGTATGTATATGCATGTATTTCTGTATCCATGCATGCCTTACAATATAAATAAATATGCAAATATGGGGAAAATTATGGTTTCAACAAAACTGATGTAGCTTCTTATTCTGTAGGTGATTTAAAATATTCCGTGCCACTTAAAGAAAATTGGGGGAAATAAAGTAAAATATTTACGTAAATTACAACCCAAATTAAAAGTGCCTTTACTTAAGGAATAATTCTTTGACAACATCTATAATATCTATAATATTGAAAATTAGGCCTATATTAAAAGTAATTTATTGGATGTCATATTCCCATTTAATTTCATTGCCGTTGTCCAAACGAAATGGGTAGGAATGGGTGTTTGCTCCTTATCTCTGGCAGTCATACAGAGTGGCTGCCGTTAAAGCCTACTACTTCGTTTGTTTATAATTTTTAATTAAATGAAAGATAATGGATGTTATATTGATGAGTGATGTATTTAATATCGACAATTATGTAATACAATATCAGATAAATATCCCCGTATATTAGCCTCACGCATGCAAGCTTATTTGATGACATTTTTCACCATCTTCTCACACTCTTCACGCAGTATTTCATTAATTTCAGCAGGAATATTTAGCTTGAGTTGCTTTTTTTCCATAAACCTTGCTTTTCAGACATACCCACAAAAAAATCTTGAATTGACGCTGATTCAATGTTTTCAACACTTTCTTGATCAGCAGTAATCCTTTCAGACTATTGTGCAGTACATACAGGTATATTCTTGCGCCTATCAACTACCGACTCTCTTCCTTCAAAATCGTTCACTACACGTTAAATAGTGCTTCTTGTTGGCCACGTTGATTCTTGTCGACTGCCATATATGAACTGTCGAGACTAATGTTTACCGAAAGGTCGTCAAAACAAAGTAGTATGCTTTCCCGCCAGACACCCAAAATAATAACGGATTCCCGTGAATTTAACATCTCACGAGTTAATGGAATGTTTATGTGGCAAATGCATATTCGCTAGTCACTTAACATTTACCAGCAAATAATGCCTATTGCTAATAATGTGCGGCGGAGCACAAATCTGTCCTGCACCAGATGCGCTGCCAAAAACTATTCTGCTGCTATACCACTATTCCTTTCTGCTAATTCTAGCAAAATGTATTGCATGTGTGAAAAAATGAAGAAACCTTTGTAAGGTACTATATATTTTTATATTTAACAGATCTAAAATCCGAAAGTCTTTTAAGCTGTAAATAATCACACACATACACGGGTGGGACAATTAAAAAATCTTTTAAAATAATTTTAAAATGTAGAAGTCCACACACATATATATTTATCACTTTCAATTAAATATATATCTCAATCTGGCACGAACTATAAAAATACAAAATGCAACAATGTTAATAAAATCAGTTCAACCATCTCCCTGATTATCACTAATACGAATATATTTGCGATTAGTGCAGAATTGTTAGGTACATTAAAAAATTAGGCAGCCATTAAAACCACAGTGTTAGTTATTGCAATGATAAGAAAAACGAATAACCAATAAAAATTTACAATACTTACCATTGTAATAGTTAGTGGAGTAGCCCGCTTTTCCAGCAACTCGTCCAGCTGGCATTGTGATGCACTGTTTTGTTTTTAATTTATTAAGTCTTTTGTAGGACAAAGATAGACTCAAGTCAAAGCAGTACTGGACTCTTTTTAATTATGTACTATAGTATAGCAATAAACAATTTTGTTAATTTGTTCTGCTTTAATATAAAAGTTTTTAATTACAAGAGCTACTGAACGACTATTTCACTCGTGTATTTCCTTCGTGTATATATATTGCGAATTCCATACAAAGCGAAATAAATATTTTTGTGTAATACTGAACTTAAATAGTTTCGAATTCTGACTAAAAGTTTTGAACAAAGAAAATTTTAAATTTCGTTCTTTATTTATTTCCGGTTGTTTTCTCTTCATTAATGTTGATGGTATTGTTTAATCTGCTGCTATAAATTTTACTTTTGTGGTGTGTGTATGTTGGTGATGATTTTATCCTTCCTCTTTATGTACAAATCAGCCCCCATAGTGGAATCTGTATTTACTGTCTTAATGGTGTGTAATTTATACTTGGCTCACGATAATTCCTTTTATCACTTTAAGCTATGAATGTATGTATATCCGTCTGTGAATGAATATCCTGAAAATAAGCAATACAAGAACAAAATAAAAAACACTTTACTAGTTTTTAGCCTCCCGTTAATTTTAATTGGTTTAAGCAACTTATTGCTTATTAATAGAGCAAAGGCTATTGTTTTTTATTCCATAAATTCATATATTGCAGTTTCTAACATAAGAATTAGATGGTATACTTAAACATTGCTGTGCTGAGAGGGCGGACTTTAACTGATATTTTTTTCATTTTTAATAGCAACATATTTACGATGTGCAAGAGTTTTGTTACAAATGTCGATAATTTATATTTTGATAGAAGTATTTTATTATTGGGAATCCTAGGCAAAATTATTTATAGATTGTACAACTGTTCCTACAACAATGAAGGTTCCGTTTATGTTTAAATGGATAAATCTCCAACTTGATGTAAGAAACCTTTGGGTAAATGTTCGCTGAAGATCTGGTTTAGCATCCTACAACAACATTTAGCATTGCATTTGTAATATTCTGGTAAATTTTAAACGTTTTGGGAGTTTTCTTGTACATTTCCCCCCTTTTATCCCAACTTGACGTATGATTGCATCGTGTGGTTTCACCAAACTGTTACAACAATAAGAAAAACTAATGTAAATAAAATTTATAAATAATCCATACCAACCTTTGGTATCCAACCAAATCTTTGCACAATAGATTTATGTACAAAAGAATAAACACTTTTGTAAAGGATCTGACACTGTCATTTATTGATAAATGCTGATTCTCTAATTTTGAAACAATAAAAAATTTTCTGAACAGCGCTAATTGTGACTAATTTTCATCAAACCTGTTATTTTTATTAGTTTTTTATATTCAGGTATTCCATTTTAATGCGATAGTAATTTTTAAACAAATCACATATCAGCGTATCTTATTAGCTCGTAAGAGAGTAAAAAAATAGTTTAAAAAAACATTTCAATTCCTTCTGCGTTTGTTGTTTTTATTTGCTTTTTTATTTTTAATATAAAGGAATCAACATTGTATACTCAAATTTAACTCAAAACTTTTAATTGGAGTAATAATTGAACTTTGTGTAGTTCATTTCTGTTGGCATAAATTCTATATTTTTAATCTCAATATTCTACAATATGGAATCCGCGTAATGTAAAGATCCAAGTATGGTCAAAGATACCAAAGTATGGATAAATTTGCTAATTATTTTTCATTATAAGATTGGATGTTGACGACGCAATAACTTTAAGAAAAGTTGTTCGCTAGTGCCCACCAAAAAAAAAAAAAAATACTTCTGTGGAAATTTTTTCTTTCCGATAAACTTATTTTATTTTAGTTCTACTGTTTAAACTTTGCTTTTTGACCAAACTTAAGTTTATTGCAATATATTTTAATAGCCATCTCTTTTTTACCTTCACATTTGTAGTAGCAATGCGTAAACAAGGAATTTATCAAAAAAAAGTTCATTTAGTTCAGTTTATTAAGACTGTGATTTTTTTTACTTCTAATACTGTTCACATACCAGTATATTATTATAGATACTTAGACAATCGGTACTTCATATGTAATATATCTGTTAGAGAGCTAAAATCACCGAAAAATGAATTAAAAGTGGTATTATTATAATATGAATTAACAGTTTGGGTGGAATCAAAAATGATTTTCAGTTTGATTTCACTTATGGTATACCAGTATTTCATATTTTATTGTAAATATAAAAAAATTAAAGCGTTTACTTTTCATAGTTCTTAGTCTTTTGTGGAAAGGGCTTTAAAATTATTGTACCTTATTATTATTTTTAATTTTGATATGTATTTCGTGCTCATTATAGTTTTCACTTGATTTCCTTTTCTATTTTATATTTTTAAAAATAAACCAAATAAAATGATATAATATAAAATGAATTTCTTTTTAATGTAATGAACAAATATTTTCGGGTATAGGATTAGTTATTCAGTATTCTTGTATACTTATATCTAATAGTACTACATTAGCTGGAAAATATTAGCTTTAAAGTGTCCATTTCCTCCCCTTAACAGGTTTTAGGATTTTCAAAATTCGTTTTTAGTATCTCGGTGCTAGGCAAGACTGTAGAACAAAGAACTTCTTACATATTTTAATAAACTTGAAAAATACTTTTCGTATTACAATAATTTTTATAAAATTCATTATAAATATACTATTTTGATACAACAATAATTTAAAATACTATAATATGTTTTTTATGCTAAATATTTATTTTCTCATAACTTCTTTTATTATCTTTCAAATGGTCTGGCAATGTAACAACTGTATAACTCGTGGCAGTTTGTCAACTTGGCATTATTGTATTAGAAGAGTAAATTGTCAGCTGTTCGCTAACCGGTCTTTTTGTTCTGTGTCAAGCGTGAGTGGCAAGCACAAAAACCTTGAAAGGAGTAAATAGTGGAAAAAGTGGTATAAAAAATAAACAAAATTTGCACCGAAAACCAAGAAGAAAAAGAGATATATAAGAGAATGTGTAGTAATAAAGATGATTGCTGTAGTAAGTTTTTAAATTTTACATTCAATTCGAAGAAAATATCATTAATTGTAGAAACAAAGAAAATTACCAAGATGTGTTTGTTTATTGGAGTTGTCTAATTTATGTCCATACATAGGTATGGATGTGTGTTGATGCAAGTTTCTCTGCTATATTTTTGTTTGCATTATTAGCTTGCTTTTCGCGTTTGTTGAATTTTGCCGAACTTGCAACTGATATAAAGTAAAATAATTCTTGTGCAAGTATATATACATACATATACATACTTGCATAAGTACTTAAAGAGAGAACTTGATATTTCTATTTAGATTATGATACTTTGTTAGAACTTGTGGCTGTAGGCTAAATAGGGCTCATAATTGGCTTTATATGTGATTTTGTATTCCCGTACTTTCCACAATTCTGTAGGTATGTATGATGTATCAATGTGGAAATACAGGAAATACATTTAGTTTATATTTTTATCTCAAATCTCACACCAGTTTATGCTGCATTTACACAAGGCACTAATGGCAAACCATTGATGCGTACGTATTATTTACGAAATTTTTTTCGATAAGCTCGAATCCCTTGCCATTAGCCTTACGGTTCTACATGACATTGATATTTTATTTAGGGATCATAACTCTCAGTAGAAAATACTATTAATTTTAATATAGATAGATAAGAAGTTATTTGAATAAATGTAATTAATTCAATACATTTGTCAATGTTTAATGTATTATTGGTTTTATATTAGTATTTGTTACTATAGTTTATTAATACAATTTTGTGGTCTATTACTATTTTGCATTATAATTGATATTTAGAATATAAGCAAAAAAAAAATAACTGGTACTCATACCAATTCAAAATAAATAAAGGAACCAAAATTTTTTTATAGCCAAATATTAGGTGTTATTAAAGAGAAAATATAACTTAAAATCACATTTTCTAAATGTATTAAAAGGTTTATTGTATTAAAGGTTATTTTTAAGATAGCTATCTATTTTAACAGGCGAAAATTTGGGTATTTTTTACAAAATATTAAATTTTTTATATCATTTGAACATTTAATTTTTAATTTGGAAAACCCACTTCTACTAGTTTTCTTGCAAGATCCAATTTTTGAAGGTTTTGATTTCATAAACACCATTCCAACGAGTATGCAATTGGATGATCCCATTTTTTAGTTTCAAAACTTTTATATGTTTATATAGACTTGTGTTGCATATATGTTATATGTGTGTATATATAACGTAACATTTTAAAGTGATTTGTAATAAAAAAATACTTTTATTTGCTAATTTCTTAGTGCTTATTATATTTTTATCAGTAATTGCACAATATGAGTCGCTGTACGAGTATTATGAAAATTAATGGAAATAAAGTCGATCTCCTCTCCCGCAAGCAAGTGATAGAAATTATCGCAACGTCATTAGTTTTTTCGTTGTAATTAAAAAGACACATGCATGCAAATATAGTTCTTTCTGTAAGAGAACTTAATCATAATTAGAGTATGTTATTTTAATCACTTAATACGAGTATTTTACTCGGAATATGTATAACTTTGCATTTTGGTGATAAGAACATAAACGGCGCAATAATATACACAACAAAAATGCCAGTAGTTTTAGCTTAGTTTTCACTAAAACTTGTAACAATTAACAACTAATACAGATGACTCGTTTAATATCTCTTAAAGATCAATTGGAGGCCGAGGCTATACATACAAATAAACAGCTATTGGAATTTAACGTACGGAGTAAAGATATTCTGTGGCATGAATATGTAATACCCATTAAATCACGCTCACGTCCAGTATTTTTACAAAGACAATTTAATTTGATCAGCAGTTACCGGGAGCCCATTGGAGATCATAATCGAAGAAAAGTCTTACTGTGTCATGATATGATGGGAAATTACTTAGAAGATAGGTAAGCTAAATGATAAATTCATTTACCTAATAAATATGTATGCAGCCAAAATTTGGGGATTTAACACAATATATATTATATATATTTGATTTCCTCTTTAAAAAATTAATATATGGGGCAAACTTTTAAAATATTAATTTTAGTAAATGTATTAAAAATTTCTGCTTAAATAAATTAAAACATTTAAAAATTATTTTTTACATCATAACTACGCTTTACTAGGTTGTTATCCAAAGGAATTAATTTGGAAAATAGCAGAAAATCCTATTAAGGTTGCATAGAAATGTTCACAAGTTGATGGTTTATAACATCTTAAATATTTATTGTTTAAGAAGTACATGATGCCGAACCTGAACCATACTACACTACGGTGATGATAATTAAAATCTATAATTTATTTATATGCATCTAAAACAGAATATAGAAAATGTACCAAAATGATCATAACTTCATATGATATAACAAACAAGCAGCACATCACTGGATAACAAATGCTACTTCTTTGCGGTATGACTTTAAAGTTAACAATTTTAAAGTTCGTTCGAACCTTTTTTCCCAACTTACATTCAAATTTTCCCATAGCATTTAGAAACTGCATTGTGAATCAAGCACTAAAGCGCTTTAAATGCAAATAAGCTAACGGCGAAAAGCAAGAAAATAAAAACTGGTCACAGTCTGGTGAGGAGTTGGCATGTACATTCTAATAAAATGCATCTTTATTAAAGAACTAATTACCTCCTTATATAATAATAGTAAACATATATTTTTTATAGTATTTCACTTTGATGTGTGTGAAGTTAAATTACGCAATTTATAAACCTGTATATACCATATTATTTAACAGGCTTCTGTTAATGTGATAACATAGCTCTGTTACACTTGTAATTCAGGAAGTGCACATTCTAAATAGGATTATGACTACATTTATTCATGATATCTAAAAAAGAATGCTGCAACAAATGGACTGCTCCAAGTATTTTGTAAAAACACTTATATAAAACAGAACTTTTTTTTTATGATCTAAAATAATATTTACGTATGTCCTTAACATTATATTCGTTAATTACAGCACTTGCAAAGCACTCAATGCCAAAACTTACTTTAGTTTTTTAGAGTCAATTGTTTGTCGTATCATGAGGTTTTTATTTTAATTCACTTTAAATTTATTTCCAGACACTATCATGCTTCGAAAAAATTCGACGACTATCGTTTTTATCATTGGGCAGGCATTGACTATTTCTGTTATTTTAGCCATAATTATATCACAATACCACCATGTAGTTGGATAAATGCTTCGCACAAGCACGGCGTTCCTGTATTAGGTAAATATTTACACAAACCGATAACTATTAGCGAAATCGATAATACAATTATCACTAAGTTTAAATTTGTTTACGCTTTTTTTTACTATTAGAAGAAGTAAATAAAGATCACATTGATATTTATTTTGCAATTAATTTAATTAATAAATTGCCAATTAATTGCTTACTCAATTTTCTTACAATTATTGTTAACAAATTGCAATAACACTCTGAATTATAGTAGATTCCTTCATAGTAGCCATAAATCCCAAAGATACGCGCAGTTTCCAGAATTTTGCAAAATTTGCTTTATTCTATTCATTAAAGCTACAACTTAATAAATAGTCGTACGATTTGTAAAATTTGGCATGTGTTCTCAAAAACTAGAATAGTGAGCCCTAAAAACGTGCGTTCAGGGTTGCTTTTAGTTATCCTTATGCTGTCCTTGTGTGCTGACCACTTTCTTTGACTACTGTTTCAGTATACCACGTAATATTTGTACTATTCTGTCAGATTGGAGATGTAGTGCCTTTGTTGTTATTGTTCAAATTTCTTGCAGATCAAAATTTGTACTCTGATCCAAATGTAATTTCCATGTGACACTGAAGCTGTACACAAGTTATTCACTAGCGCATCTCAATATGGTAGTTTTTATATGATTAAACATTTAAAAATTATTGCTAATTTTGAGAGCTTGACAAAAAGGCAATCAACTACTCTCTTGGAATTGACTTCGATTCCCGGGATTTAGCGTAATATGTAAAAAGTTTTAAATTAATCGTTAGAAGCGTAAAATTATTTTGTTACTTTTTTGAACCAATCTTTATAAAAGATCTTTAAAAAAACTCACTAAAATGGAAATTTTAAATGTTTTTTTTTTTTTATTAAAATTTATTAAATTTGTTATTGAATACCGACATACTCGTATGTATATCATAATTTTTTGCTTTTCGTATTGAGAACTAACGCTACTGTTTTTATATACGGATGTACATATTTTTTCCACTTTTCCCCTCCCAGGTACCTTTATCACTGAGGGTTCAAATGGATCTAAACTTTTACAAGAAGTTTTACAGTCAACAGAAATGGTAAACAAAGTGGTTGATTCTATGCTTAAATTGTGCAAACACTATCATTTCGATGGTTGGCTAGTAAACGTTGAATGCAAAGTGAAGTCAGAATCTGTGGACATTTTAATGTAAGTATAAGAAACAAGAAGCTGAAACATTAAACATATATAAACATATTTGTTTTCTGTATTATGAGAATTATTCTTTTGGTCATATTTTTTTTTTTGCAGTTACTTTCTGAATAGACTACGTGAAGTGGTTCGGCAAGAATTGGATTCTGGGTCAGTTTTTTGGTACGATAGTATTATCGAAGGAGGTCAGTTGTCGTGGCAGAATGAGATCAATGACAGAAATATCCGCTTCTTTAAGTCAGCCAATGGCACGCTTGTCAACTATTCCTGGAACGACAGAAGCTTTCAAGTGACGCGTACGGTTTGTGAACAAGAACAAGAACCAATGGAAAATGTTTTCTTTGGAATTGATATTTTCGGTCGTGGTCAAATTGCGAAATTTCATAGTAAGCAAACGTTGGCACGCATTGTAAAGCATCGTTTTTCCACAGGCATTTTTGCTCCTGGGTGGACGTATGAAACATTACAACAGTATGGTTACAACATTAAACAACCACTTGGTGATGACCAAGTGAATGAGGCATTTCTGACGCGAAATGATAAATTTTGGTGGCTTTTATGGGAACATTTGGCCACACATCCATATATCACATTACCATTTTATTCAGATTTTTGTTTGGGTTCTGGCAAACAAACGTACGTGAATGGATCACCAAAAACAGAAGCAACAACATCTCCCACAAGTTCTACAGCTTCCGTTGACATAGAAATGGTACAAATGCCAGCAAAAGAAAAAAGTAATGGCAGATTCTTTAATTTATCACATCAGTCGCTTCAACCATCCGTACCACTACATGAGTTAGCTACACGCTTTTATGACGATGCTTTCAATGGAGGCTCTTGTCTCCGCATTCAGCAACATGACACTAGCTTTCGTATTTTTGCTACTGACTTTACCATTTTGAGCGGTGGTTTAGTATTTTCCTATGCCTATAAATTAGATAAAAAGGATGGAGAGCTTGATTGCATTTTACGCATTTGTACTGGCAATAATGCTAGAGATTGTTATCTATTCCTGGGGGACTACTACGACACTGTAAGCCAGCAACGCGGTCGCTGCTATGTGTCACCATTTAAGCCAAAATACAATGAATTGTTGACTGGGCACTTAGAGTGTCCTCAGATACCAAAAGACATGTCATTTCGAGATTTCCAGGCAAGTGGATGGCGTGTTCGTTATTATGTAATTGAATTTGATGGCGCGGTTCAAATTAAAGATATTGGAGTGCTGTATCGTAAATCTATGGAGGCTACCAATTCTGCCTATTTGGGTGCTGTTTATATTAATGAATTTAATGTCAATCAACACGAGTTTCCAGCTGATAGCAATATTGCATTAATACAAGTGTACGGTAGCGATTTACTAAATTAAAATCGAAGTGTCAGAATAAACTGGGCATTGACAGAAACTATTTAGTGCAAATTAAACTAGTTTTTAATTTTTTCTAAAAAGTATTTTTTTATTATACAAATATATAACAATTATACATATATGTTAATGCAATTTTGATGCGAAATAATTTATTTTCAATACAAATCATTCTTCGTAGTGTACATTCTATCTATAAAATTAAAATTGTACAAGTATTTTTTTGATACGATTATTCTCAATCAAATGTTTGCGACGTTATTCGTGGAAAAATTTCATATCCCGATGTAATCAATTTGAATGCAATTTTCGATAAGGGCGACCCTTTGCAATTTTGGCTAAAAATCGTCATTCTTTAAAATCGCCCATTGCTGTATTTTTTCATAAAAAACTTGCGTTTTTATTGCTGTTGTATTTATAATTTACGTTTTCAAATGTTTAAAATATATTTTTGCCAAAAAAAAGGACAAAAAGTTTTTTCGATTTTTGGAAAAAGAATCAATTTTTAGACTGTTTGAATTTTGGGGAAAAACAGTCGTACTTTAAAATCGTCCGTTTGTATATTTTTGAATGAAAAATTGGCGTTTTTATTGCTCTTATATGTTTATTTTATGTTTTCATATGTTTAAAATATAGTTTTGCTAAAAATAAAGGACAAAAAATTTTTTAGATTTTTGGAAAAATACTCAATTTTTAGATAAGGGGGTACCCTTTGAATTTTTGGGCAAAAACAGTCACACTTTGAAATCGTACGTTTGTGTATTTTTGAATAAAAAATTGGCGTTTTTATTGCTCTTATATGTTTATTTTATGTTTTCAAATGTTTAAAATATAGTTTTGCTAAAAATAAAGGACAAAAAATTTTTTCGATTTTTGGAAAAATACTCAATTTTTAGATAAGGGGGTACCCTTTGCATTTTTGGGCAAAAACAGTCACACTTTGAAATCGTACGTTTGTGTATTTTTGAATAAAAAATTGGCGTTTTTATTGCTCTTATATGTTTATTTTATGTTTTCATATGTTTAAAATATATTTTTGCTACAAATAAAGGACAAAAAATTTTTTCGATTTTTGGAAAAATACTCAATTTTTAGATAAGGGGGTACCCTTTGAATTTTTGGGCAAAAACAGTCACACTTTGAAATCGTCCGTTTGTGTATTTTTGAATAAAAAATTGGCGTTTTTATTGCTCTTATATGTTTATTTTATGTTTTTATATGTTTAAAAAATATATTTTTGCTACAAATAAAGGACAAAAAATTTTTTAGATTTTTGGAAAAATACTCAATTTTTAAATAAGGGGGTACCCTTTCCATTTTTGGGCAAAAACAGTCGCACTTTAAAATCGTCCGTTTGTGTATTTTTGAATGAAAAATTGGAGTTTTTATTGCTCTTATATGTTTATTTTATGTTTTCATATGTTTAAAATATATTTTTGCTACAAATAAAGGACAAAAAATATTTTCGATTTTTGGAAAAATACTCAATTTTTAGATAAGGGGGTACCCTTTCCATTTTTGGGCAAAAACAGTCGCACTTTAAAATCGTCCGCTTGTGTATTTTTCAATGAAAAATTGGAGTTTTTATTGCTCTTATATGTTTATTTTATGTTTTCAAATGTTTAAAATATAGTTTTGCTAAAAATAAAGGACAAAAATTTTTTTCGATTTTTGGAAAAATACTCAATTTTTAGATAAGGGGGTACCCTTTCCATTTTTGGGCAAAAACAGTCGCACTTTAAAATCGTCCGCTTGTGTATTTTTGAATGAAAAATTGGAGTTTTTATTGCTCTTATATGTTTATTTTATGTTTTCAAATGTTTAAAATATAGTTTTGCTAAAAATAAAGGACAAAAAATTTTTTCGATTTTTGGAAAAATACTCAATTTTTAGATAAGGGGGTACCCTTTCCATTTTTGGGCAAAAACAGTCGCACCTTGAAATCGTCCATTTGTGATTTTTGAATGAAAAATTGCAGTTTTTATTGCTCTTATATGTTTATTTTATGTTTTCATATGTTTAAAATATATTTTTGCTACAAATAAAGGACAAAAAATTTTTTAGATTTTTGGAAAAATACTCAATTTTTAGATAAGGGGGTACCCTTTCCATTTTTGGGCAAAAACAGTCGCACTTTAAAATCGTCCGCTTGTGTATTTTTGAATGAAAAATTGGAGTTTTTATTGCTCTTATATGTTTATTTTATGTTTTCAAATGTTTAAAATATAGTTTTGCTAAAAATAAAGGACAAAAAATTTTTTCGATTTTTGGAAAAATACTCAATTTTTAGATAAGGGGGTACCCTTTCCATTTTTGGGCAAAAACAGTCGCACTTTAAAATCGTCCGCTTGTGTATTTTTGAATGAAAAATTGGAGTTTTTATTGCTCTTATATGTTTATTTTATGTTTTCAAATGTTTAAAATATAGTTTTGCTAAAAATAAAGGACAAAAATTTTTTTCGATTTTTGGAAAAATACTCAATTTTTAGATAAGGGGGTACCCTTTCCATTTTTGGGCAAAAACAGTCGCACCTTGAAATCGTCCATTTGTGTAATTTTGAATGAAAAATTGGAGTTTTTATTGCTCTTATATGTTTATTTTATGTTTTCAAATGTTTAAAATATAGTTTTGCTAAAAATAAAGGACAAAAAATTTTTTCGATTTTTGGAAAAATACTCAATTTTTAGATAAGGGGGTACCCTTTCCATTTTTGGGCAAAAACAGTCGCACCTTGAAATCGTCCATTTGTGTATTTTTGAATGAAAAATTGGAGTTTTTATTGCTCTTATATGTTTATTTTATGTTTTCAAATGTTTAAAATATAGTTTTGCTAAAAATAAAGGACAAAAAATTTTTTAGATTTTTGGAAAAATACTCAATTTTTAGATAAGGGGGTACCCTTTCCATTTTTGGGCAAAAACAGTTACACTTTAAAATCGTACGTTTGTGTATTTTTGAATAAAAAATTGGCGTTTTTATTGCTCTTATATGTTTATTTTATGTTTTCATATGTTTAAAATATAGTTTTGCTAAAAATAAGGGACAAAAAATTTTTTAGATTTTTGGAAAAATACTCAATTTTTAGATAAGGGGGTACCCTTTCCATTTTTGGGCAAAAACAGTCACACTTTAAATCGTACGTTTGTGTATTTTTGAATAAAAAATTGGCGTTTTTATTGCTCAATTTTTAGATAAGGGGGTACCCTTTCCATTTTTGGGCAAAAACAGTCGCACTTTAAAATCGTCCGCTTGTGTATTTTTCAATGAAAAATTGGAGTTTTTATTGCTCTTATATGTTTATTTTATGTTTTCAAATGTTTAAAATATAGTTTTGCTAAAAATAAAGGACAAAAAATTTTTTCGATTTTTGGAAAAATACTCAATTTTTAGATAAGGGGGTACCCTTTGAATTTTTGGGCAAAAACAGTCACACTTTAAAATCGTACGTTTGTGTATTTTTGAATAAAAAATTGGCGTTTTTATTGCTCTTATATGTTTATTTTATGTTTTCAAATGTTTAAAATATAGTTTTGCTAAAAATAAAGGACAAAAATTTTTTTCGATTTTTGGAAAAATACTCAATTTTTAGATAAGGGGGTGGGTACCCTTTCCATTTTTGGGCAAAAACAGTCGCACCTTGAAATCGTCCATTTGTGTAATTTTGAATGAAAAATTGGAGTTTTTATTGCTCTTATATGTTTATTTTATGTTTTCATATGTTTAAAATATATTTTTGCTACAAATAAAGGACAAAAAATTTTTTCGATTTTTGGAAAAATACTCAATTTTTAGATAAGGGGGTACCCTTTCCATTTTTGGGCAAAAACAGTCGCAACTTGAAATCGTCCATTTGTGATTTTTGAATGAAAAATTGGAGTTTTTATTGCTCTTATATGTTTATTTTATGTTTTCATATGTTTAAAATATATTTTTGCTACAAATAAAGGACAAAAAATTTTTTAGATTTTTGGAAAAATACTCAATTTTTAGATAAGGGGGTACCCTTTCCATTTTTGTGCAAAAACAGTCGCACTTTAAAATCGTACGTTTGTGTATTTTTGAATAAAAAATTGGCGTTTTTATTGCTCTTATATGTTTATTTTATGTTTTCATATGTTTAAAATATATTTTCGCTACAAATAAAGGACAAAAAATTTTTTCGATTTTTGGAAAAATACTCAATTTTTAGATAAGGGGGTACCCTTTCCATTTTTGGGCAAAAACAGTCGCACTTTAAAATCGTCCGCTTGTGTATTTTTCAATGAAAAATTGGAGTTTTTATTGCTCTTATATGTTTATTTTATGTTTTCAAATGTTTAAAATATAGTTTTGCTAAAAATAAAGGACAAAAAATTTTTTAGATTTTTAGAAAAATACTCAATTTTTAGATAAGGGGGTACCCTTTCCATTTTTGGGCAAAAACAGTCACACTTTAAATCGTACGTTTGTGTTTTTTTGAATAAAAAATTGGCGTTTTTATTGCTCAATTTTTAGATAAGGGGGTACCCTTTCCATTTTTGGGCAAAAACAGTCGCACTTTAAAATCGTCCGCTTGTGTATTTTTCAATGAAAAATTGGAGTTTTTATTGCTCTTATATGTTTATTTTATGTTTTCAAATGTTTAAAATATAGTTTTGCTAAAAATAAAGGACAAAAAATTTTTTCGATTTTTGGAAAAATACTCAATTTTTAGATAAGGGGGTACCCTTTGAATTTTTGGGCAAAAACAGTCACACTTTAAAATCGTACGTTTGTGTATTTTTGAATAAAAAATTGGCGTTTTTATTGCTCTTATATGTTTATTTTATGTTTTCAAATGTTTAAAATATAGTTTTGCTAAAAATAAAGGACAAAAATTTTTTTCGATTTTTGGAAAAATACTCAATTTTTAGATAAGGGGGTACCCTTTCCATTTTTGGGCAAAAACAGTCGCACCTTGAAATCGTCCATTTGTGTAATTTTGAATGAAAAATTGGAGTTTTTATTGCTCTTATATGTTTATTTTATGTTTTCATATGTTTAAAATATATTTTTGCTACAAATAAAGGACAAAAAATTTTTTCGATTTTTGGAAAAATACTCAATTTTTAGATAAGGGGGTACCCTTTCCATTTTTGGGCAAAAACAGTCGCACTTTAAAATCGTCCGTTTGTGTATTTTTCAATGAAAAATTGGAGTTTTTATTGCTCTTATATGTTTATTTTATGTTTTCTAATGTTTAAAATATAGTTTTGCTAAAAATAAAGGACAAAAAATTTTTTAGATTTTTGGAAAAATACTCAATTTTTAGATAAGGGGGTACCCTTTCCATTTTTGGGCAAAAACAGTCGCACTTTAAAATCGTCCGCTTGTGTATTTTTCAATGAAAAATTGGAGTTTTTATTGCACTTATATGTTTATTTTATGTTTTCAAATGTTTAAAATATAGTTTTTCTAAAAATAAAGGACAAAAAATTTTTTTAGATTTTTGGAAAAATACTCAATTTTTAGATAAGGGGGTACCCTTTCCATTTTTGGGCAAAAACAGTCGCACTTTAAAATCGTCCGCTTTTGTATTTTTCAATGAAAAATTGGAGTTTTTATTGCTCTTATATGTTTATTTTATGTTTTCAAATGTTTAAAATATAGTTTTGCTAAAAATAAAGGACAAAAAATTTTTTCGATTTTTGGAAAAATACTCAATTTTTAGATAAGGGGGTACCCTTTGAATTTTTGGGCAAAAACAGTCACACTTTAAAATCGTACGTTTGTGTATTTTTGAATAAAAAATTGGCGTTTTTATTGCTCTTATATGTTTATTTTATGTTTTCAAATGTTTAAAATATAGTTTTGCTAAAAATAAAGGACAAACATTTTTTTCGATTTTTGGAAAAATACTCAATTTTTAGATAAGGGGGTACCCTTTCCATTTTTGGGCAAAAACAGTCGCACCTTGAAATCGTCCATTTGTGTAATTTTGAATGAAAAATTGGAGTTTTTATTGCTCTTATATGTTTATTTTATGTTTTCATATGTTTAAAATATATTTTTGCTACAAATAAAGGACAAAAAATTTTTTCGATTTTTGGAAAAATACTCAATTTTTAGATAAGGGGGTACCCTTTCCATTTTTGGGCAAAAACAGTCGCAACTTGAAATCGTCCATTTGTGATTTTTGAATGAAAAATTGCAGTTTTTATTGCTCTTATATGTTTATTTTATGTTTTCATATGTTTAAAATATATTTTTGCTACAAATAAAGGACAAAAAATTTTTTAGATTTTTGGAAAAATACTCAATTTTTAGATAAGGGGGTACCCTTTCCATTTTTGGGCAAAAACAGTCGCACTTTAAAATCGTCCGCTTGTGTATTTTTCAATGAAAAATTGGAGTTTTTATTGCTCTTATATGTTTATTTTATGTTTTCAAATGTTTAAAATATAGTTTTGGGCAAAAACAGTCACACTTTGAAATCGTACGTTTGTGTATTTTTGAATAAAAAATTGGCGTTTTTATTGCTCTTATATGTTTATTTTATGTTTTCATATGTTTAAAATATATTTTTGCTACAAATAAAGGACAAAAAATTTTTTCGATTTTTGGAAAAATAGTCAATTTTTAGATAAGGGGGTAGGTACCCTTTGAATTTTTGGGCAAAAACAGTCGCACTTTAAAATCGTCCGCTTGTGTATTTTTCAATGAAAAATTGGAGTTTTTATTGCTCTTATATGTTTATTTTATGTTTTCAAATGTTTAAAATATAGTTTTGCTAAAAATAAAGGACAAAAAATTTTTTCGATTTTTGGAAAAATACTCAATTTTTAGATAAGGGGGTACCCTTTCCATTTTTGGGCAAAAACAGTCGCACTTTAAAATCGTCCGTTTGAGTATTTTTCAATGAAAAATTTGAGTTTTTATTGCTCTTATATGTTTATTTTATGTTTTCTAATGTTTAAAATATAGTTTTGCTAAAAATAAAGGACAAAAAATTTTTTAGATTTTTGGAAAAATACTCAATTTTTAGATAAGGGGGTACCCTTTGAATTTTTGGGCAAAAACAGTCACACTTTAAAATCGTCCGTTTGTGTATTTTTGAATGAAAAATTGGCGTTTTTATTGCTCTTATATGCTTATTTTATGTTTTCAAATGTTTAAAATATAGTTTTGCTAAAAATAAAGGACAAAAAATTTTTTCGATTTTTGGAAAAATACTCAATTTTTAGATAAGGGGGTACCCGGTACCCTTTGAATTTTTGGGCAAAAACAGTCGCACTTTAAAATCGTCCGCTTGTGTATTTTTGAATGAAAAATTGGAGTTTTTATTGCTCTTATATGTTTATTTTATGTTTTCAAATGTTTAAAATATAGTTTTGCTAAAAATAAAGGACAAAAAATTTTTTAGATTTTTGGAAAAATACTCAATTTTTAGATAAGGGGGTAAAGGTATTTTTGGGCAAAAAGACGTGTAAGAATCATTTTTTTCAGTTTTTCTTTGTATTCCGCTTATGGGAAATAAAAGGAATACGGGAATAAAAAAATTTGCACATTTCAATAATATGCTTAAATCGCTCAATTAAAACGCATTAAAAAGTGTTTTTAAATATTACACTCATAGAATCTACTCGTTGTGAAATGTGCGACAAATCTTTTAATCGTTAATTTCTGTAATCTTATTTCCGTTCATGTTGCCAATATCTGTCTGCACTTTCAAACATCGATAACACATTGATTATATCAGATCTTGCAGGATTCTTCCGTTAAATTTCTTTTTGCAATTGAAACCAGTCAGAGTTAGTTTCAGCGCTTAATTTTTTTTCATATTCCCTTAAAGTTACTCACAAACAAGAGAACGAGCTCTTTACTATCAAGTTCACTTGCTGCCACTAACTTGCCATTTGATTTATGTAAATTACCATTTCACGTGATGATAATTTGAATGGGTGTAGTGCTCGAAATGCTGAATGAGTGCTTGGAAATATTGAATGGTGGACGAAGATTAAATCGATGTTATGTAGGATACCCACGTGTAATTGATTAATTAAATTTTTCTAACTTAACTATAATATCGTTTTGCATCGTTAATCATAACCAATATCAGTTATTTGGTAGGCATTTACTTATGAACTACTCAAATTTTGTTCTTTTCATTTATTTTCAAGTATTTTTATTTTAATTTCACATTTGAATAATGCCCGATGTATTCCACTGCTTCCTATTGAACACCACAATTAATAGAGCCGATGAAATGGAGTATGTATTACAACAGGCATTGCATGAATGAAATTTATTTACTTTAAAAAAGAAAGCAAATAAAAATCATAATATTAAGGGGCATAGAATCTAATTAGATGTGGAAGGAATGTTTTCTTTACTTTTTCGCTATTTGAATGATTTTATATTTACTCGTATTATACTTAAAACTACATATATGGCTAAAAGCAAACGCCTCAAAATATACAGTTGGTCCACCTGCTTAAATTTTATTTATTGCTTAATTTTTAAAAATTTCAAATTTTTAGAAACAAAAGCAAACTAGTGAAAAATTTATCAGCGATAAATTTACTAAATACATTGACATGGTTCTCGCAAGGAATGCGACTTACATTTTTAAGGTTTTTAAATTATAAAAATACAATATCCATAGTCACAATTACTGTCTGTTTTATTTCATTTATAAAATCCTTGTCATTTATACTACACTTTCAAAAAAAAAATTAGATAATTGACACACATCCTTGAAATTTGCATCCCAATTGTTTGTCTTTCTTAACTGAAAGGACTTTCTTACAATCATTTCAATGCCAAAAATATTTTCCATCAAGAACAATAAATTACATGATGCTTTTAGAAATCTTAACTATCCTTGATATTCGTATTCAATAAGTAGTGAGATTTAATTTATTGCACCTTTTTCTCTATTAAAGGGAAGAACAGTTGGCACTAAAATGCTACGTATTTACAAAATTATATTTTTTATATACAACAAATATTTAATCTTCACTCCAAATCTTTGCGCAATGTGTATATTTTTACTTTTCTATAATTCTATTTTCCTCCACTGATTTAAGGGAAGGAAAACTACGAAAGCGAAACACAATGGAAGTTATATGTTACATATAAGTAAAACTGTAGTTCTTATTTTAACTTACAATATTTAGTTAACAACATACTTGATCCCTAAGTAGTCACAGTATTCAGAGATTATGAATTTAATTAATATTCTTATAGGTTAACCTCATGCTCGCAAGCACTATCCTGAAGAAAAAGTAAGCCAAGTATGTTTTTCTCGTTGGCCTTAATTACGTACTTTTCATGACGGTGTGCCCGCGCATTAAGTATGACAACATTTGAAAAAAGACTTACAATACAAAGGCAAGGGAATCCTTCCCCGTGGAGTAAAACCTTTTAATCAAACACGCCTAATTTAATTGTAATTATTTTTAACTTTTGCGGAAATGGATGAAAAATGAGACATTTGGTTTATAAGAAATGTTCGTTACCACAAGTTATTAAGAATACCAATTATTAGCCACTTTAATTCATATCTGATCAGAGTAGTAAAAAATTAAAAGGAGTGAAAAAAATTAGAAAATCCAAACCAAAATGTCTTAAGAAATTTTGTAAATGCAATTGTATTAAGAAAAATACATTAGTATATAAATAAATATAAATTTAAATAAAAACAATTGTTTCTGTGAGTTCATCCGTGAATTCAAACAGTAAACCTTTTTCATAATAATAAAAAATAAAAATATAAATATAAAAAAAAAATATAAATTTCAGATTTCTGCAGTAAATAAATACAATCTTCGAGGATCCGATTACAGAAATCATATATAAATTGTATACAAATTTTACACTGTACATTTTTTTATTTAATTTTGCTGTTGGGATCATTTAGGAAAATTAAACTCTTTATTATATATTTTGACATTTTTGACCAATTTTAACATTTTAAGCAAAATGCAGAGGTGGGTTCAGCGCCACCACTAATATAAAGAGGAGTTGCGCTTTTGTGTGCAACATTAAAAACAAAATTTTTTTTATTTTTACACACAAGTATAAACAGGTGCAAAAAGTAATAAAAGGCACTCCGCACTAAAATTATTTAAATCACTGAATAATTATTAGCAACGGCGCCCGTATCGTAGTTAAGTAAAATCTCATGATACGCCCCCATTTACTGCGTTCTATCTACAGTTAATTCGCATCGCGCACGTGAAAATGGTACGAGAAACAAAAACATTTTTGTTTTATCCACATTTATTTATTTATAAGAATACATATTTCCGTTTTATCCCATTTTCTGCCAACAATCTGCAAAACAAAAGTACAACGGCTATAAAAATATAAAACTGTCTTTTTCTTAAAAGAAATAAAAATGAAATAGATTAGTATGTGTTTTTTGGACAAAATAATGGAGAAAGGAAAGAGGAAAATGGCTTTTAATAATAAAAAACGCACACAATCAAATTGTTTATGGTCTACTCGTGTATTCAATTAATACACATTTCTAAGAAAACCCTATTTGTGTTGGTGATTGTAACAATGCAAAATTAAATGGATAAAACGGAAACGAAGATAACGAATTAAGAATAGAATACTCGTGTACAAAAAAAGGCTGAGTTATCTTTTATAAGAAAGCATTTCACGATAAAAGTTTATTGTTCTGTTACCGTTATAGCTAAAATTGTAAAAAACACACACTAATTTCTCATGGTAGTAGTGGCACTAGCCAAAGACATTTGCTTTCATAATTTCGTGGCACAAATAATTTATGGAATCGGCATTACTACAATATTTTTCGTGGTCAGCTTTGCATGAAACTGCCATGCCACGGACTCTTTTTTAATGCTATTTCCAGTTCTAAATTCATGAGAAGATATTGCAAGCAGATATTACCAGCCTTATTTATGGGATATGGCATTCCTAAAATGTGTCGGTTAATATAAAGCTGTTACTATTAAGTCATAGTGATATTTCTTTTAACACGTTGAAAGCACATCGGACGTACCTGTATGCCAACTATTCCGTAGTGAGGTATCACGATTGTTTATTCTTTTATTTACGATACTGAGAGAAATTATCGCGCATGTTTCGTCTCGATCGCCAAACTAATTTTAAGGTTGGTACAGCGTAGGGGCGCAGTGGTATTCACATTAAATTTTTGTTTTCTCCCAAAGGTTAGCCCACTTAATGCTGCCGCTCCTTAGCTAAGTTAGATATAATGTAATGTTACTACTTCAGTCTTCAGGATAATTTTTTTTAATAAAGATTTAATTGCAAATAAAAATGGATTGTAATTCACATAAAACATTTCTGGCAATTTAGTTTTTCACGTTTAATATAAATCAATCAATTACAACATTTCATTATTGCAGAAGCTTTTGTGTTATGTAAATAACTTATTTAACAATGTAAATTTATAATTTTATAAAGTCTTTGAACGCATTACCTGACACACATAACCTATTTTTAATATTCACAGAGACATGGCGAAGGAAACCTCGTTGATTTTGCAAGTTGGTAAGTCAGGAAATAATATTAAATTAAATAATTTATTATTTATCAAATATATATATATCATAGTTATAATTATCTCAGTAACAGTATTTATTCCAAATGCTAAAATTTCATTGTTACGAGTATTATAAATGTATGTTGTTTTATTTTACAGCGGGCTTCATAGTTAATTTAAGCCTCGTTTTTAATATTCACAGAGACATGGCGAAGGAAACCTCGTTGATTTTGCAAGTTGGTAAGTCAGGAAATAATATTAAATTAAATAATTTATTATTTATCAAATATATATATTAATTACATTTATTAATTTGCCCAATTTAATATTATACGATTATTATTTTATTATTAATTATTCACAGTTTGAATAAAAACTACTTTTTTTGTTCTCGTTTGTATGGGTTTTGACATTTCACTATAGTAAAGGAATGTGTAAAACTTTCTGAGGCAATATCCATATAAATATAATTCCGTACCCTGAACATACGTTGAATGTTGACTCATAAATGTACATATTATTATGTATACAGAAGCACTTGCCTCCATAAGCATTCTCGCACATCTCATTATGCACACCTTCATTTAACCATTTAAGGATTTAATATCAACATTAATAACAAAATGGAAACTTACCCCAAGCATTTATTTTAAGTTGTCTGTGGTGTTCCGGCGGATTTGCGTAATTTGTAGAAAATGCAAAATAATTTTTTCCTGTGCACAAGTTATTCTATAATTATATCAGTAACAGTATTTATTCCAAATGCTAAAATTTCATTGTTACGAGTATTATAAATGTATGTTGTTTTATTTTACAGCGGGCTTCATAGTTAATTTAAGCCTCGTTTTAGTAAGTGTAAACTCCACTATTGACGTTTCACTTTGTATTGAATAGAAAAACAAACAAAGAAATTATTACTTGTATTATTAAGTGATATTTGCGCTAAATTAGCTTAGCTAATGTACAATTGCCGCAACTCGCTTTATGTACATATATATGCACACATTCACATACGTATGGATATACATAAATATTTTTTTTGGATTTTAATATTTATTTGATTAAAGATTTCTTTATCATTATCCTGTCTTCCAGTTTCATTTTTAGGAACATTAGATATTTTCCGTAAAGCCTTCTTCTATACTTCGACCCAGAAAATCAGAAATGTTACTGATTCTTGGCAAATGATTCCTGCAGATGCTGTGTGTTCGACCTTTCTCTTCTTATTGCTTATAGAGTGTTACTAAGTGGTACAAGAGAGTATTTTTCACAGTGGCGGAGTTGTTTTAAAAGGATGTGTTTCATTTAGAAATTGCCATAAACAGAACCAAGTTTCCAATAAATAAAAAAAATGGAATTAAATTTTAAATTGTAAAATTGAAATTAAACGGAAGGCACCACAATTTTCTTAAAGTGCTTTTAATTTTATTTTTCGTGCCTCAGATCGAATTACTTATGAAAAACCCATCGGGAAAAAGTTAACCACAATTTGCAATGCTAAGTTTTACATCTTTCTGACTTCAAAGAGGCCCTTGAATACAAATTTGGTGCTTTCAGTCAGATATTATGAAACTCTTATCAAAGAAACGAAGAAGCACCCCAATTGACTTACGTCACCTTCTTGTAACCTCCAAAAAATCACTTGAAGAGGTAGCACATTTTTTTCATGACACATGTGTGTGATAATTCTGATAATTATCAAATCAAATACCTTAAAGTTTGGATTCTTCTTAAGATGACTTCTTTCGAGTAGTCGCCAACTTTCTTTATCTTCAAATAAGACTTCCACATAAGAAATATGTAAGATGATCATCAGCACAGCTAAACCAAACCTGTAAGCCGATACAGAAATTCTCAAACATGAAATGAGAATTCTGAAAGGGTAAGAACATTAGCAAAGTCTTATCGATATACTAGCATTTATATGTATATATATTTTTGCCATTGCCTGACAATATAAATTCAACAAAGATTAACTCGATTCGATTTAAATTAATTATAATAAAAATATTTTATAATTCTTATGAAGTTCATTTGGTTGAGTTTTAGCTTAGCACCAAATAGAATGCAACCACATACGAATGTTTTGTGCGTAAACCACAAGAAACAAATTAATTAATAATAAATAAATTAGAGAACATCTGGATGAAACATTAATTGCAGATAATGAAAATATTTTTAGAAATTGACTTGGTATTCCAGTTTTATGCTTTCCATGATAAAACGCCTCTGTACAAACTCCCGAATATTTTATTCACACTGCGCATATGCGCTTTTCACCGAACAAAAATCTCTCAAAATTTAGTTCAATTTACGAACCCGAATTTCAGTTCCTGCCTGCTGCCCTACATAATTACGCGTATTATATACTCGTATTTGACTACTTGTGTGCCCTCCTCTATCAACAAGGAATACACTTTCTCATCAGCCGAGTAAAATGGTTAAAACTAAAGCTACCTGAAAAGCTGAACGCACTAAAGCAGAACACCATTCAAATATTGTGCGTACATATTTCATTACCATCAATGAAACACGTTTTAAATATATTGACAGCATCACAAGTATTTAATAAAGAGAATTGCGTCAAATAATAAACACGTGTGACTCGTAAACGCCTTAAAATTAACGCATTAAGAATTTGTCTGTTCTAGAGTGAAAAAATTATTTTACTTTCATTCTACATGAAAAATTTAATACTTTTCATTGCATGACATGCTTAACCAAAAGTGTTCACACAAGCATTTGTAGACTTCGGTACTGCTGCTTTATGCATTTTGCCTTTGTCGTTCAGGACAATCTCCCAGAAAATATTGGTGGTTACTTTAATTTCTATTTTTTATTATATTCGAAAAAATATAATTCTGCTTTTAACAACTTCTGTTTTCTTTTGGCTGTTTTAATTTTTAAAGGAAAAATGTACGTAAATGTAAAAAGTATTGGAGAAAAATTATTATTGCACTCTCTTCATCGGAAAAGTAATTAATATAACTGTACGATTTGGTTATAGATAGATTTACAATATTAGCATGCATTAAAATGCCCAACAGGCGTTTATGTTATATGTAACGCAAATAGAGTTATAAAAAACTTTACGAAAATATTCGAAATGTCAGAGGCGTAGAGAAAATGTGCATAATGAAAATATACTATTGTATAGTAGGCTTCCACAATAAGCAATACAGGGCGGTATTCCTTATCACATAGTGGTGCAATTTCTGAAGCATGCAGGTAGATTCTCGTACTGCGTACTATATTGTATCAAAAATATGCCAACTTTCCAAAACTAAAAATAAGCCCAAAGCAATATTGATACTATTTAAAATTAAAAAAAAAAATAATATAGTTGGTTTTCGGTGTATTAAAATTTTATAAATTTTTGAAATATGATAACGGGACATTGATTTTAAACTTGAAACGGTTTTAAACGGAAAAATCTTTGTGAATTTATGTATGTCACACAGAGTAGTCATCTGTGAAAGAACTTCCTTAATACAAAACAATCCACTTACAAGTATTTACTTAAGTTGAAAAAGATAATTTTTATTATTATTTTATAATAATATAATATTTTATAATATATGAATATGTATATGTATTATTATTATTTATTAAAAATATACTTGTATTGCAATTGTTAGGTGTACAATGAAGGTACAATATCCTTAAATTATATGCTTAATAAAATTTTGATCAGTTCTTCTATTTTCCATAAGAAATTTTAAAATTTTGTTATGGAAATGCATTATTAGAATGCTTTAGGTGCAATTAAAGAGTATGCAGAACATGCGTTTAAATCTGAGAAATTATTAAATCTCAAATGTAATTATAGGATATTTTTTAATAGAAAATAAAAGGTTCTGAGCAGTGGCAATGCATGCATATGCATATGCTTATGTACATACATATATTTTGTTAACTACTTATGTAATATATTCTTATATAATAAGAAATTCTTTACAGATGACAACTCTATGTGGCAGTTTTTAACTAAAAATAATATTGGCGAACAATTCAAACCTTCAAGTCACATGGCCACAAAATAAAAATAAAATAAATAGATAATAGACAAAATATTTGCATAAGTCGCTAATATTTTTTAAAGCAAGTAAAAAGTTGCAGATAATAAAGGACAAGCACAATAATTATGTTTTTACTAGTCGCATTTTCAAGCATACATGCCGCTTTTTCAATGATTCAGGATGAATGGAACTAAAATGAAATAATATTTTAATATTATCCTTTAATTTTTATTTGTTTAAAACGGAAGGAAGGCTCGCACAATTTGTATCAAAATTCAGGCATTTTACGGTTCCAAAACTTTCATAGTATATAATTTATTTTCCACGCGTAATTCTATTTTATAGACAAGACTTTTCTCTTTTACTTTCTATATGCTGCGTTCTTAATTTTATTTTTTTCTCATTTCTTAAAGAGATCCAATGTGCCCTTCAACCAAACAAATAAAAAGACGAAACAATAAAAATGTTACGAGCTGATTTAAAATAGAGAAGAGAAGTAAACAAAATGAGAAAAAATTGCTATAAGGCAATAAAATTATGCAGTGTTCTTTTGCCTTCGTATGATATTTGATTGGTTTAAATAAATTTCTTTGTTATATTTACAATAGTGGAAATGGGAATCAAATAAACTTTATTGAAAATAATTTATTTTTTCATTTGGAAAATAAATTTTTTGTACTATCGTTATAATACATAAATGAGTTTATTTCTTTTTTGTAATTTCGTAAAAGCTTTTCAATTATTACTTCTAGTTTTTATTTTGAATTAAAATGGTATTGTAAATAAGAAATATGTGATTGAATTATTTGAGATGTTTATTCTTCGTTATTGATTATTTTAATAATTAACGATGCAGGAAAATCCTTTATTATGAGTTAACTTTTTCAATTTTAAACTCATTTTTTTCAAACTAATATTCTTTAATTAATTAATTTTATATAATTTAAAGAAATGTATATCTCAAAGATTTTTAGAATTCTCTCTGTTCTTTTTAGAATATAATATACATATTTACATACAGGAAAGCTAGATAGATGCTTTATATTTCACTCCTTATACTTATAAATTATTTAAATTTTTCTATAAGAAAATCCCCAATAACTTCACAAGAAATAAAGAAACCGCATTCTGAATCAACTTTTCGATGACCATAAATTCCAGCAATAGATATTCTTCACACTCAAACCAAAATTTTTATCATCTGAACATTATAAAGTCTGAATTTTAACCAAGCAGCTTCTAAAAATCTATATGAAAGTAATACTAATTCATCTAGTAATTTAAAACTCTTTTTCTTTATATATAGAATAGATATAAGAATAGAAAGATATAGAAAGATCAATTAGGAACTAATTAGTGGCAATATCCTCAGTCTATAGTTATAGGTAGCGAGATTTTAATATGGAAAGAAAAATTTCAACAAATATTTATTGCAGTCAAAAATTTTACTTGCATTCAATACTTTTTATTTCATCACATTAAGAAATGAACAACACATCCCTAATGAAACAAAATATGTAAATACCTCACGAAACTAAATTTTAGAAATGATTAATTTACGAGTATGTATGTTAAATTTAATTTATTTTTAATTATCATATATTTTATAATTTTAATAAATAAAAAAATACAACGAAAGTAATTTATCTAAAAAAATTGTAAAATTGAGCCTCATTGAGGCTTCAATGTAAAAAGTATAAAAGAGTTCATGCCAATTTAAACTTTATCCCTTTCACTCATATGTATATGTGTGGACTCACAGTTAAAAAAATATCACATTAATTTTCCCACTTTAAGGTTTACGTTTTGCTTCAGAAATACAATATTCTAATTAATGAATTGAGTCATAACAAGTTTGGTTTAACAAGAATCCTTAAATGTACAAGCTGTCATAATAGAAGGAAGAGGCAGAAAATAAAAATAAAAAAACTTATAAATACAAGTCATTACGAAATTAAACAATGTAAGCAAATACTTCTCTTAACCGTAAATTTCTCAACGTAAAGAAGTATAATAAAAGTGCCATTTAAGAACTTGGTGAGAATATACATACTCATACATGGAAAAATGTATATGTATGTATAAATGTATGTGTTTATGCGAGCTGTCTACTGCCAACAATTTAAGTGTCACTTTAAACAAAATCAAAAGTTAACCAAACTTAATCAGTAAATAAAACTAAATTAGGGAAATTGTAAATAAATGAATGGAAGTCATAACTTAAACCGATTTTATATATAATTTAAAAACTGTTGGAATGAAAAATGCACAGAATTGCAGAATAAAAATAAACAACTACTTTCGCGAGAATATAAAAAGAAATTGTGTAGAGAGTACTATATTTTAAAACTTTCACAGCGATTAATTTTAACACACTGAAATGTGAAAGCGTGAACTCTGCTTAAAATGGACTAAGTAACAATATATATTGAGTAGCATAAATAATTTTACAACTGCAGAAAGTATTTGTTAATAAATTTCCTTTTCCGTCTAATACCAACTGTTTGTTTTATTCATAGACGATCTGAGAGATGTTGCCGAATAAAAAACGAAAGTTCTGCAAGTAATTCGTTTACAGTGTGGCATATTAAGGGCACACAAATTAGAAAATCATAACATCGACTGCTTGGAAAGGTGCTAGAAAAATTAATATCAGTTTTATTAAGAAAGATGTTAGCATTAATGACATATATTCTTATACTCGTAGAGGAATCCAAATATTGACTCTGCCCTAGACCTGTGGAAGGGAAATTTTAAGTGAAACATATTTTTCATAGCAACCGAAATGAAGAATATGCTATCCTTTTTTGTGGTGAAATACCTATTCTCACTTTTAATTTCCGTTTAATTATAATTATATATGTAGATGTTCTAATAACTTTATATAAACGAGAAATTGTAGGCTATTTCATCCTATCCCTGCAACGTACCACTGCATAGGACTATACATAATTTGCTGTGGTTAATAATATAGAATATTTCTGGATTTCTGTTCATTTTGTGGGCATGTGATATTTTCTATAGAATGACTTTACCTCTTTTCTTGCCAGTAATAAAACGACTTTAAACCAGATGTAAAAAAAAGTTTTTTTTTAATTAATTTTCTGAAAAGTAAATGTAAAAGCGTAAATGTACTGTTTAAACTCAAATAACGAACAAAGTGTAATGAAGTAATAATTTGTATATTCAATGCTACGCGTACTAAGCAGAATTGCATGGATGCTAATAATAATGAAATACAATAAATAAATTGTGGACAATGTTAAATATATGTAAATATGACAAATGCTCTTAGAAATGGTCGGGAACATAGTTATTTGTTTTAAGCATCATAGTGCTGCTGGCGACTGGGACGATACTGTTGAAGAGATTGTAAATGTTGCGCCAGTCGTAGAGGCACCGCATCAGCAATGTGATTTGACTTTTTATTGGTAAACATGGCATGGTTATAGTAGTTAATTGTGGAGTTTCTAAATTGTTATGGTTACCATTAAGCATTTGAATTGCGATACACTCATATGAGTTGTTAAAGGCAAATAATATTGCTGCCTTGCGGTATTTGTAATTAACATTATTTAATTGTTTTTCACTTTAAGTAGCGATGGTAACAATTGTGTTATTATCCTCATACTCCCCTTCGTACTCTTGCTTAGTGTTAACAGTTCTTCATCTGAGTTTTTGTGGTGGTCATTCATATCACCATTTATGTCCACTTCGATTTCCACGGTCTGAAATTCGTCGCTTGTCGATTCTTCGGTGTCATCATTTAAATCTGACTCATTGCTAGAGGATTCATTTACTAATTCTAATGTACTTGATGATCCTTCTTCAGTATTACAATTTTTATTTTTGATACCAAAAGTGGTGCAATTATTCGACTCGTGCTCTTCCTCTTCATAATCACTGTCGCTTTCATTACTGCAATCACTGCCTTCGCCACTATTAGCAATGTTATTCGCGTGGTCAATGTTTTTAATATTTGCAATAAGTTCATCTGAGATTTTGTCTGACCTTGTTGGCTTACTTGTAGTAGTTTTAGAAGTTGCGTTCATTCTTGCCGCACTTGTAGCATTTTCTTTCGTATACGTACTGCTAATTTTGTTGCTGATTGCAATATCTTGTGGCATTGTTGACTGTAAAGTAACTGTCACTACTTTTTGAGTACTAGAATCCATTGTTTCATTGTTATCAGAGATGTGTTCGGGAGTAATTTCTTCTTCTGTAACATGACTTTTATTATATTCTTTGAGTTCTTTTTCTGCTTCACTAATCGTGTCTTTAATATTTTTTTTGTTGCTTTCCAATTGTAATTCATTTTCCAGAGAGCTCTTAGAAACATTCTCTTCATACAAATCACTTTTAAGACTATTACTTGTCAAACTCTCAGAATTGTGAATGCTTTCAAAAATTTCATTATTTTCTTCTATGTCCTTTGTGGCAACGGTATTTTTTACATAAACTTCAGAAATATTTTTAATGTTTTCATATCCTTCGTAATTTTTGTTATTTGTATTATCATTTAACGTTTGTAAAACACTTGATTCTTTATTTCGTTCTAATTTCTCTGTTATGCTCTCCTTAACATTTCCTTCGTAATTTGCAACATCACTAGAAGCGAACTGATTATGTTCCAGTTGATTTTTGTTAACTTCCTCAACCATTGGAATTTTCATTCTTAAATCATTCTCTTCTGCTATAATACTGTATTTTATATTTGTTAAAATTTGTTCGTTGTTATTGCCTATGAATGGAGTTGCAGTTTGACTTTTATTATTTTTCGTATCTAACTGATTCTTTTCCTTTGTAACATCAGTTGTTTTTTCTGTTATATCATTACAATCCATTTCCTCTTCTGCACTATTTTGTTCATCTTTCTGTGTACCGCCAAAAGCGTTCTTACCATCCTCTTCATTCAAAACTATTTCACTCACTTCCTCGTCTACGTTTTCATCATAGTATTCGTCCGAATCATTTGCACTTTTATCCCTTATTTTACCTTCGTTGGCTGGTATCACAGGCTGACCATCTGGTCCCACCCAGCTGGCTCCTTGCAGACCTACCTTCATACATTGAAAATGCATTTCGAAGAGTTCAGTCGAGGCCAAACGTACCAGAAAATCCATACACATGTTGAGATTATCACCTTGTACACCGATATTCGACATCTGTATACACATTGACATCGGAATTCCCATCATTACTGGGACACAAAGAGGAGAAGGGTTTCGAGCTGCAATCCCGTATTTTGCTGTAGGTGTATTATTGAAAGAAACTTCCAATTGAATTTCGTCCTTATGGCGGGCATAAGACACGTTTGCACACACTGAAAAGTAAAATAAAAACAAGTCCTTATAATGTCATTTAATAAAAATTTCAACTTTTATATTAATATTTTATATTAACAAGTTCAGAGTGCATTTGCAAGGACATTTTTTTGACATAAATACTATATTGGAAAGAGTCAAGGATGCAGTTTATGTAACTTATATTCTCATACCAAATTTCACACAGCAGGAAATAAGAAAATTTAGTTAAAATATCTGTATGAAAACTTTGTTGTTCAAATAAAACACTAAAAACTGAATCAGGTCACAAAAAAATTAAAAAATCGAATTCTTTTTTTAAGCCAGCAAATTAAATTACATTACATTTAAAAAAGGGGTGAAACATCGGTCCACCGAATGTAGTGATGGTAGTCCTATACAGATGCTAGACTCGAAATTCCCAATTGATTTTGTAAAATAAAAACAATCACTTCCAGATCAAGAAGTACACGTTTGCATTATTTTTGATCTTATAAATCCAAATGGCATCCAAGTTTTTGGCATGGCAGCACAAAAGTAATAGATGGCACCCTGCCATATTTCATTAAAGTTGTTGCAGAAGAAAAAATTTTATTCGCATAAATAAAATTCAATTTCTAAATAACGAAATTGCCATTTCACAAACTATAGTTAAGTTCATCCTTGTGTGGGCATGTGCACATTTGAAACGCTGTCTTTGTCCCTGCTTGTTACTGCGGCATATGAAACGTGATAAATACATTGTTCTAATACAAAGCAGTTGACGTTTTACATGCCAGCCAAAGTTTTGATGCCCTATTTTAGATTTGAAGTTCTAGCGTACAAATATCTATATATATGATCCTTACTGTACTCCAAATATAAAGTGAATAATTGAACTAACTAATCCTAATCCCTACTCTAATCCCCACTTTATTCAAATTAAGCATATCGTCCTAAAATTGATGATCGTCATAAAGCTGTTCGGCGTGGCTGCAAATAATTACTAGTATGTGTAGCAAAAAACTGCTTTAATTAAAAAAATTTCTTTTGTATTACATGTCTGCCCCTGATTCTCATGTCTGATTACATTAACACCTCATTAGCATATATTCACATCAGCTCTTTATTATATTAACCAATTATTAAAATTAACATAAATACTTAAGCGCACGACAGCCTGCAATATACGAGTATGCGAGTAAATTGTTGCCACTCTCAGTTTTACTTGAACACTGAAGAAAAATGCAAACAACGCTTGAATTAACTGAAAATATTTATCATTTATTCATCATAATTTTCCATGATGTTTAACTTAATAAATACGCACAACCAATAAACTTTTAAATATGACAGAAGTTCAATGCTAGCAATATATGACTTGAAATGTAATATTTGAATCACTTACGCTATTTTAGTTTAATTATCCTAGTTCTTGTCAATGTTTAAATATTTATTGCTACATTGCAACATGTATTTGTTGGTATTTTTCTCGCAACTCTTCGAATTTATGTTAATAAATACAATTATAATCTCGAATGGATTTCGTGAATATATATTCATAAATGTCTCATTTAATTTACCATCAATGAAATTCGAGGAAGAGAAATTTAATTTAAAAAATGTTTTTATTAACTCCTTATAACTGAAAATATTTATTTTTGTGTGTACAAGTTTAATAAAAAGTTAAATGACAATGAATTTGTCAAAAAAGGATAATTTAAGATAATGACACAAACTCACATGACATTAAATCTTAGAAGTGCAAAATAAATTTCATTTATAAAAGTTATTCCATTGTTTTAAACAAAAAATTAAACAATATCGCAGACTGGTAACTAACTAATTATAAATAACATAATCAAAATCCAAAGTAATAATAAAGTCCCTGCTTCACTATCGCACACAGTATAACACATGACAAATTTGGCATGTATTATAAAACAGCATTATGTGTAACTTAAAACCGTATTATCTTTTCGACAGTCGAATATCACTGGAAAAATTTTTGAAAATTCTCATATCATGATAGATTTCCTCTGATCAGGCTTGATTCTACTTCAAGTATATTTTTTTTATTTTTTATTATTTTTAATTTATATACCAAAAGTTGTAATATATTAAATGTTTTTTCTTTGGAAAAAATGAAACTCGTTTACAACATTCGCGCTGGCCAAAAGTGAAAACAGCACTGCAGTAATACAAAAATTAATAAATTATTTCTATAATTAATGCATTTTACAATTTCACTAAAACAAACTGGATGGAAAACACGACAAGTAAAAATTGTTTTAAATATTCATCATGAAACATTTGATCACAAAGTTTGCAAACTAAGCAAAAAAGCCAGCCTTTTAACACTTTAGTTTATACATTGGCAGTGTGTGTATCTAAGTATGATATTAACTGTATACGATCAAACAATTCTATTACAAGCAAAACTTTTTACGTAAATATTTTACTCATTTCGTCTTCTTTCTTTGTAATTTCATGTTGCATGCATTGGTTGAGCTGGGCAGTGGTTTGGATTTAGAGTTAAAGCAATAAGCGCGACAAGTAAAAAAAAAAAATTAAGTGAAATTAAATGGAATCAATAGAATTGATTTGCAAAATATATTTTGGCTTGTCTTTATTTGTATCACGTACTTTTCTGATCAAAATTATATTGTTTAACTTTGATGCCAACACAACAACTACACAAAGGAACTTCGCAGTGGCAGGGTTTCCCAAACGTTGACCAAATGGAGCCTAGCAGCGAGTATTTTACCATTGCCAGACCACGACCACGTGATACCGATATAGTGGGTGGTAAGTAAGAGTTTTGAGTCTCTAAATTATAAAATATCAAGCCATTATTAAAAGTACGACACCGGACTAGATCATAAAAACATCCAAAAAATATCAGGATGCACAAGATTTTCAATGAAATCATAATAATATCTTGTTTTTCACTTTTTATTTCACTTTTCGATAATTTTAACTTTTAGTTATTAATTATGGTTTATAATAAAATCGGTTTTTAGTATCTGTTTTTTATGCACTGCGGGATACATAAAACATTTAGTGTTTTATCGACCGTTTTACTGAACACCGCACCGTTTGCAATGAAAGTTTTTTATATATTAAGCTCTGCTTGGCGGCAACCATTTGCTTAAAAGTTCAATTGGAATTGATATTTTCTCCTTCGTCTTTAATTCTGCCACTTGTCTTCTACAACATTGTCATTATGTGATATACTTGATGTTGTTGCTACGAATGTCATTTAACATGGAATGAAGCCTTCTCTCAAACTAGGCGCTTGCTCAATGATGGAAGCTTTTAATAAGTTGCTGCTGTTGTTGGCACTTGAAAACTAATGATACAATAATAACAATATCGCACACTGCCAACTAAATATCACCAGCCAAAATAAAAGATTAAAAGACTGCATTGATTAAAATCGAACTAAGTTCGTCTAATAACTCGCACAATAGTAATTATTTTTCAGCCCACTACTTACTTGAAAATCTCACTTTATTCTAGATTACTCTAAAAGAAGAGATCAGAAAAGAAAAGGAAATGGAAAACTTTAGCTATTTTTCCTCCAGAGAAGAAGCAGGTGAAACCAAAATATCCTTCCTGGTCCGCTCCTACGTACGTTACCTCTCATTCGTATTTTTGTTAAGTTTGATATTTATTTCTAGAATTTCAAAAATTTATTAATCTTAGTTTAAAATATCAATTGTACTGAGTTTCGAGGAATAGACAAGACAAGAGCAAACAGAGCTTTTTACTATCCCCTTCAGATTTCCGCCTTTTTTTATATCGACATTTTCTTGGGCAAATATAATTATAACGAATTTTTGATATAAAATATTATAAAATAGAATTAAAAATAAGAGTTAATACAATTTAAAAATAATTAAAAAATTGTTTGTTAGTAGATATCTTTGGGGAAGTAAGTAGAACTACGCACTCTCTTGAATATTTTTATACTCACTTTATTTTGTTCTACTACCACAGTGGAAAAAGTGCTTCAAAAAGTGCTTAATGAAAGTAATAGCTACTTAAAAGTAATAGCTACTTGGTAAAATTATTCTCTATTGTAAGCCCATCGGTGACCACATTGCAACTTGCCAGAATATCTTTGAGCAGAATTTGGGCTACTTACAGATGCAGAGACATCCTTGTCTATTTAAGAATGGGTTGCGTTTTTTTTTTTGAAACGTGCTATATTATCGAAAACCACTTTTGATCGAACGCCTGGAAAACTACGTTTCTCCATCGGGATACGTATCGGCAGCTTGAGTCAGTAGTGCGTATTTAGTAGCTCTATGATGGCTCAATGTTATATGCCCGTGGGTATGTGGCCAAGCCCTGTGTACTACTTAAAGAAGGAACTATTTAAATGTAAATGTTAAAGCTTGATACGAAACCTATTGTGTTTTCACTTCCAGTACTACGTGTCGAGCTGCAAATATTTGCAATAGCTTTTATGTAGAATATCACCTGCAACTTCCAACTCCAGTGCTTTTTATTATTTTTATCTTTTAGCCACTAAATTATGTAAAACATCATAGAAGCTAATATGGTCATTAGCAACACGATCACTAATTTAACACTCGTCCCATTTAATTTATTCATTCATATTGCACAATTACATTCACGATTTTATTTAATAAAATTATTCTTCCACCTCTCACAACTTCCGCACATATTATTTTGCCGATTTACATTGTTCTTAGTTACTCTGTGTGTCTTGTTTCATAGCGAAATTGTAAGTAAATACCGCTTGATATGCTTTTATCTCTCGCCTAGACTATTTCTGTGCTCCGAATTGATACTGACGAGCCTCTCATAATAGCAACTCTTCTAAACATGTTAAATAGATTATGAATAGATTATTTTACCCTCCTGCAGTATGTTGCGGTTAGTTTGCATTCGCTGCACGGCTGGCACTTTTCTTTTAGCCGTAGTCGTGTTTTGAATCGCGTGAAAGTGTAAGTGATTGTGTGGCTTTAAGTTTTCTTTGTTAAATCAATTTGCCTGCTTAAAATTGCCATTTTTTCCAGTCGAGCACATGTTGTTCATTATTGAGTGCTTGGAATGCTTTTTCAGCTTTTAGTACTCGTAATTTTGTTTTCTATATTACATTTACGTGAGAGTTTTAAATTATTAAACTAAAATGCAATATTGCATTTGCCTAATTTTTTTTCTCTGTTTTTTATTTTTCTTAAATGTAGTTGTTATCTCAGAGCACGGAAAATGTAAAACTGGTTAATAGAAATAGTTGATATTGCATATAAGTTTTGTTTAATTTGTCTAATAGTGAAAATGTTTCTATTTATTTTCATTTGACCCTTTTTGGATTTGTTTTTATTTATTTTATGATTTTGACTTCTTGTTTTACTTAGAATGAATTGACTTTCTTTAATATTTTTTTTACTATTCGGAAAAATGGATCAAAGAAACTGTATTAAGATTTGGGTAAAAAATTAAATTAAATGTACAAGGGCATTTGTACAAGGGCTGTGGCGTTTGGCCAGTCTACTGTGAACAGAACGCAAATTCAATTGTGGTGTAATCGGTTTAAGGAAGGCCGAGAAGATGTCTGCAGATGTTATTGACATCAACAACCTATGAAAACACTGAAGTTGTGAAGAAAGCGATTTTATATAATTATCGAATCACTCTTACAGAGAGTGCTGAGTGCAGATGCATATGGTTCGGCTCAGGCAACCAATTTTTTTTCCAAAAATTGCTAAATTTTGAGCAAAAACAATGTCGCATGGACATCGCTCAGGAGCTGTTGAACGTCGTCAATGGCAATCCAGATTGGCTCCAAAAGGTCGTAACTGGTAACGAATCATGGGTGAATGGGTATGACTTGGAAGAAGAACAGCCGAGACCGAAAAAAACACATCAAGATCGGTCAAATATTAAGGTTTTACTCGCTGGTTTCTTCGATTGCAATGGCGTAGTGCATCATGAATTCAGAATGTTTTTTGCGCCATGATAACGCACCAACTCGCGCATCGATGTTAACGTATCGGTTTTTGGCCAAAAATACAATTGTACTCATGCCACAACCACCGTATTCACCGGGTTTGGCCCCCTTATATTTCTTCTGAAGACAGCTATGAAACGATTGCTACGATTGAGGGAGAAGTGAAAAATTGAAACAGGAGCTGTTGGCAATACCAAAAAATGCGTTTCAGAAATGATTCAAGAATTGGAAAAAGAAAAACGGAGGAAAATTAATGTAGATGGATTTGAGACAAACGGGCAAACTTCAACAAACTTCCCTTCTTATAAGGATCCAAAATATAGGTGTATACCTGTATATACCAGCAAAATGTTGGCCACTATTCCACCACTTTGTTAAATTAAAAACTGCTGGCATGAGCTCATTAACACTTCTTTTTCACCACAGCTGTGGTTCAACAGTAGTTGCAAAAACCTCTGGTGTGCGAACTCATTCACAATAGATTTACAAAACATTCTATCGGTGGCGGTCAGTACTAACACTTTTAATATCGTGTTATTAATGGCATTAAACAAAACGTTATTTGCAATATTAGAAACCTCCAATATTAAAAGTGTCGCTACACCTGAAAAAATATATTTATCAAGATCCGTATACATTACAATGTACGTAGTAACGGCATAACTCTAACTTTATTGAAATGATATGCAAGAAAGATAAATATTTAAAAAATTTTAAAAATATTAAGAATATTTACAATTGGCATCAAACCATGTTTATATGGAAAATGATACACATGTTTTTAATTGCAAAAATACAAAATAAAAACGCTATTAAAACTCATGTGAAGTAAATGAATTTTCGGTATATAAAAGAACTCATTCGGATTGTAAGAATCACGGTGTAATAATATTACAGCTCAAAAAACTTTCGTTAGGAGACTATAGGCAACAATCTGGAATCATACTGTGCTGCCGGTAAGGAAAAAAAATTTTCTATTGAAAATTTTGGTGTTTTGATGACTTAAAGACATTTAAAACAAATTTCTTGTGGCCTATTCATATTTTGGATTCAATATATATATATATATAATTTTCATAACCAATAAACATATTCATTGTCCTTAACGCATTGCTTAAAACTAGTAAAACAAGTGAAACATAAAGGTAGTTAAACCTTACAGTGCAGTGTCCTGTGAAGAGATAACACACCAGAAGGTTAAAAGAAAAGAATAAGCGACATCAAAAATCAAATTGGAGGGAATAGAACGGCGACTGGTACAATTTTGTCGGCAGAACCGAAGTTACATCTCAGAATCTTAAGGCCACATTTCAAGCAGATATTGACGTAGCAAAACAAATCGATAAATGTGACCGGAAAAATCAATATATATTGCAGCTAGGAGCGGATATTCATAATACTGCAGCCTCTAAGTCTCCTATTTGTTTCTCATGGTGCTGTTCATAAATTGCATCAACTTAAACTTCGGTAAAGAGTTCAATGATAAGGACAGTCAGTACAAATAATTTATAACATTATTCATCCAAATTGTTCGTCGTGAATGTGCCCTATCTGATATCGAAAAATTCAACAATTTGCCCAACTGCCTAAATGGACAAGCAATTTTTCGATGGACAGTCGATGGACATTATTTAACAAATGAACTCACCACTTCGGATTCTTGTGGCCCGCCTTTACCAGAAGAAATTGATCTTAACTTACAATGCTTCTAGATATAGCAGAAATGAGGCCGACTTAACCAGTTTGACTCAAGAGCAATCTCATAGTGAGAATTTTTTAAATAGTGATGTATATTGCAAATGCTTTTGAAAAATAGTTACATTTGTGAAGCCATATGACGATTACGGACACATGAGCCTAATCCGAATTTCCCGTTTGAAAGTCCCACGTTCTTTAGAAGCTTACCGTTATATTTTCAAACTTAACAGCACCTCAAAAAAATTAATAATAATCTCCCTTCCTTATCTTGCCATTAATTTTCTTTTTGCTCAATTCCGGGAATAATGTATAAATTCATAAATATCAATGTGTACATATATGTATACATATATATATATATATATATATGAATATAATGTAAATGTTTAAAGTATTAAATCCGTGGCTAATATATTTCCGGACAATATGCTAATCTGGCAAGTTTTTGATAAATGTTTTTTTGGATTTTTCTTTTCGAATTTTATATCAGCCATAAAGAGATTAAAGCCATTTACATATAAAGTCATTGACATTTAGTCAGTTGAAAGCAGTAACAAAGCAATCACATTCCTTGCTACATTTGCATTCCCTCTCCCCATTACCCTCATCAAAATGCGAAAGTTACGCGAAATGAAATTGGAAAGTCTAAGAGTACAATTTAAATAAATTTTCATCCCAACTGTTAGTTGCACAAAAAAATACAACATATGAGTATACTGGCCACAAGTAGCATGTTGCATACAACCATTCCCGTTTCGACTGTCGTAACTAAAATCACTCACACACAATGACAGTAACAGTAGTCATTCATACAAATTCAGCAGTAGCAATTGTACCCTTATTTTTATTTCCATTTTTATTTATTCTTTTGACTTCTTTATTTGTCTTCTGATGCATTTTTATTACAGCAGCAGTGACACGACCACAAAGAAAAAGTATACCAAGTAAAAGAAAAAGGTGTACTGAAACAATAACAATTTTAAAATTTATTTATAGTATTATTAAATGTTCGCTTCTTTGTTTGTATTAGAGCTGCAATTATATTATACTACATATTTTTATATACTGGTATACCACATTTTTATAAAAATCTTGTATGGCTTATAAGGATGCTTGTACTTGTACATGTGTTTGTTCTCACTTAAAATTATTACTTATTAACAACACTTATATTACAGTTTTTTCGGCTAACAAACACTTTTGTTGTCAACAAAAAAAAATTGTTGCTTGTATAGATTTAGTACGTACAATTAAATTTTGGGGGTTACTTTTCAAAACTATTTAGTAAAAATTATCTTTAAATAAGCTGTCGTGCTTTTCTCTTAACCCCTTCCCGCTGAAAACTTATTATTTACATTAAAATATTTGTAGAGTTTTTAGCGCTACTTGATAAGCATCAATGTAAAAATGTAAAAGAGTAAAAATTTCGTTTTTTTTCACCGTCTATCATATGAGAAGTCTTGCCATATTTTAACATTTCTCACTGAATGAGAATTAAAAGTGTCTATCGTGTATATATACTTTGATGCTCTATAACTCTTATCATATTTATCAAAGAACCAGAATTGATGCCCTAGAGCAAATTTCGTCAAGGCAGCATAACTCTTAAATCAATTTAAACCGCCAACTTGGGAAAGTAAAGGGTGGCGATTATCATCCACGTTTAGGGCATCCGTTTTATTCGTTGTACGTTACACTTCTGCAGTACCATTCCAAACCACAAACTAGGTTTATAGTTTTTGTTCCAACCTACTGCATTTCAATGCATTTATTTGTTGGATTATTTTGGCCAAGTACTTGTAATAAAAATAGGTAAATTCATATGTATGCGTATGTGTTATTTTGTCTCTTCATCTACAGCAATATAATTATAAGTTAGTTAAATCGGGAACCGCTTTGAATTTGCTTGTCGTGTGAAGGTTGTATATGAGGACTACAAACAAATATTTACATGCATACACATTTCCACACTTAAACGCTACAGCTACTGCAACAGTCTTTATGTGGCATTCGTCTAAATATGTATGTAAAAAAGTATATTTTGTGCACAATTATTTGTATAGCTGAATGTAAATTCCCACTTTTGTCATTCATGCTTTTAACATTGTTGTCATTATTACAGCTTTATTTATTTGTTTGAGTTAGCAAGTGGACCACAAGTAATATTGCAGGTTTATCTATAACAAACCGAATAAATAAACAGGTCGAATAACTTATGAAATAAAAATATTTAAATTTAATAAAATGGTTATTTTAAAGAAATTTTTCTATATAAAAATATTTATGTATGTTGTCCAGTGAAAGAAAATTATATCATCTGTACAAAAATGAGTGCTATGAGATGTCAAAAAACACATCTCAGTAATGAATTCTACCCATGTTTCAAGTAATTGGCTAACTAGCATGTTTATTTACTTTTACAGAATAGATGGTAACGAAATCCAATATGACATCTAGATCTATTGTGGTCTTTTCGCATGAAGGAAAAAAAATTTGAAATTGTGTAAATGCACCTTCTTAGTTGATCGTACCTCATAGTGTGAAATATTAAGAAACATACTTCGGCTGTAGGGAAACACGATAATAGTTCTCTTACTTTTTAATAGAATATTTAGCTGGTTTAGGAGAAACCTTATTTATGTATTATGTGACAGCGAATTTCGTAAATCCAACTTTCCAAATATACACTTTTATACACTTTATATATACATATACATATATAAATTGCGAAAATTAAAACATGTTTTGGCTCTCTTTTATCATTTTCTCCGATTGTAATTTGAAACCGCTTTAGGTGTTTTGTTATTCGTGATATTTACGGGTATACCTGCGAATGGCGATAAAATCAGTCACCATGTTTCGTTTCGGTTTTCAGATGTCTTATTAAAAACAGTTTCTTTTTACTTTAATAATTGCTTTATTTTGTGGTATTTAAATAAAACTATTATTATTATTTTTCGTTGTTTAAAACATTAAAAATCACTGTAATCCTTTTACCTTTATAACTAAAGAATTTACTTATCAATTTTATTTATTTATTTTATTCCAATTAATATTAAATACTTATTAGTAACTGATTTTATAGTTCATTTATGTTTATTTATATTGCAATAAAAAAATTTTTTTGTTCTTATATCACACTTTCTGTAATCAGATCTCTGCATCTCGCATATCTAAACGCATCTTTTGTCCAGTATTTATGCATTCAGAACTCAAAAAGTGATTACAAAAGTGATTTCAAAATAATAAATATAAAATTTTTCTTGCCATCTGTCACATAAATATTTGGCAGTTAGCCTGAATATTGTAAATTTAAAATAATAACTTTTTTTGGATTAAATCTTTATAAATTAATATTAAAGGATGTTACAAAATTAGCGCAAGATTTGTATGTGCCTCCATTTGTGCAGTGAACTTGTGGAATAAAACAAAAATTTATTGTAATTAAAATTATTTATTGAAGTTTTCCATGTTACATTTGTAAATAAAAAGTTCAACTTAGAAACTCAACCAATATTATGTGCGTATATTGCCTTTTTAAAATACTTCTGCAGAACACAAGATCCAAATCAAATGGAAAGGAGCTAAATGTAAACGGAATCTTTCTCTATAATATTGGAATTTTTACTGACATTTTTATTCGTAAAGAAAGCATGACTTAATTTCATTTTATTGGATGCAAACACCAAGTGCTGACAGCCAAGTATTTAATTTTTCCTTCCACTTACTTGTTTTTTAGCACTATTTTAATAGAAATATTTTCATCAAGTATGCCTGGCGGCAATAAACAAAGGAATTTTACTTCCCTCCTCTTTTCTCTCACACACCATCACAGTTGCTCATTTTTGCACTGCACTACATATAAAAAAATTCCTTCAATACACTTGGAATACATACACAGGTTTTTTTTTTAAACCAACCAATCTTAAATACTTTATAAAATTTCTTAATCACAATTATGTCATAAATTATTCAGTTATGCGTCATAAAAAATATTCTCATACTTTTACAATGTTGTATGGTATGGTATTGATATGCAAAAATTGTTCATTATTATTACGAAAGTTGGGGGGCTTGATAAGCTTAAAGACTAAAAGTCTTTAAGCCCTACTGCAAAATACAGTACAATGTTATTGAGCGAAAAGCTCAGTTCTAAAGGACGAAAGTGCTTTCAAAGTGATACATGACTACCCAAAAATTTTTAACATGACAGTTCTTAATAAATGAGTGTTAGAAATATCGTATATACATATTTTCGATTATCAATGGCGATATAATTAGTAATTAAAGTTGTTTTGAGAAAAAATGAAAATATATGTTAAAGAAGAAAATCCTTGAAAAAAATGAAAATTTCTTTGTCTTACAGGGATAAAAAATAAAAAGAATTTTAAAGAAACCACGATTTGAGAATAACAAACTTCCTAAAGTATAGTCGAATATAAAACTGAAAGATATTAAGTGCAGGCAAACCAATAATAAAATATGTTACACTTTTAACCGTTGCCTTTCTTTACCCGTCCTACACCGTGACTCTATCTGCTACAATTCCCTACAGTTTTGATATAGAACATGCTAACTTTACAAAAATTGATCTATATATATTCGTATAGCAGATATCTGAAATAAAAGTTACTTTAATTATACATATATGTATGTTTGTTAATAGTATATCAATTCTTATTAAATTCAAATATTGTATAATTGTGCTGCATTATACATTTTAGGATTTTAAAAAAAAGTGAAAATGTAACTTTAACGAAGGTATGGGAATATTGTTAAATATTTCCTATCTCTTTTGATTAAAATTAATTGTAGCCTGTAATAACTACATGATGAAGTTAATTAGGCAGAGTTAATTAAGAAATATGTTTAACAGAGATCAGAGACAGAAGTTTGCATTTAGTTTTTGTGAATTTAAGTTACTTTCTTTGAATTATATATAATATTCTCCTGCTTCTAAATACTCGTATTATTTGCACGATCTCATCCAAGTCACAAATACAGTTTGTCCTCCTCCAATTGTTCTGTTTGTTAAGAGCAAACTACAAAAATAATGTGTTTAACGTAAAGCTGAAATTACAAGAAAAAGTAAAAAAAAGGAGGCGTATAAAGTTGCAATCGAACCTAAACATAAATCTAAATTACAAACACGCCAATAGAGAGGTCAGATTTATTTACGTGTACATACAAATAAAAAACATTTCATGTTTAAATTAAGTTTAAATATATAAACTTATAATCATTTATAAAATATTTAACATTTTACCAGCGAACTGTACATACATATTTCTTAATATAACATAATATAAAAATGATAAAGACTAACAAAACTTGCTTATAAATAACTTATAACTTATTATAATTTTTGGAAATCCCAAAGAATTTTAGTTTTAAAATGTATTGTATATAATAATATAAAAAAATGGTAATCTTTGACACAAAATCTATATTTTACATATTGTAAAATGTTTATTTAAAGTACATTGAACTAACAAAATTTTTCATTGGTAATAACAGCAAATGACGAACCTCTCCTTCAAACATAACATCAGAAGTTAAACAACCATGTCGAACAAAATACAACTTCGGACAAGTTGCACAAATTAGTAAAAAGTGAGTAGAGTTCGACGAGTATAAAATCAGAAGGCAACACCTATTTGGTAGCAGTTTGAATATGAAATTTACAGCGGTAAAACGAGAAGAACGAAGTGAATGAACAGTTATAATAATATTAACAAAAAAGTTGCAAGCAAAATCTAAAAAATAAAAAATCGAACATTAAAATGTTCTATTCAATAAAACAATCCACAGTTAAAGAAAAGAAACAAACTAAACGGAAAACGGAAGCGGAATTAAACGCATATCCGCAACTAGATGTTTGCGGAGCGAACAAAGTTAAACTACATTGACATAACCAGAAAGAAGTTATTAAAAAATATTATATCCTTAAGTTGAGTATTGAAAAGAAAACAAGGAAAAATAAATAAAAAAAATTAAAGTCAAAAAAATAATTTGTGTAAGTGTAGGTAAATTGCTTCAGTTTGTGTTGTGCAAAATTGCAACTGAATACATTTCGAGCCACTAATTTGGCTAAAATATTAAAAGGATGTAAAAGTGCACCGTGTACTCGTAACTCGTTCCGACATGTTTATAATTAAATACAACCCCATACACATACATTTGTATGTATCGATTGTTGCTTAAATATGTTGTGAGTTTATATATATGTATATGTGTGTGTGTATAAAACATTTATTGTTCCTTTTTTCCAATTCCGCGAATTATATTAGTTTTTCATGTAGTTAACGCCATCAAAACGGCTGGAAAAATTACAAGTTACATCGAAAATTATTACAAAAATTAAAATAGCGGTTGTATAAAGTTCGATTGAGATTGTTCTGCATTTTACCGCTTTATTTATTTTTATCAGAATTTAGTTTATACATTTATACAAAAAATGTTATAGCAACAAATTCAAAGCTTAGAAGAGTTTGTATTAAATTGAAAAGTTTGACAGAAAAAGTTTTACATCAACATAAAAAACTATTTTAGCTATTAAATAAATAAATTTAACTCAGCCTGCACTGCAATAGTGATCTTGCTTCCCTGCATCTTCATCACTCTTTATTTTGTGAGTGCATTCTCTTTTCATATATAAACTGATTAAAACTGGTCACATTCTTTTATAAAGCAAGACCGTTACTCCACTGTTCAAATATGGCAAGCCAGGGTAAATGCCATTACCAAATAGCTTTTGCTTTCTGCGCACCGCCCTTTACATAAATTCTTCTTACGTATGGTTTCTGCCCTACATTCGTATCTTAAAATCTATATAGAAATCTATCAATAAGCATTGTTTGCTAAATTAGCCGATCAATATTTGGGTTTGTGCAATACGCATAAAGTTTATATATTTATGGCTTTAAAATATTACATAACGTGAGAATGTATAATATCGAGTAACTCTAATTAATATTTATTATAAAGGCCATGTTTCACTATGTTTTGTTTACACAAACGTCTGATAGTGATACGTTACTGATTTAAAAATTGTACAAATTGTTGGTGCCATCCTATCGCACAAAAATTATGAAAATAATTTCTACTGAAATTTTTAGATCCCACTATCCAATTTATATCCATATCCCACTATTTATTTATATTTCTTTAAATACGCGTAACTCAAAACGTGATAGTTCCGAGATGGGTGGTGTGCTTTATTCTAAATATATTGTCCTATTTAGAGCGAAAAGAATTAAAATTTTTGTTGCGTATAATGTTTTAAAAAATGTTTAAAAAAGCAGTCCGAAAATTATAAGTTTTCAAAATTGTTATCAATGAATTATTAGTCCGACAATTGACAGTCCTTGTTTACATATTACACAAGTAAGTTTCATAAAATATTTAAAGTTCTTAAAGTTACATTTTTTTCTTGCAATAATAATATTGAAATGCTTTTTCTCTGCGCAGTTTCGATTTCATTACGCAAATAGCTGTAGGGGTAGCAATTGCCACCATTTTTCTAATTAATATCTTAAAATAATGCTATTTAATAGCCCATAGTTGAATTGGGAATTACGAAGTCGCGCTTTAAAAAGAAATACGCGATGTTTAGAATAATTAGACAAGTTATGGGAATATACCAAGTTGCGATATCTCTATGGTAGGTACCCCAAGATTCAATAGTGCCAAATGAGTTGGTAATAAGGACAATCGAAACCTTTTTTTTTAATTTACTAATATTTAGGGCTAAAGCAATGACTGTGACTAGAACTTGTTTATTTTCACCTCGTTTGTAGTTATTAAAAAAATATAACTGCATATTACCAGATGCACACACACCTAGCAAATATAGGATAATAAGTCAATAAATATTAATCAATGTTAATCATTTCCAACATTTACATATACGTGCATATATACTTTTTATTTATATTTATACAACCGCTGACTACGGCCGTAAAGTTGAATAAATGAATAGAGTGGCATACAATAAATTTCAGTTTGTAGCAAATATAAGGAAACGATGCTGCAACTAGCAGTTACTATCTTACAACAGCATGACTATATCGAGGAAAATATATATGAACATAAAAATATTACTAAGGGACAAAAACATTAGAAGTGATGTAATAACACAACAAAGCGCGGAATACTCTTCAGTTAATGAAACAAACCGAATAAACCCAGCAATGACTTTTTGACTGTACGAAAAGAAGATACTTAAAAATAAAATAAAGTTTTATTTAAAACTACACTTGACTAAAAAGTTTTTTTTACCGACATAATATGTCATCTAAAATGTAAGCAACTTTTACGATATAATTAAAAATAATTTGACTACAAATTAACAAGGATAACTGTTGGGTGTGTATGATGTAACTGAAAATTAGATACAAGTGAAAAAATTTATTTGCATAAAAGGCGGAGAAATAATAGTAAAAACATAATAAAATTAAACCGACCTAAACATTATTTTATCATTCGCTGTTTTGGTTTTATTCACCTTCCCCAGTACTTTAATTGCTGCCTCTAAATCACTTTTATTTCCTTAGCAAGCAAATGTTATTCAATTTACGTTAGCTTGTATTTTTTGTGCGTATGCGTTGAAATGGCATTGTTAACGGAAGAATTAATGAAATCCAGAAGGAACACAAGACATTTAATATGGCCACAACATCCTCAAAGTGTGTCTTCAAAAGAAAAAAATTGCAATAATAAAAGTGAATCTAAATCGTTTAAGGAGTTCGCTGACAGTAGCTGTAAGACGAGGCATATTTCCCGCACCAGCCCAATTATCATGCCTTCCTCCCCGAATGCCATTATTATCTACACATTGGCATTACTAACATTTCTGCCTCTTACCGTTATCTCCAACCGTAAGTATTTGATAGGAAGTATTTTTTGTATTTATATATTTATTTACATCTACGGAGTAAAGGGGCTTTTGATAAAACACCTGCGTATTAAAAATAACATTTTTAATTTTTTGCAACAGTTCTCAGCCACTCGTTACCAACAACAAACACCTCACAAAATGCCGAAATAATATGAAACTCAATTTAAAAATGAATTTGAATAATTATAAAAAAATGAGAGAAATTTCCCGATATGTTCACAATTTTGAGTTGGTTATAGCCCACTGGCTTTTTGTTACATGTAGTTTTCCAATTTCTTAATCGGGAGACCTACACCAGAACAATGCTTGTGAATGATCTAAAGCAAAAATTTAAAAAATATTCAATCTCCATTTTAAATTTGCTTCTCGGAAGAAGCGCATTTTTAATTTAATGAGTAGGCAAATAACCATAATTGTCGTTTTTGGTTATTGAAAGTTATTTGCTTTTGAACATTAATGGCGTTTTATTTTCTATCATAAAAATGATCGCCTTTGAAAGGTGCATCCTTAAAAAGTTTTGCACACTCTAAAAATTCCTTGTTATATGTAACGAGAAAAGAATACAAAATAGAAAAGAATGACGCTGCCCTCGTTTTAGCATATGATAAAAAACTTTTGTCTCTTAGAAATTATGAATTTGCTGTTTTGTAAAGTGGTAAGATTTTACTCCTCAATAACATAAAGAATAGTAGTTCAAAATGAATGATTTTTATGCATAATTAGATGATACCGAAGCAACTTAAATTTAGTTATTCGCTATTCAATAACTCGCAACGATCGTATATCGAATGTAGCTCATAATAACGATGCAAGATTTTAATAAAATTCTCATAAATTGCGGCATACATTTAATAAGTGTGCAATGAATTTAAAGAAAATTATTTGTTGGATTACTTCGCCAGAAACATTTTAAAGACAAATAATTACTTACACCCAAAAGGAGAGGCGAAATTTAATTTGTAAATAGTTTTTAGCCACTTCATTAATAAATTGATGGAATAGCATTAGAGGAATTTTAGGCACTCATCAGTGGGAAATAGAATTATTTTCAACCTTTGATAGCTTCAAGGCACAAGCAATAAAATATTTAAGACTGAAAAGTAGAAGGTGATAAATAAACGAGAAGTTTACTCAAATTCCAGCTATTAAGAAACAGAACCCACAATCCAAATATACCATTGCATACATAACTAAATATAAAATCCCACAGAATTTATAATTCAAGTTAATTTTCTCCATTTGCGATGAGTTTCTTTTGTTGGCAAAAGCACACTTATTATAATTCAGTTCGTTACTGAAATTCATGTTAATATATTATTTATGTACAAAATTGTCTAATATCTTTAAATAAAGATGTGATAATTCCTCATACATTGTATTTGATGTAGAATACGAGTAGCAAGTACACAGTTCATTAAAATTGCGACATTTGGAATTGTGAGATTTTGTTTTGGGCTATTTGCTATGTACAAAGGACTCCACCTTAGGAAGAAGCTTAGACAAGTATAGGAAGAATGAGAATTCAATGACAAATATATTTAATAACAAATAAGTTTGGAATTGTTATTTTAATAGGATCGTACCTCGAAACTGCGATCTTTGTTTTCGGCAATATGCTGTAATAAGATAGATTAATTTTTAAGTGAGTAAGTGATTTATTAATGAGAGCGCAACTAGAAGCTCGAATTTGCTTTATTTGCCAAAGCAGAACTTTCCTGCTCAAAGGCTTGGATAATTGTCCTTCTTATAATAGAAGTTCGGTTTATTTATGAGCTAACTTTGAGAGGCTGTCTTAAATCTAGAGTTGAGTGACTTCCCAAAATAATAAATTATTAAATATAAATTCAAAATATTTTTTAAACAAATTTGGAACGTTCGGCATGTGGAAACAGATACATTCTAAAATAGACAGAGAAATACATCTAGCTTTTACAAATATGTGTTGATAATACATGTTTGGCTCATTAATTGTGGCTAAGGTGTGTAAAAAATGTAAAGGTCTTTCATATACAAAATTGTAATGCTAGCAATAGAGCTTGTTTTGTTATGCTATATTACGCAGGTACACCGACTGTCTGTGTCTCGCTACAATACAATTCTACATCACCAGGATTACTTTCTAAATGTTATCGGGATAGTGTGATCTTTGTTTACTGTAGAACTTTCATTAGCCCAATCGAAAATATTTATTCATTTATCAATTTTATAGATTTCCTATATCGCCTTTGATAAAACCTTAATAAATTAATAATTAATCTTTCTTTCTTTTGAAGGTCTTTCTGATACTAAGTTGCACGAAATTTATTTGAACAACAAAGAAATAAAGCTCAGCTGGATGGTTGACTGGTACAAACAAGAAGTTTTGTTCCACCTGCAAAATGCCTTCAATGAACAGCATCGTTGGTTCTATTTGGGTTTCTCAAAACGTGGTGGGATTGGCGATGCAGACATTTGCTTCTTTGAAAATCAAAATGGATTTTTTAATGTTGTTACGGACACCTATACCAGCCCGGATGGAAAATATGTTCACAAGGACTACCAGCAAGATTGTCTGTTGTTTAAAATAGATGAATACACGTTGGCCTTTAAACGGAAATTCGATACTTGCGATCCTTCAGACTTTCGCATGCATGTAAGTCGCCGTGTGTGTCCATCTTATAAAACATTTACAATTGATTGTTACTGCTAACCAAGTTTTTTTTATTTCGGATACATCTTTTTCTGTTTATTTTAGGAAGGTACCATGTACATTATGTGGGCGAGAGGTGAAGTTGAATTGGAACTAACGGATTACCAATTTCCATTTCCTAATGTTTCCTCACTGGAGTCAGGCATTAAAATGATGCAGTTATTAAGAGCAGATAAAATTGCTGTGCCAGAAACGTGAGTAAGAAAGACAATTGAAATCTGGGTTTGACGAACACACGAATAACATAAATTATTAAAAGTATTATTGAAGGAATCAATTTGAAAAATTTTCTTGATTTGTTGATTCCCTCATTTAATGAATAATATTAGCTTCGAAAGTTTCCCATTTTATTATTTTACTGCCCAAAAATTATCAACACCACGTGGCCATGTAAAAATACACCTCATTGCCTTCAGAGTTAAAGTTAAATGATAAACTTACTACACCGTTGGGACACAAGATTCCAAAAGCCAAGAACTTCTTTTAATGTACTGAATAAAATTACAAAAAACTTTCGTACTTTCCAAAATAGTAATAAGTTAATTCCGCTACAGAAGATGTTTTTACTGGTCACTCAGATGTGCCTGTGAAAAAATTACGACCACTTGGAAAGAGAACGATACACATGGGTACTGTAACAGTGGCTTCGAATACTCTTGTAGAGTATTTTTATAGAAAAATATTATGTTAAATTTTAATAGTTCAATGCGGTCTGACCTTTCAGTTATTGGAGTGCACAATATTTCAAGTAAGAATTTATTTATTTGATTTGGGGATTTTTACATTTTTCATGAGCGAAATGGGATGGTATACTAGCAATCAATTGAATCCACTTTAGCCTGAAATGATTTAATTGCTTTGAATAACTAGAATTTTCCAAAGTACTGAATTTTAAATAGATATCGTGGTAAAAATAAAATTATACTATACAACGATTTGAACTTAAAGAAATAAAAATTTAAATATTTTAATCCATATTTATTTACTAATTTCTTAAAATATTTAATTCCAATCAGAAAAAGATTCATATGTTCACACACTTTGCGTAATTCCTTTATTTGGGCACTCCTATTGTATATCTTCTTTTCTACTTTCATTCACACAATATCTTAAAAAATTTTAACATTTTTATTACCTCGCATTACGTCTCAATCTTTTGCCTTTATTTTCCTTTTTTAGCAATTTGAAAGACATAGAAATAACACTCGACGAAGTACTGGTGCCAGCAAAAGAAACCACTTATTGGTGTCATGTACAAAAACTCGATAATTTTATACAGCAAAAACATCACATTGTACAATTTGAACCCATTATATCTTCACCCGGTATTGTGCATCATATGGAGGTATTTCATTGTGAAACAGAGTGGAACGTTGAGATCCCACTCTATAATGGTGATTGTGAGCAAATGCCTGCAGAAGCAAAAGTATGTTCAAAAGTCATTGCATTATGGGCCATGGGCGCCAGTACGTTTACATATCCACCTGAGACTGGTTTGCCAATCGGTGGTAAGGTATACAATCCGTACGTACGTTTAGAAGTCCACTTTAATAATCCAGGGCTGGAAAAAGGTAGGTGCATGTAAAGCTGTCAAAGGTGATTTATCTGCATGAAATACATAGAATTCCGGTAATCGCACACAGATACGTTCATACGAGTACATTCGTGTGCAACACACATGTAATTCTATATGGGTCACTTACATACAAAAATGCATGTATGCATGATTAAATCGAGTTGCACAGAAAAGTTAGAGCCAATTCAGTTTATATATTCTAGAAAATAATGGAGAAAATATTGAATCAGTGAAAAATGAATTTCTTTGTAAAGCGAAATAGGAACATCCTTTTCAGAACATGTTGTTCGTTTCTCGTACTCCCTTTTTATTAAAAAAAAAAATTTAATATTTGGAAGAAATAATGTCCTGAAATTTACAAAAATTGCATAGTTACTTCATTTACAAGATCAGTTACCGAAAGGAGAAAGCAACGGTTGAAAATTATATACTATAAATGAAAAATGAGGCTAAAGAAATTTCTGCTAGAACTTTTTAAAGTAGAAAATCTATAGAAGGAATTCCATTAATATGACGTTTACAAAGCTTCAACAATTAATTATTGTTGTGAGCAACTGCAAGTATAGAGAATGTCAAGAATTTGGTTAAATAGGATCTCTTTCAACACTGCAGAGGTGTTTCCTCTTGAGATATATTTTCTACCGGTCATATATGCGCCCCAGTTGATTCAGATTTGTCAACCAGGGTCTTAGTAGCGGTCTAAAAATTATATAAATTCATAAAATGCTGTTCAATGGTTCAAGTTCTTCTGTGCATGTTGGAAATCTAGCTTTCTCTTTTTCCTCCCCCCCTCAAATATTATTTTCGAAAAACTTTAATTAACTCTGTAAATAGAAGATTTAAAAATTTTTTCTAAATATTATTCCAAATCTACAAGTTGGACGACGTTAATTCTTAAAGTATTTGTGTTTTTATGACGAATCTGATTTTAGACAGATTCGTATACAAAAAATATATAACAAGTATGGAGTTATTTACAATCGTGTATTGCATATAATTATGTACAATGAATTTTTTTAATAGAATAAGACTTCTTTATATGTATGTACCTTATGAAAAACTAGAAAAAAATAACAAAAAATAGAGAAATATTGAAAAATAGAGAAAAATAAAAAAACTAGAGAATATTAGTTTTATGGAATAAGCAATTCACACGGGAGAAGGCGCTTCAAATCTTTTTTGCAAAATTTAATAGTAGGAGCGATTATATTTGATGGGTTCGACGTCTACACTGGACAGTCGTAAAAAATATAACAATTCTAATATTTTTGATCTCAAAAGATCTTTTGCAAGGAATATGTATTTTCGTTTTAGAAAAGTGAAAAGTTTTAAAATAAATTTTTGTACCGATTTATTTCACAATGCATTCAGCATTAAACCACTTCAGCATATTGGTCATAATATACTGTTGGGTACCTAACAGCAGCCTTTGACATCGATAAGAAATTGTTCACAAAGATAAGGGGAGAAGAGACATATAAAAGTCAAACATAAACTTATAAGAATGTATATACATACTTAATAGAAAGTCAGAAATCGTATGCAAAATATCTTAGGCTTTTATGATCTTTGAACATCGAAGTTAAAAATATATAATTTTGTGAAAACGCAATGGCAACATAAACAAGAAGCCTTTTTTCTAACCCAATACTGAAATAAATTGATGTGCCACTGACTGCACACAGGAGAGAAAAGCCTGCAACAAACACAAAAACCAAACACTTGTATGTATGTGTTTTGAAGTTGTACGACGAAAGTAAAAAAACAATAGTATTTACATTACCTTCCTCTTACTTAATTTTTGATTTGTTTCATTGTTAACAAAATAGGTCATGTTGACAGTTCAGGTTTGCTAGTCAAAATGGTCTCACAGTTGCGGCAATTCGATGCTGGTGTTATAGAGTTAGGTGTGGAATACACAGATAAAATGGCTATACCACCAGGGCAGGTAGCGTTTCCGCTAAGTGGTTACTGTATTGCGCAGTGTACAGAGCTGGTAAGTAACAATGCTACATACAGCTGAGCCCTTGAATATATATATATATATATATATACTTTTTTTTTGAACTGACTTAACCTGTAAAGCTTTCGGCTTGTTCGCAGGAAAACACCCATGGTCTATGCAAGAATCGAACCTGCGACCTCCGGTTTAGTAGGCTGTACGTTATTCATTCGCCTACGGAGGCACATTTACGTCATTTAAACTTACGTCTTGAAGAAATATTTACATGTATGTCCATATAGTATGTAATTCAAAACATTTATTCCAATTGTTTTCAATATGAATTCACACGTATGTATGTACGTAGATCTTAATTTTGTCTTTTCCTTTATATAAATAAAATTCATTCTTCGATTTCGCAATGAGTCGTTCGTATATCAATTTACGAGTCGTTTGATCTGTTAATTATTGACATTCGTTTTCTACTGTAGATTGTGTTTAATTGGTAACAGGGAAGCTACCAAAGGATTATCGGATGTACTTGAAGGTCTCGTTTCACTATCCTACACAGTCGTACAATTCATTTACACGAAAATGTGAAATTGATATCCTTTTATTTTAATAAATCAAATCAAAAGGGCGTTTCTGGTAACAGACAGATGTTTTGCGGGTCTAAAATATATACAAATGTAATTCATTATATTTGATTGTCATAATAAATTAAACTATAAACGAAATATAAATCATATCATAACTTTTCCATGTTTTTCTTGTTTTGCTTGACAAAAGGAATAACTATTTAAGCTGCTTAAAGTAAAAGCAACAGTGATCGCACGAAAACTATCATTTTATGAAAATTTTCATAAATTTTTGCTTGTCATAAAAATTTCCCAATTTTATGTCGCACCATTTAATTTTTTCAGCACACATGCCAAATTTGTTAAAGCGTACGTCTGTTTGGGATGGTGAAATTAAGCCTTAACTAATGACGCATTCAGTCCTATTTTACAATATTACTTAAATTTTTCTACAAACTCAATTCTGTTTTCTGTGGGAAATAAACTTCAGAATAAAATGAATATGTACCTTTTTCTCACCACACAGTTGATGAAAATGAAATGTTAAATTTCATATGAAACTTTATTCATAATAAGAGAAATGTAAAGGGAAAAACCTCACTGGAATTATATTTATGAAAGGTTTTTTACTTCAAGTGAAAAATTTTTGTGAAAATATTTGTTAGTAGCACATTAATACGAGTATTATGCGAAGAAATAATTTTGCTTTAATTTTAATCTACACAGATAGATAAACATAAGACAAAATTGGGTCATATATAATTGTAATAACCTTTAATTCTTATATGTACGAGTATAAGTTTTTACGGACCAAATCTAAAGTATTATATTAATGATGTTTTCCTTGAAAATAAATAAATGGTCGTTGTTGAAACCTTAAAGATTTGTTTCTATTTTATATTATAAAAACTTTCAGGCATTTCCTTCCTCTGGGATTGTTGTTTTTGGCTCACAATTACATACTCATTTACGTGGTGTACGGATTTTAACGCGGCATTTCCGTGGCAGCGAAGAATTACGTGAATTAAACCGTGATGATTATTACTCACACCATTTTCAGGAGATGAGAAACTTGCATTATAAGCCACGTGTGTTTCCGGTGAGTTTTCTTTTAAATTTATTACTTTTCTCAAATTATTTTCCCATTTTGTACGTACTGAAATACTTCTCTATTTTCAAAATTCTCAAATTTTTTTTTAATAATAGTCGAGAAATATAATATTATTAATATAATTTTTTTGTTTCATATTTTAATTTAATATTATTATTTATGTAATAAATAATAATTTGTATATCGAATCTCTTTAATAATCACCGTCGTAAATCTAAATTATTTAGTACGAAGGCTGCATAACTTAACGGCTAACAAATGGACATCAAACGTTTTTACTCAAATGGTCCCTGAAGAAGAGCACTGAAAGTGTTCGAAATATTGAACAGATTAATTTAATAAAAATGAATTAAACATTCAAAGAGCCAAAAAAATCGATTAAAATTAATATTTCAAAAAGGAATTAAATTATTTTTATATTTTGTAAGCTAACCCAAACAAAAGCATCAAACCAGGAGACTTGGGTCTTGTGGGTTTTTAATTTAAGAACCATTTTGCGTAGATTAGTGGTTGATTTTGATTATGTTTCGTTTGGAATTAATCCATGCGAGTAAGTTGTGTCTTTACACGAATGAACTACTATATAATCAATTTTTAGGTATTTTTGTATGTATGTAGATATATATACTATTCTCGCATATGAAGTCTTTGAATATAAAGTTTTTTCTTTCATCCATCTTTAAAAGCATTTTTGACACATGCATGATTAGAGGAAGATGTGCCCTTAATACGCACAAAAACACGTTCTGTAACAGAGGCAACAGTTTTTGTTTCAATTATTTAACAATAGTTAAAACGGAAGTGTGCGTGGATGTGCATATGTATGTCTGTATGCGTGAACAATAATTAGCTTATTGATCTATGCAATATGTTCTTATTATAATATAGGATATTAAAAAATAAATTCTTCTGTTTGTTCCGTTTCCATGGAGAAGTGTAAATAAAATTCGGAAAAAAAACATGCTCACTAGCAAATCAATAACGTTTGGTGGTAAGTTTATCGCTTCCGATCCTTTAGGTTAAAGGGATCATAAATGTTCTGCAGACCATGGACAACATAGAAATGATGAAAAGGAATTTGCACTTTAATGATTTTTAACATAATTCACATGGATATTTTAAACATCTCTGGTGCATTTAAAAATATGCGGAAGACAATGATTAAATATGCATGCATGTGGCACAAGATTCCATATACAGACAAAGAAGTATAATACCGCCATACTTAAATTAATGACGGTGCAAAATATGTCAAGGTGGAAGAAACTTTAGTCACACAGGGGTAAATGTAATGTAGATGGCAAAATTTATTCATTTTTCCCCACATTTCGCTGTCATTTAAGTATTTCTTTTAATGCACTCTTAATATTTGTTTTTTTGTTTTTTATTTTTTTTTGTTAGAAACACGAGGATTTCAATGTAATATTCAACTATATTATATTGTTTGTTATAATCCACTTTTATTTGTACTCGTCAGGGTGATGCTTTAGTAACAACGTGCTACTATAATACTGTCGGTTACGATAACGCCACACTCGGTGGTTTTTCCATTAGTGATGAAATGTGCGTTAACTATATTCACTACTATCCAGCAACCAAATTGGAAGTTTGCAAGAGTTCTGTGTCAGAAGACACTTTGGAAAATTACTTCATTTACATGAAGAAGTAAGTTGGAATTATTTGTTCTTTATAAAGTTGTTCATTCTTTAGTTAATTTTCATTATCGCTTCTGTTTCTTACACACATTCTCCAAAATGCATATATTTGCTTGGAAGGAATAAAAGTAATGCTCATTCAACTACGATTACAGTTTTCTAAAGCTTCTAATTTTTCAATGCAAATTAATTTGTGATGGAAGTAAAATTCAAAATTGTTTATTTTTAATTTAATTGTTACGTTTGTTACAACTTTAAATTATTAAGTGTATGCAAAATGCACTTGTATTGGAAAACATCTTTATATATTGCGAAAAGAAATAAAATTTGCAAATGGTGGTAGACATAGATACATATCGTTGGATGGATTGCAAAATCCTGTAACTAACACACACTCCACATATCGTTTTTCTTTTAATTTTCGATTACTTTTTACAGAAATATTTTTACTCATTTATTAGTTAAGTGGTTTTGATTTTCAGTTAACGATATATTTTAAAAATATGTAACTACTAATGACATCGCACCATCTTGGAGAAGCAAGCAAATCACGCAATATTGTTTCGCACACTTTTTTTATATTTTGTTATAGTTTTTTTCAGGAACTCCTTTCTAATTTTTCCTGCATTCTTAGCAACATAGAAAGTCGAATTTTTCGGCACATTTAAAACTCAATATTCCTTGCATTTGCTTACTTTTTGTTTTTTTCTTTGATTTATTTTATTTATTTTTGTTGAAATTGCATCTATTGCTTGAAGGAAAGAGCATCAACATGGAATACGATTAAACGGTGCACGTTCAAACAATTACCGCAGCATCCAGTGGACACAACCACGTGTGGACCAATTGTATACAACTTACGTTCAGGAACCACTTAGCATGCAGTGTAATAAGTCAGATGGTTTTCGTTTCGACGGTTACAAATGGGAGGGTGCACCCATTACACCCGTAAAAATTAAAATACCAATACATCGTAAATTGTGCCCCAACTATAATCCATTGTGGCTAAAGCCATTGAATAGAGGAGAATGCGATTTGTTGGGTGAATGCATTTACTAAGAGAAAAATATCATCGGAAGCGAAACCTCAAGTATACTTGGAAGTACACTTAATGCTATTTTCCTTTAAAGCGCAACATTTTCAAAAGTTATGGAGCGTTAGTGTCTTATATAATACAGATAATATTGTTATAATAAATCTCAGTTTCCGGTTTTTTTTTATTTTACTTATTATTATTACGTTAGGTGTATCTATTTTACGCTTTTCTTTAATTTCCGTAAAAAGGAAGGACTCTTTCTTATTTCAAAAATCAAGAAAATCCATTTAATGATGGCAATTTAATACTTCCACGCCCACGAAGTTTCAATTTATATATTTCATACAGGAGTAAATTAGAAGGACTGATTAAAAAATATACAGTATGACTTACTGTCTAAGCAGTGAGTTGTAAAGGACCGGCTTACTTTGATTTCCAGGCAAGTAAGCTGTAGTCTTCTTAGTCTTCACGCAATTGTGCCTCAATGTAAAGTGTAAGGTGTAATGTTTTGAGTGTTCAGATTAAATTTATGTCAGATGCCACTACAGTTTTAAGTTTAATTTAGAGTTTTTTTAGGTTATCAGAATACATTCGATACTTAAACTAAAACTAAAACAATTTGAAAATACAGTTTAATTTAAAATTTGATAAAGCTTCGAATGAAATTGGCATGTTTTTGACTTTGAGAGGTTTTGTTTGTCATCAAAGAAAAATAATTCTATATACCAGATCATCGAACTAAATTTTCTGCCTCCATATTCTTAAAGTTTTTATTAAATGTCTTATGGTGGAAAATCATTTTTCAGCAATTAGTAAGTTCGTAATCTAGAAATGATTGTCGTAGTATATTTAATTACTACATCCGGCAGTGAAAAAATGTCTTAATAAGCTTCGAATAATTTACACCGACGATAATATGAATTTGAGCACAAACTCCATCGATATTTGCCTAGAGCAGTATTTCATTGGAAAATAAAAGGAAAACAATACAAGAGGTAGTACTATTTAGTTAGGTTACTTTTCATTTATATTTGGTTTGTTCAGTGTTGTGAGAGTTAGAGGAAAATATCTGTGTGTATAGTGAGATCTGCAGGGAAAAAATTATCCATTTCCTATAATTTTTTTATTATTTTTTTTCATTTCTGAAATAAATTCGTTTACCATTCCACATTGTAACAAAAAGAGGCAATCAAAGGGTTTCCTCCTTTAGATTAAACTGTGTACACATAACTGAGGGCCACTGTAATCGTATATGTACATATATATTCCATTAAAGAACAAAAAAACATATTATTAAGGGGTGGGTTGCCCACTTTTATATAACTTTTAATGATTTCTTTTCCACTTGGAGTTTTAACCGACAAGCAGCCATTTTTAATTGTCGAAATTTATTTGTAAAATATGAACATTTTAACAACTCTTGGCGTTTTTTTTTCGAAAAGGCCCTTCTTTAGATGATTAACTCTCCATTAGAATAAAGATAAAACTTGCTTTTCAATTTCATAATAAACAAACAAATACTTGATGCATTTTATTTATTACGCCTAACAATCGAAAATTATTATAATCTTATTTCGCGTCCTTTTATTTAGCGCAAACCATTGTCACTTGTAATTAATTCTTTTTATTAATTATTAATATAAATAAAATAAAGATAAAACTTGCTTTTCAATTTCATAATAAAAAAACAAATACTTGATGCATTTTATTTATTACGCCTAACAATCGAAAATTATTATAATCTTATTTCGCGTCCTTTTATTTAGCGCAAACCATTGTCACTTGTAATTAATTCTTTTTATTAATTATTAATACAAATTATAAATGAATAATAAATTTAATATTTATAAATTAATAATTTATTTATTTATTAATTCTAAGCATTGCAAGCCAAACATACTATATTTATAAGAAATATATAACAAGAACTTATGTATATGAGATGTGATAAAAATATATATGTATCTTAATTACAATATCTATTGTGAAAGCAAATTTATAAGATCATAACATAAAAATATATAATAAGACAAAAATAAATCTAACATGAAATTAAGGTAGAAAAAATTAAATTAAATTAAAAACCACCTCCATACCAGTGAAAAGTAATATGTTTTTATTAACAAAAACAGGTAGGCGAAACAAATATTGGAAGTACTGAACTTCTAAAAACTTCCGGTTCTGTCATTACGGATATCAATTGCTCGTTTTCATTTAGACGCCCATAATTTACAGAAATCAATTAAAAACTCTGAGACAAAGACTTTCCCCGAAGGGAAAATACCGTGGATGCTACCACTGATGGAGATGGGTTATGTAGATTAGGCCTAATACAAGAATTACCATCAGTTGTTCCTATTATATAAAATATATAGCGTTTCCGCAGAAATTACGTTCTAGTTGTTGTTGTTGTACAACGCAATCAAATTAACAGTGACAAATTGTGAATTATTAAAAAATATTTAGTCTTTATTTCCTCCTTTAATCATTAAAGTATCCAAAGAGGAAAGATTAAATTCAATTTTTTTTCATTCAACATTGCATCTACACCAGATTTATAATTAACTATAATTAGTAATAATTCACGATTTTATATTCAGTTTACGTAAGCCTGTGTCAAGTAGTTCTTGCATCACTATATAAACTACAATCGGAAAACTGGGGATACCATATGCGAATATATTTAAGCAATATAATGCAAAACGCACATAGCTTGATACTTTTAAAGAAATTTTTACTAAATTAAAGTGTAAAACTAAAATTTAAATCCTTTGCGTCCTTTCCTTTAAGTAAAAGCAACTCTGACCGGACATAAAATAAACAAGCAAGTTTTTCATTCAAAAATACACAAACGAACGTTTTCAAAGAATGACGATTTTTGCCCAAAAATTCAAAAATCGAAAATTACCAAAAATCGAAAATTTTCCCAAAAATCGAAAAACTTTTTTGTCCTTTATTTTTAGGAAAAATATATTTAAAGCATTTGAAGACACAAAATAAACATACAAGAGCAATAAAAACGTAAGTTTTTCGTTCAGAAATACACAAACGGACGATTTTAAAGTGTGACTGTTTTTGCTCAAAAATGGAAAGGGTACCCCCTTATCTAAAAATTGAGTATTTTTCCAAAAATCGAAAAAATTTTTTGTCCTCTATTTTTAGCAAAAATATATTTTAAACATTTGAAGGCACAAAATAAACATACAAGAGCAATAAAAACGCCACTTTTTTATTTAAAAATACACAAACGGACGACTTTAAAGTGTGACTGTTTTTGCCCAAAAATGGAAAGGGTACCCCCTTATCTAAAAATTGATTATTTTTCCAAAAATCGAAAAAATTGTTTGTACTTTTTTTTGCAAAAATATATTTTAAAAACATGAAAACATAAAATAAACAAACAAGAGCAATAAAAACGCTACTTTTTTGTTCAAAAATCCACAAACGGACGATTTTAAAGTGTGACTGTTTTTGCCCAAAGATGCAAAGGGTACCCCCTTATCTAAAAATTGCTCATTTTTCCAAAAATCGAAAAACTATTTTGTCCTTTATTTTTAGCAAAAATATATTTTGAACATTTGAAAACATAAAATAAACATACAAGAGCAATAAAAACGCTCATTTTTCATTCAAAAATATACAAACGGACGATTTTAAAGTGTGACTGTTTTAGCCCTAAAATGCAAAGGGTACCCCCTTATCTAAAAATTGAGCATTTTTCCAAAAATCTAACAATTTTTTTGTCCTTTATTTTTAGCAAAAATATATTTTAAACATTTGAAGACACAAAATAAACATACAAGAGCAATAAAAACGCCACTTTTTTATTCAAAAATACACAAACGGACGATTTTAAAGTGTGACTGTTTTTGCCCAAAAATGGAAAGGGTACCCCCTTATCTAAAAATTGAGTATTTTTCCAAAAATCGAAAAAATTTTTTGTCCTCTATTTTTAGCAAAAATATATTTTAAACATTTGAAGACACAAAATAAACATACAAGAGCAATAAAAACGCCACTTTTTTATTCAAAAATACACAAACGGACGATTTTAAAGTGTGACTGTTTTTGCCCAAAAATGGAAAGGGTACCCCCTTTTCTAAAAATTGAGTATTTTTCCAAAAATCGAAAAAATTGTTTGTCCTCTATTTTTAGCAAAAATATATTTTAAACATTTGAAGACACAAAATAAACATACAAGAGCAATAAAAACGCCACTTTTTTATTCAAAAATACACAAACGGACGATTTTAAAGTGTGACTGTTTTTGCCCAAAAATGGAAAGGGTACCACCTTATCTAAAAATTTATTATTTTTCCAAAAATCGAAAAAATTGTTTGAACTTTTTTTTTAGCAAAAATATATTTTAAACATTTGAAGACACAAAATAAACATACAAGAGCAATAAAAACGCCACTTTTTTATTCAAAAATACACAAACGGACGATTTTAAAGTGTGACTGCTTTTGCCCAAAAATGGAAAGGGTATCCCCTTATCTAAAAATTGATTATTTTTCCAAAAATCGAAAAAATTGTTTGTACTTTTTTTTGCAAAAATATATTTTGAACATTTGAAAACATAAAATAAACATACAAGAGCAATAAAAACGCTCATTTTTCATTCAAAAATATACAAACGGACGATTTTAAAGTGTGACTGTTTTAGCCCTAAAATGCAAAGGGTACCCCCTTATCTAAAAATTGAGTATTTTTCCAAAAATCTAAAAAATTGTTTGTCCTCTATTTTTAGCAAAAATATATTTTAAACATTTGAAGACACAAAATAAACATACAAGAGCAATAAAAACGCCACTTTTTTATTCAAAAATACACAAACGGACGATTTTAAAGTGTGACTGCTTTTGCCCAAAAATGGAAAGGGTACCCCCTTATCTAAAAATTGCTCATTTTTCCAAAAATCGAAAAACTATTTTGTCCTTTATTTTTAGCAAAAATAAAGGACAAAAATAAACATACAAGAGCAATAAAAACGCCACTTTTTTATTCAAAAATACACAAACGGACGATTTTAAAGTGTGACATAAAATAAACATACAAGAGCAATAAAAACGCTCATTTTTCATTCAAAAATATACAAACGGACGATTTTAAAGTGTGACTGTTTTAGCCCTAAAATGCAAAGGGTACCCCCTTATCTAAAAATTGAGTATTTTTCCAAAAATCTAAAAAATTGTTTGTCCTCTATTTTTAGCAAAAATATATTTTAAACATTTGAAGACACAAAATAAACATACAAGAGCAATAAAAACGCCACTTTTTTATTCAAAAATACACAAACGGACGATTTTAAAGTGTGACTGTTTTTGCCCAAAAATGGAAAGGGTACCCCCTTATCTAAAAATTGAGTATTTTTCCAAAAATCGAAAAAATTTTTTGTCCTCTATTTTTAGCAAAAATATATTTTAAACATTTAAAGACACAAAATAAACATACAAGAGCAATAAAAACGCCACTTTTTTATTCAAAAATACACAAACGGACGATTTTAAAGTGTGACTGTTTTTGCCCAAAAATCGAAAGGGTACCCCCTTATCTAAAAAGTTATTATTTTTCCAAAAATCGAAAAAATTGTTTGTACTTTTTTTTTAGCAAAAATATATTTTAAACATTTGAAGACACAAAATAAACATACAAGAGCAATAAAAACGCCACTTTTTTATTCAAAAATACACAAACGGACGATTTTAAAGTGTGACTGTTTTTGCCCAAATATGCAAAGGGTACCCCCTTATCTAAAAATTGAGTATTTTTCCAAAAATCGAAAAAATTTTTTGTCCTTTATTTGTAGCAAAAATATATTTTGAACATTTGAAAACATAAAATAAACATACAAGAGCAATAAAAACGCCACTTTTTTATTCAAAAATACACAAACGGACGATTTTAAAGTGTGACTGTTTTTGCCCAAAAATGGAAAGGGTACCCCCTTATCTAAAAATTGAGTATTTTTCCAAAAATCGAAAAAATTTTTTGTCCTTTATTTGTAGCAAAAATATATTTTGAACATTTGAAAACATAAAATAAACATACAAGAGCAATAAAAACGCCACTTTTTTATTCAAAAATACACAAACGGACGATTTTAAAGTGTGACTGTTTTTGCCCAAAAATGGAAAGGGTACCCCCTTATCTAAAAAGTTATTATTTTTCCAAAAATCGAAAAAATTGTTTGTACTTTTTTTTTAGCAAAAATATATTTTAAACATTTGAAGACACAAAATAAACATACAAGAGCAATAAAAACGCCACTTTTTTATTCAAAAATACACAAACGGACGATTTTAAAGTGTGACTGTTTTTGCCCAAATATGCAAAGGGTACCCCCTTATCTAAAAATTGAGTATTTTTCCAAAAATCGAAAAAATTTTTTGTCCTTTATTTGTAGCAAAAATATATTTTGAACATTTGAAAACATAAAATAAACATACAAGAGCAATAAAAACGCCACTTTTTTATTCAAAAATACACAAACGGACGATTTTAAAGTGTGACTGTTTTTGCCCAAAAATGGAAAGGGTACCCCCTTATCTAAAAATTGAGTATTTTTCCAAAAATCGAAAAAATTTTTTGTCCTCTATTTTTAGCAAAAATATATTTTAAACATTTGAAGACACAAAATAAACATACAAGAGCAATAAAAACGCCACTTTTTTATTCAAAAATACACAAACGGACGATTTTAAAGTGTGACTGTTTTTGCCCAAAAATGGAAAGGGTACCCCCTTTTCTAAAAATTGAGTATTTTTCCAAAAATCGAAAAAATTGTTTGTCCTCTATTTTTAGCAAAAATATATTTTAAACATTTGAAGACACAAAATAAACATACAAGAGCAATAAAAACGCCACTTTTTTATTCAAAAATACACAAACGGACGATTTTAAAGTGTGACTGTTTTTGCCCAAAAATGGAAAGGGTACCCCCTTATCTAAAAATTTATTATTTTTCCAAAAATCGAAAAAATTGTTTGAACTTTTTTTTTAGCAAAAATATATTTTAAACATTTGAAGACACAAAATAAACATACAAGAGCAATAAAAACGCCACTTTTTTATTCAAAAATACACAAACGGACGATTTTAAAGTGTGACTGCTTTTGCCCAAAAATGGAAAGGGTATCCCCTTATCTAAAAATTGATTATTTTTCCAAAAATCGAAAAAATTGTTTGTACTTTTTTTTGCAAAAATATATTTTGAACATTTGAAAACATAAAATAAACATACAAGAGCAATAAAAACGCTCATTTTTCATTCAAAAATATACAAACGGACGATTTTAAAGTGTGACTGTTTTAGCCCTAAAATGCAAAGGGTACCCCCTTATCTAAAAATTGAGTATTTTTCCAAAAATCTAAAAAATTGTTTGTCCTCTATTTTTAGCAAAAATATATTTTAAACATTTGAAGACACAAAATAAACATACAAGAGCAATAAAAACGCCACTTTTTTATTCAAAAATACACAAACGGACGATTTTAAAGTGTGACTGCTTTTGCCCAAAAATGGAAAGGGTACCCCCTTATCTAAAAATTGCTCATTTTTCCAAAAATCGAAAAACTATTTTGTCCTTTATTTTTAGCAAAAATAAAGGACAAAAATAAACATACAAGAGCAATAAAAACGCCACTTTTTTATTCAAAAATACACAAACGGACGATTTTAAAGTGTGACATAAAATAAACATACAAGAGCAATAAAAACGCTCATTTTTCATTCAAAAATATACAAACGGACGATTTTAAAGTGTGACTGTTTTAGCCCTAAAATGCAAAGGGTACCCCCTTATCTAAAAATTGAGTATTTTTCCAAAAATCTAAAAAATTGTTTGTCCTCTATTTTTAGCAAAAATATATTTTAAACATTTGAAGACACAAAATAAACATACAAGAGCAATAAAAACGCCACTTTTTTATTCAAAAATACACAAACGGACGATTTTAAAGTGTGACTGTTTTTGCCCAAAAATGGAAAGGGTACCCCCTTATCTAAAAATTGAGTATTTTTCCAAAAATCGAAAAAATTTTTTGTCCTCTATTTTTAGCAAAAATATATTTTAAACATTTAAAGACACAAAATAAACATACAAGAGCAATAAAAACGCCACTTTTTTATTCAAAAATACACAAACGGACGATTTTAAAGTGTGACTGTTTTTGCCCAAAAATCGAAAGGGTACCCCCTTATCTAAAAAGTTATTATTTTTCCAAAAATCGAAAAAATTGTTTGTACTTTTTTTTTAGCAAAAATATATTTTAAACATTTGAAGACACAAAATAAACATACAAGAGCAATAAAAACGCCACTTTTTTATTCAAAAATACACAAACGGACGATTTTAAAGTGTGACTGTTTTTGCCCAAATATGCAAAGGGTACCCCCTTATCTAAAAATTGAGTATTTTTCCAAAAATCGAAAAAATTTTTTGTCCTTTATTTGTAGCAAAAATATATTTTGAACATTTGAAAACATAAAATAAACATACAAGAGCAATAAAAACGCCACTTTTTTATTCAAAAATACACAAACGGACGATTTTAAAGTGTGACTGTTTTTGCCCAAAAATGGAAAGGGTACCCCCTTATCTAAAAATTGAGTATTTTTCCAAAAATCGAAAAAATTTTTTGTCCTTTATTTGTAGCAAAAATATATTTTGAACATTTGAAAACATAAAATAAACATACAAGAGCAATAAAAACGCCACTTTTTTATTCAAAAATACACAAACGGACGATTTTAAAGTGTGACTGTTTTTGCCCAAAAATGGAAAGGGTACCCCCTTATCTAAAAAGTTATTATTTTTCCAAAAATCGAAAAAATTGTTTGTACTTTTTTTTTAGCAAAAATATATTTTAAACATTTGAAGACACAAAATAAACATACAAGAGCAATAAAAACGCCACTTTTTTATTCAAAAATACACAAACGGACGATTTTAAAGTGTGACTGTTTTTGCCCAAATATGCAAAGGGTACCCCCTTATCTAAAAATTGAGTATTTTTCCAAAAATCGAAAAAATTTTTTGTCCTTTATTTGTAGCAAAAATATATTTTGAACATTTGAAAACATAAAATAAACATACAAGAGCAATAAAAACGCCACTTTTTTATTCAAAAATACACAAACGGACGATTTTAAAGTGTGACTGTTTTTGCCCAAAAATGGAAAGGGTACCCCCTTATCTAAAAATTGAGTATTTTTCCAAAAATCGAAAAAATTTTTTGTCCTTTATTTGTAGCAAAAATATATTTTGAACATTTGAAAACATAAAATAAACATACAAGAGCAATAAAAACGCCACTTTTTTATTCAAAAATACACAAACGGACGATTTTAAAGTGTGACTGTTTTTGCCCAAAAATGGAAAGGGTACCCCCTTATCTAAAAATTGATTATTTTTCCAAAAATCGAAAAAATTGTTTGTACTTTTTTTTGCAAAAATATATTTTAAACATTTGAAAACATAAAATAAACATATAAAAGCAATAAAAACGCCAATTTTTCATTCAAAAATACACAAACGGACGATTTTAAAAATTGACTATTTTTCCAAAAATCGAAAAAATTTTTTGTCTTGATTTTTAGCAAAAATATATTTTAAAAACTTGAAAACATAAAATAAACAAACAAGAGCAATAAAAACGACCATTTTTCATTCAAAAATATACAAACGGACGATTTTAAAGTGCGACTGTTTTAGCCCTAAAATGCAAAGGGTACCCCCTTATCTAAAAATTGAGTATTTTTCCAAAAATCGAAAAAATTTTTTGTCCCTTATTTTTAGCAAAACTATATTTTAAACATTTGAAAACATAAAATAAACATATAAGAGCAATAAAAACGCCAATTTTTCATTCAAAAATACACAAACGGACGATTTTAAAGTGCGACTGTTTTTGCCCAAAATTCAAAGGGTATCCCCTTATCTAAAAATTGAGTATTTTTCCAAAAATCGAAAAAATTGTTTGTCCTTTATTTTTAGCAAAAATATATTTTAAACACTTGAAAACATAAAATAAACAAACAAGAGCAATAAAAACGTCACTTTTTTTATTCAAAAATACACAAACGGACGATTTTAAAGTGTGACTGTTTTTGCCCAAAAATGGAAAGGGTACCCCCTTATCTAAAAATTGATTATTTTTCCAAAAATCGAAAAAATTTTTTGTCCCTTATTTTTAGCAAAACTATATTTTAAACATTTGAAAACATAAAATAAACATATAAGAGCAATAAAAACGCCAATTTTTCATTCAAAAATATACAAACGGACGATTTTAAAGTGTGGCTGTTTTTGCCCAAAAATTCAAAGGGTACCCCCTTATCTAAAAATTGAGTATTTTTCCAAAAATCGAAAAAATTTTTTGTCCCTTATTTTTAGCAAAACTATATTTTAAACATTTGAAAACATAAAATAAACATATAAGAGCAATAAAAACGCCAATTTTTCATTCAAAAATACACAAACGGACGATTTTAAAGTGTGACTGTTTTTGCCCAAATTGAGTATTTTTCCAAAAATCGAAAAAATTGTGTCCTTTATTTTTAGCAAAAATATATTTTAAACACTTGAAAACATAAAATAAACAAACAAGAGCAATAAAAACGCCACTTTTTTATTCAAAAATCCACAAACGGACGATTTTAAAGTGTGACTGTTTTTGCCCAAAGATGGAAAGGGTACCCCCTTATCTAAAAATTGAGTATTTTTCCAAAAATCGAAAAAATTGTTTGTACTTTTTTTTTAGCAAAAATATATTTTAAACATTTGAAAACATAAAATAAACAAACAAGAGCAATAAAAACGCCACTTTTTTATTCAAAAATCCACAAACGGACAATTTTAAAGTGTGACTGTTTTTGCCCAAATATGCAAAGGGTACCCCCTTATCTAAAAATTGAGCATTTTTCCAAAAATCTAACAATTTTTTTTGTCCTTTATTTTTAGCAAAAATATATTTTAAGCATTTGATGACACAAAATAAACATACAAGAGCAATAAAAACGTAAGTTTTTCGTTCAGAAATACACAAACGGACGCAAATACACAAATGCAAATTAAATTTTTAATACTCGGCTGGATATTAATTTTTGAACTATTAATAATTCAAGTAACAACATTAACTAAAAACAATTTTTCTTTAAAATACCACGAATTGTTAAACAACAATCAAAATAATGTTATTAGCAGTGCAATTTCTACAATTTTGATAAAAATATTTTTTTATTGGAAAAAAAAAATTTCTTTTTTGTACAGTAAAACCTTTTTTCATTTACAAAAATTGTTTTATGTTGGAAAATTGAACACAGCCAAATTTGGTTCAGATTTATGTACAGGCTGCAGGATTTCAAGATCCGAATAAGAAGTTTTAATTTGTGCTGTATTTAAAGTTTCTAAAAATTTTTTTCCTGCAAGTGCTTTTGCTTCTTTCTTCAATCTGCCTTCCTCCCATTCTTTGCGATGCGTGAGTTTACGATGTTTATGCATGTTTGCACTAGATATAAAAGTCCTAGGACAATGAGGGCAAGTGTAGAGCGGTTCTCCGGTATGAGTGCTTAGATGTTCTTTTAATTCTAAAGGTCTTCTGAATTTCTTATCGCACATATTGCAAGCATGTTTGCGTTCCAGTGTATGGGTGTATTTAACATGGTGTCGATGAGCATTCAAATTGGGTGAAACCTTTGAACAGTATGAACATATCTGTTCTTGTTGATTTTCTTCTGTATGCATCATTTTTTTATGGCGATTTAGCCGATATTTATTTGTTAATTGTGCACCACAAATATCACATTCCACTTTCGCAGGTGTTTCTCCATTGTGTTCCGCCATATGTCGAATGAACGAAAAACTATCCCGTAACAATTTCCCACAAATATCACAAATTTTAGCGTATTTTTTTGAGTGTGTCAGCGTACAATGTTGTTTTCGTAGATATTCGGAGGCAAATTTTTTATCGCACATAGAACAGGGAAAATTTCTTTCTTCTTCAGGTACATGCGTCAAAACGTGTCGATCGAACACCGGTTTTTTCAAAAATGATTTGTCACATTTCTCGCATGTAAATAGTTGTTGTTGTGTTTCATATAACTGATGGGTTTCCATGTGTTTTTCATAACTCCGCCGAGTAGAAAGTTTTTTATTGCACTGCAGGCACTTAAAATATTCGGGATCTTTGTGAACATTAAGATGGTCGACCAGAACTCCACGTTTGTAGAACTTTTTATTACAACACATAGCATAACCCAGAATATCGTGTTCCTTCCGAAAGTGCATTTTTAAAAAGTTAAAATTATCCAGCGATACATTGCATATACAGCAGGAGAGTTGAAACTGATTATCAGCAATAAATGCGTCATTTTTCCTCATAGCACATACTGCATTTGAAGTCACATTTTTCTTTAAATTTTTCTCTTTAGTTTTTGTATACTTCTTTCTATATTTGGTAACTGCCTTAGTTCTAGCTTTAGCTTTCCGTTTTCTTAAATTGTTTGGAATTACGTTAAAATCATCACAATCATCAAATCCCTCATTTTTATTTACTTCATACCCGATCCCATCACATTCATTTAAAAAACAGTGTTCCCAATCTATGGAGCCTAATTCATCACCACCCAATAAATTGACGTCTAATTCCATCTTTGAAGCTACTGGGGAATCATTTCTTTCATTTTCATGCTTGACCTGTGCAATGGGGGATTCCTCTAATTGAAAGCGGTCAGATTTAATGGGCTTCTTTCTCCGACTTCTTTTAGGTTTATCCAGGTGCATAACATTTTCTGTGGATGATACCGCATTGTCGAAACATTCTTCCTCCACTTTAATATCAACAGCATTCGTATCAATATTATTATTATTCAGAAATGATAATAGTTTATTATTTATATTATGCGCCTTTTCAACTTTGACATAAAACTGATGAAAAGAAGACAATTCTTCCCAACACTGGCAGCAAATCCACTGATCTTTCCTATTGTTGTATGATGGTCTTAAATACCACCACCACAAATGCTTCTCTACAATATGCTGGATGTGCAATTCTTTCCACTCATTCGATAGCGTGTTGATGCGCGAGTAAACATCAACAGTTGATTGGCAGCAAACTACACAACTATCCATTATATTACAGGAATAAAGTAAACTTTAGTTAAATTTCCAAATCTCATATATAATTTATTTGATAAAGTAAAGGTTTAGGATATTGTAAACAAATGTAGAAATTCCAAGTGCTGCCAATGCTGCAATAAATGTATGCTGCCATATTATCTGTAGTAAAAAATATTATTCACTATAAAAATCCCATAATACCATAAAAACACTGCTCAGAATCCCCTAAAAATGATGTTGTAAGTGAATAAAAAAAATTGAATGGAATCTTCCGAAACATTGTGTTATAATACAAGCTATACGACTCAAAAAGTAACATGTTTTAGTAGGAATAGCAAAACCCCCATATGCTATAGAATGTATATATATATACTTTGCTAATAACAACGCTTTGTGCATTTCAGTGGCTGATAGCACAAGTAATTTTCTTTTTTCACTCATTTTAAAAAATAAAATTTAACAATTACAATTTTTGCACATTTGGAAAAAAACCACAATAACATAAAATCAGCTGTAATACCATTGGTTTTATACGACCGCATTAATTGTTCAGACAAAATGTTCGAAATTGTTGAATCGTGTTTCGGAAAACTGTCACTAAAACAACATTTGTCCGCATAAATGTTGTTGCGACAATTTCATGTCACATATATTAAAGTGATTACTTGAAGTATCAAATCACAGTCAAGTAGTTTGAAAGTAGGTAATGCACAAGTCATAATGTTTGTGTACCCAATAGAGAACACAGAAATAAAGCTTTAGATAGAAACGTATTGCTGACCAGCAAATGATATATAACAAAAAAAATTTTTATATATTCGTTTTTTGGTCATATTCCTTTTTTGGGAATTTTTGGCGATTTACTGCGCAGAAATCTAGTTTTTATGATTCGCCCTATAACTTCGGCCTACAATGTCTGTATTATTACCCAAAAAGAATATTGTGTCTACCCTGTGATATTATTTATATAAAATTTAAGAAAAGACGTGCTCGTTTTTAATTTCTTATAAAACAAAAATCATTGTTATAATGTCAAGGGAGGAGAAACAATTAGATGCAACTTTAGATGCGGTACTAAATCGTTTGGGTGATTTAAAGGTATCTATTGCTGCAATGATACACAAATTACAAATTGAATATGAAACTATAAGTTGGCCCCAGTTTATAGATAACTTTGCTTTGATCTCAAGTCATGTAAGTACAATTAAATCCTTAATGGTAATATATATGGAAAAAAATTATAATTTAACAACATTAGCTAACCGGCCTTTCGAAAATTTTATCAAAAGAAGTATGCCCACCGCTTCGTAATCGAACAGTACTACCGCTAATGCTATCACCTGAAAAAGATGAACTTTTAGTAAATATTACACAGGGCAGAGTACCAGTTTTTTCACATGATATAGTACCAGATTATTTGCGTACGAAGCCGGCTCCATTAGCCGAACAAAAAATTATACATAATGAACAAAAAGCTAACAGTTTGACAAATGAAGCTGCTAGCAAACAAGTTGCTCAGTACAATAAAGTAGTTTCACACATTTTAGAAATCGTTAGTAAACAACGAGAAGATTGGGAAATAGATTCGTCTTCGAGGGCCGGGGTTCAACAAACCAGTAGTATGGCTGATACGCACGCACTTGTAGCAGCAGTCGGAATGGGAAAAGGTTTAAAAATGGGCATGCCAATGTCTATTCCTGGAGGTGGGCCTGGCAATATGATGGTGCCACCGGCTATACGTGCTCCGACCCCTTTAAGTTCTGTGAGCCCTGCTGGAGTCAACCAATTGGGAAAAGTACCTTCTGCTATTAAGACTAATATAAAATCTGCTATACAAGTTCATCCATTTCAAAGATAAATATTGCTAAACTTTCAGAAAATATTAATAATTTCAAAAGTTAAAGTAGGTAGATGATTAATTAAATTAATGTAAATAAGTTAATAAATTTCTGTAATTACATAAATTCAGCATTTTGAAATGGTGTATACTCTACGCCTTTCTTTAAGTGACTGAAATAAGAAAACTGCAAAATAAGTATGTTAACTAATTTTCTCGATAGCAGTTCTTTAAACCTCTCAGATTTCCACCTGAAATTTGTTCTTAAAATGTTGCGAGTTTTTCCCAGCATAATAATGAAAAAATAAAATTCCGCATTTTATTTTTTGAAAGACATATCACATGTTTAATCACTTATAAGGCGGATAATTAAATTCTTCTTATATTGGGTAATAAAATAGTGTGATATTCGTTTTGGTAAAAACTTTTCGTTTTTTGGATTTATTCCGGCATTTTTTTAGTAATAAAAAAATTTATTCAATATAAAAGGTTTTTTTTAAATATTTTATTTTATATGCAAATATATTAACTATCTTCACTGATTTGTCAAAAGAAATACAAAATAAATAAAGATTTAACAAACTAAGTTTTCATACAAAGTTTTAAACCTTTTTTCTCTTAAATTCTTTATTAAATTTATTAATATTAATATAGTTATTATTAAATTTTCGAATTACATCCCTATGCAATTCCGAAATACTCTTATAAAAAAAAAGAAAAATGTAGACACCTCTTCGTTAAATAATACGGCTTGGGTGATAAAATTGGCGAATTTTATACTGAAGAGAAAGTAACACAGATTATTTTGTATGAATGGTGGTAATATTGAGATGTGTTAAAATTACATGGAGACAACTGTTTGTTAAAAGGCACATCTTTAAGTACCAACACTTTTTTGAATTCCTAATGTCGTGCTCAAACACGCCATATAATTTTACTCTTACTCATTCCACAGGAAATAACCAGAAAATCTGCAAATTTCCAGCTTACTAAACGAAAACTAGAATTTAGAGGATACAAAATGGACCTAGAAAACTTTAATGACAAGAAATCTCTGATACCAGTAAAAGATATGGCAATAAACCGTAGAGAGATTGTTTATTTTCAAATTAATACTTTAATATACTTACGTCATTTACTCTATTCTCTTAGAGTTTAACCTATATTCAGAGTTTTAAGGTAGACATTGTATTATCTAACGCTACTATACATTTTTTAAACTTGGAAAAATAAAAATCTGGCGTTTTCCTGTTTTTTGCATTTACTAGCAATTTCAAATTGGTTTATATTTAGTCCTTTTGTATGATTTGTACAGACTGATCAGTGCGTTTGGAAAAAGTTAGAAAATGAAATTTTTACGACAGAAAATGCAGGTATATAATTCTGCTGAACGCACAAAAATATCTTACATGGCATTCGTTTTCATATCTTCATATAGCGTTTATTCAATTTGAAAAATTAAAATTAAACAGCCATTTGCATTTCTATTTTTGGATAAGGCTTATAATTAATTATTTCAAAATCTTCGAATTTAAAATCCTCAATATCCTCAACTTTTCTCTTTATAATTAATTTAGGGAAAGGACGAGGCTTACGATTAAGTTGTTCCTTTAGTGGTTCGATGTGATTTTTATAAACATGAGTGTCTCCCGTAGTATGTATGAAGTCTCCTGGCTTCAAATCTGTAATGTGTGCAATCATATTGGTCAGTAAAGCATAAGAGGCAATGTTGAATGGTACACCCAACCCCATATCCGCACTACGCTGGTACAATTGACAAGATAGTTCACCATTAGCTACATAAAACTGTGCTAAACAATGGCAGGGTGGTAAAGCCATTTTCTGTATATCAATGGGATTCCAAGAGGACATTATAATACGACGATCATTAGGATTAGTGCGTATAGTATTTATAACCTCCTTAAGCTGATCGATTCCTTCATTAGTATAATCGTCGTGACACGTCCGATATTTAGCGCCGAAATGACGCCATTGAAAACCATAAACTGGGCCCAAATCACCTTCTTCGCGATCAGTAAATCCCATTTTATCCAAGTATTTGCGATCACTATTACCATCCCATATATGAATATTTTTGTTTTGTAAAATTTTGGAATCAGTGTAGCCATGCACAAACCACAACAGCTCTTCAACAACCGCACGCCAGAACACACGTTTAGTCGTTAGTAAAGGGAACGAGTCCCTCATATTGAAACGCATTTGAGCGCCAAAAATGGATTGAGTACCTACTCCTGTACGATCACCACGACTAACTCCTGCAATACGCATTAAATTATCGAAATATATATATATAAGTACGAATAAATTGTGCTGAACCTGTTTTTATTATTTTCTGTATTAAATCTAAATACTGCTGTTCATCTTTGTTTTCGAAATTCTCAAGATCACCATTCGATGGCTCTTTGTCCAGAACTTTATTAGGTTCATTATCTAAACATTGATTTTCCGTTAATTGTTTAGCATGAGCCATTTTTTCTACAGTTAAATTAAATTCACTATATCTTATAAAAAAAACTATTCTCAATTATATGTATAGTCTGTGATTACTGGCAAATAAGACGATAATTAAAACCATACTCTAAAAAGTTTCGACAGCAAAAAAATTCAACTATGTTAGACCTGTGTTTGGGGAGAGAGGGATAGCTAATCACAATATTTTTTCATATCTCATGCCGTCTTTTTTATACAAATTGCGGCTTTTTTTCCCGCTAAACCAAAAGTTCTTAAGGTTTGTCTGCTTTGTAGTAAACAGTTTCCCAGGCAGTTTTCTTTCATCTCTTTATGTTCTAATTAACTATGCTGTCCCTGCATGAATTCATTTAGTATCTTAGTACATAGTGTATCAGTGCACCAAATGATTTTGTGCTCAGGCAACTTAAAAAGCAACAGGCTGTATAATATATTTTAAAAATATTACCGTAACATTCCTTTTGCAGTAAATTTATTGATTTTGTTATATTTAATATACTTAGATATGAAAATTTGCCCAAGTGAGTGATAAAATAAGGTGTGGTATACTAAAAATATTTTCAAAAATATAAATTCGATAGAGAAAATACTCAGTGGGATAGTTTTCATTCAATGCCAAACTCCAATTTTTATTTTCTGCCTAACGCTGTAGAAAGGTCTGTATTAGAAAATGCTTTTGTTTATTTCCACCATAAGCTTCAACAAGGGCATATTTGCAATTAACTCCTTCCTATTTTTGATGGCAACGACCACATCCCTAAAGAATCTTGTTTCACTTGCGACAAGGATTCGATAATTTAAATTTAAGCCTTAAGTTTTTTTAGATTATTTTTCGTTATTGACACTATTTCCATTTAGACAAAAAAAGAGTATTGTGGAGGTGCAGACTTCGATGTTCTCTCAAAGGTCGTTCTTTTTATATAGTTGCTTTCTTCATGATTAAAAACATTATTGTATTATAAAATAATAATATTTGAGTATACATATATATCTAAATCGCAAATCAACCATCAAACGGAATGTCAAAAATTAAGCACGATCATACAAAAAGGGACACTTTTAAAATAAAAATTTGATATATGTGGACAACGAAATAAATTAAAAACGAAATTGAGAAGACTTTATTAATGTCCCTTTCTTCCAAGAGGTGTGACTAATATTTTTTTTTGTATCTCTTTTGACATCTCTGTTTTCTTTATGCTTCAGTAATCAACGTTCATGAGCATGTAGGCGTTTATTTATATGTATATACCAAGACCTAATGTACATAGATTTCATAAACATTTGAATTCGCTGTACATGCTGTTAAGGTATTTTTCACTATCCCAGATAGTCGAACGATTCATTAACAGGAAAATGATATCAAGTCGTAGCCTTATACTTTATGAATTCAAATGAAAATGGCGTATATGATGATACACCATGTATTACGAACACATATGTTTTATGTTTATCACGTACAAAAAAAGTAATGTATTCTATTTGGTGATGTAAAAAAGTTGGATTAAAAATGTATATTTCCAAAGATAAAAAAATTAATATATTACTACTTTTGATATATACATTAAAAAAAATAAAAAAAAGAGTGCTTGAAGTAAAATCAACCTACGTGAGACGTAATCTATAATTTTATAAAAATATTCAAAAACTTTTGCAATTGGTATTCGACTGTCAAAAAAATAATACGGTTGTAGGTTACACTATAATACATGCCAAATATGACAAGTGTTAATACTACGTGATATAGTGAAGCAGGGCCTTGTAAGGAATCCGCTTTGCCAATACACATTATTGGGGTTTTTCCCCCCTTTCACTACTCACATATCAATGTGTACTAAAACTGTAAAACACTGGAAACTCTGGTTTTACTGAAATTTCTTTTTATCATTACTTTTATTGATTTAAAATTTGTGTTATGGAAAAATTTATTCACAATCAAAAAGGCAATATTTTTTGTATAATTTATTAAAATAAAAAACTTACATGAAAAGAATGATTATTGCTAATTTCTTTTATAAAATAAGACTAAAACAACAGAAATAATACATAATATGTTAAATCCTCTAATTTATATATACTTTTATATAAAAAGGGAAATATACAATTTAAATATATTGAAATTTATTTAAAAATGGGTGCGGAACACTCCCAGCAAAGAGCGGAGGCAGACGGTAGAGAGATATTTGAATCAAGCATTAGAAGTAATACTGATAACTCAAATTCGGCGGGCCATTCTTTTACAATGGTGACCACAAGTTCAGGAGTAGTAAAGAAAAGTTCTATGCTACGACCGTCAACTACACCAGACAGCGCTAATACTTCAAACAAGGCCAGATATAGTAATGATACTGTACCATCTCCCACTACCTTAGAAATGAGCCGACCTTCATCGCCACCATTGAGCGTATGTTCTGATCTACCTTATGTTTCTTACACTACTGATAGACCAATAGGTGATTCCCCTAAAATAAGAGGAAAATCAACAAATATTTTAACAGGGTCTTCCTCGAACCGTAACTCTTTAGTTTTGAAACGAAGCCATATTACTACTAAACCCAAAAGACCGCAATCAACGGCGGGTAGCCATAGCATAGTCATTGTTAAGCCTGGTATTAAAGATTCAAATGAAGAAATTGAAAATGAAATGCAACAGCTACAAAGTATACCACAATTTTTGCCTGTACTCCGCCACTCTATTTATTCAGCTACATTCGCTAAAGATGCAGAATGCTTAGAACGTCTGCATATTCAGCCGCACATGCTAAATATTTGCAATCGAATGCAATCATATCTAAATATAAGCGCTACGCAAGTGTCTCAAGATCAATCACAATTAGTTGAACGTACTAAAGTGGTCAGCAATTCTATTACTACATTGTTTGCTTCTTTCGTTGAAATGCAAAAATCATATGCAGCATATGCCGAACAGTTTAATAAAGTACGTTTGATTTCCCATCAATTAAGTCGTTGCAACTCTCTTCTAAACGATAATTTGGCTAGTGTGGAGGCTATTAATAATTTTTTGGATATTGAAGATCGTTTGGAAGCGTTTGCTTGGCGTACCGACAACAATAATTTACGTGGTGAAGCGGAAGGTTCAGCAACCTAATCAGGTGCAAATCTGTTATCCTAATTTTAAAGAAAGTTTTTACTAAAATTTTGTGTATTATTATAATTTTCTATTTATTACTTAAATTAAAATTATCCAAAATAATTATTAAAAATAAATAACACATATTTATTAACTAGAATAGTGACTGTAATAACTTTTTGTCCTCAAAATCGCGTTTATGTTGCATCTTTTCTATTGCAGTTAATTGTCTCTGGACAGCTTTTTGCAACGAAGGATCTAATTCTGCCGCCTTAATGAAATCCGCACGAGCTTCCTGTGTATTCCACGCTCCAAAATGAGCTTTAGCTCTTCTATACAGAGCCTTTATGTTATGAGGATCTAATTCTAAAACGTCGTTGCAATGTTCTATAACCGCATAATAATCTTGCACCATAAGTCGGCATTGTGCGTAGTTTAATAATGCTGGAACTTTTTGTTTAGCCAAACTGTTCCACTCAACATCATGCGGCTTTTCTCTATAAATTTTTTCTAAACAATAACTTTCCAATTTAGTGGTTTTATCAAACTTACTTCAACATTAATTGCTCTAGCAATCCTACAGCCATTCGATAACATTCTTCAGCTTTATCAAATTGTTGCTCCTTGTAAAATTCGTTTCCTTCATTTCTAAGTTTAAGGGAGGACTGAAATTTTTCTTCATCTGTCATTTGCCAAGTATCTTTTTTATAATCTTCCGGCATTTCTATAGAAAACAAATGAATTGTGAATTCTAAATCACATGGATTTTTCAAGAAATTATCTAAATCTTCATAGCCCAGTCCTTCATTTTTTAATGTCATGCCACAACAATGATGTTGCTCCTTTGATCCTTTTCCAACATTACGCAATGTTTTTGATATAAAAGGATATTGAGACACTAACTAAAAAATCGTATATAAATTGATAATATATTTATATATTTCCATGTGAAAGCTCTTAAAACGAAAATGTTTACCTTTTTGTCCACAGTAAATTTTGCGATTTCATCTAAAGCCATTTTTTGTATTATTACCTCCCATACTTCAAATTTGAACTTTTTCCCCAATATTAACTCCATTGGTGCGCCCATCGAAGAACTGTCATCTAATAGAGCACCATTGACCGTTCTAGTTTGAAAATGAAATTTGACCTTAAGTGGTCTCATATTAATTGCATTTCTTTCAAGTGTACAAAAATAAACGGCTATATGTACATTAATACATAATATATATAAATTATATATTAAGCTTACCTTTGCACCTTCTTTTAGAGGAACAAACTTTTTGCCAGGTGATATTATTTCCTTTTTTATTAAAGCTTTTTCAATATTGGAAACCATTATATGTATGTATATCTAAATTATTTGATTACACAAATATATAAAAACGCAAAAATTTGTGAGAAGGACACGGTGTACACCCAAGGATATGAGCCAACTGGATAACACAAGTTTACTTCGCAATAATAAACTTTGGAAAAAAATATAAGAAAACATATGTATGCATGTACCCTTATGCATGGAGAATTTTAATAGGTAAAATGAAAACACAGCTGATATCAATTTTCTTTTTTGTACCTTTTCATAATTCGTTTTTTATTCTTTTGTTTAAAAAAAATAAGTACTTAAAAACTGTGGATAAAGATAAAAAGATTATGTTCTGTGATAAAAGTGAACATATTATTATGTTTACAATACTTTTTCCGTATTATCTATTACTCTCTTAGTTTAAGTATTACTGTTTGTCTTTTTATAGGACTTAGTTAATAGAGAACGCTGGTTACACTAAATTGGTTCAAAAATAGAATATTTCATATAAATTTTCATATATATCTTGCACCAATGTTATCTAAAGTTCTCTAGTTATAATCTGTGCCGTAAACTTTAGTAGTTTTGTTTTGTTTACAAAAATGTCTGAATTTTGAGTGAAAAAGACAGCATGAGACGATAAATATTGGAAATTAGCAATCACTCTCATCCAAATTCGCACCGATCATAGTTGCATTTTTATTTCTGTCAAGTCTAGTTATTAGTCTATGAATTATGTGACACTCTTCCATAATCCTATTAAGACCTTGTGTCACTATCCCACACAGTATTAACACATGCCAAATTTGGCATGTAATTTGAAAAGGTATTATAACTTAACCTAAAACCGTATTATTTTTTTGACAGTCGAATACCACTTGCAAAAGTTTTTGAAAATGTTCATAAAATGATAGATTTTGTCTGATTAGGTTTCATTTTACTTAGAGTATCCTTTTTCTTATTTTTTTGTTATTTACATTTTTTATTAATTACATTTTTTATACAACTTTTTTGCACAACCAAATATAATACATTACTTTGTTTGCATGCGACAAATATAAAACATATGTTTTCGTAATACATGCTTAATATGGTGTACCACCATATACGCCATTTTTATTTGATTCCATAAAGTATAAGGCTATGACTTGATATCACTTTCGTGTGAATGAGTCGTTCGACTGTGTGGAATAGTGAAACAAGACCTTTAACTAAGGTTGCTTTACTTGACTGAGTCTAATAAATTGGTACAGTACAATACTTATGTTGTTTCAATATGTGCATTTCCATTTCATACTTTTCCTTGATATTTATTATCATATGAGGTAAATCATTCCTTAATGCTCCTCTCTCTAAAAATAAATTAGATGTACATAAATAAAAATAGATATCAACGTTGGCAATTACGGCTACGGACATCGCGAAAGAAACGGAACTCTATCGGGAATATTCAAAAAATATCGTTATTAAGAGGAGGTCCCAGGAATTTTTTTTATGCAAGTTATGTAATGCTCCCTTGCTCTGTGGATTCGGTGCTAATTTGCACGAAGCAATGTATTAAAAAAGATCGGGGTTTTTGTTGAACAGTAGTAAAAAATTCGAACTGTGTAACAAATATTTTTTTATTTAATTTTGCAAAATAAGGTGAACTAAACTGATAATATGACAATATTGAATAAACTATTCAATAAGAATTTCCTTAACTATTACATTATTTTGGATTAATTATATTAAAAACCAATTTGTTTGAACAACAATTCTTTTCTATAAGTTTGAACAAATTTACACAAATAATTTTTCAAATTAGAAACTGTCGCATAGTACGTGCTTGCTTTCCATCAAATGTATTTTACATTTAAATGTACTTAAGTTATTAACCCAAAAAAAAGTATTTTTAAATTATTTAGTTGTCTTTAATAACAATATTCTCAAAATTTTTAAAAAGTGGAACAAAATAACAAATTTATTTTAGCAATATAATTTTGCAAATAAACCATTCTAGTCATTCCGGAGTACATTAGAAAGTCAAAGTGTTATGAAAAGAACTATTATCTATTCTTCCGCTTTACATATCCTTTTGCATATATATTTTATATAAATCCTAAAGTTCACTTAACAAACATAACAAATTTGTTTGTCGCGTTTAACATTTTTTTTAGATCTATACTGATTTTCACACTGATCATATGCCTATACTTAATTTAAAATATATTCTGTAAACAATGAATATTGCCTAACAAATTCTTGGTGCACTTTTTTTTGCAAAAATCATTGCAAAAATTAAAAAGTAAGTAATTGTTCGAATGGAACTCTATTTCGTGGTCCTTTTGGTGCAGGTCATTCTAATCAAAAATATCGCAAATTGAGTTATATTTCTTTTATTTATCTCCCGATTTTTGAGTTTTTTTTCAGGCAGAACATGCTCAAAAAATTTATGAAAATTCGAACGTGTTCTTTATTTTTGAGATTAAGCAAAAATGAAGAGCATTCTTCCATGTCAAACTCCCTTGTAGGTGTATATGTATAGATTAACTCTCCCATATTGCAATTTTATGTGGATCATTCACTTTTGTTAATGCTAAAATAGATCTGGTGTCCAAATACCAAAAGAACTATTTTGTACTGAATTATGCTTAAATAACGATTAAAATGATATTATTAAAATTTGGATCATTGAGTAAGAACCTATGGAAGCCCAAGAGGAATAAAAAGATCAAAGCAATCATTTATTTTTGTCCTAAACGCATTTCTATTTTAACCTACATATGTATGCACATATATCGAGTTTTCTGGGATACGTATAATATAGAACTAGCCTGCTATTCGGGAGAAAAATTTTTATTTAAATTTATGCAATTATTCATTATAATAAATTTATTTTCATATTTGTTGCATAACAATTTATGTATGTATGTCACCAGTGTAAGACCAGTCTATTGCTTTTGTCATACTTTCGTGTAATCACAGTTTTCTTATAGGAAAAATTCATATAAAAGATACATATTACAGTATATATATGTACGTTTCATTTGTATCTCAGAACAAAAATTGAAAAATAATAATTTTTATTTTATTAATTCTCTTAGACCAACATCATTACGTTTTGACCAAAATCTTTTAATATAGTCGTATGTATTTCGCGGTAAATCATATCAAAGTGAATTAAATGAAGACCAAACTAAAAATATGCATACATACGAGTACACAAACATTTCTAAAAAGTTATAGTCTAATTAAGATAGAGAAATATAAAAATCTTTACATTCCTACATAGTATATCTTTAGTTATGGTTTTTATTCATATCGTCACCCAAAATACAAACCAGCGTATTATCTAGGAATACAAAATGTGTACTTTTTCGATTAGCCTGCGTTTGAACACGAAAAGATTTGGAATAGAATCAGATAATAGGGAGAAAAAAGAGCATGTCTGTGTGTTCTTAGCGTTTTAAATTATGTTAAAAAATATTCTATACATGCATAATCATAATAGTTAACGTATTAATATTTTGATATGTCTTCTTATATAAAAAATTATAATAAAAATACATATTGAATTAAAAAACTTAAGTTAAATTAGTTAAGTTAAATAATTACAAACAATTAAGAAAATGTAATTTGCTAAGTACGAATTTATACTAAAAGTGTTGTTAAACCAAATTTATTACTAATTGGCTGTTGTAGTGGCGATTTAAGCTCCTCCACAATAATTGTTCCACTTTCATCCACTGTGTGATTAAGTAAAAGATTTTCCACCTGTTCATCCGATAATATTTCTTTTGGGTCAGATCTAAATAAAAGAGAGATTGAGAATATTGATTTTAATAACTTATCCACATTTTAAATCAATCTTGAATTTTCAACCATAATATTTGTAAACTAATAATAAATGAATTTTATTTTTGTTAGTTTAATGATGGGTAGTTAGATCGCAGAGCTACTATATAAATAGGAGTATGTAAATTTCGAAGTTGTGATCTTGATAAAAACGAAGCATACTTTTTTCAATTTTACAATATAATAATAATTCTAATTCGAATAATTCCACTCATATCGGTTTCCTTTCAATGAACAAGTATTCTTCACATACTTTGAGATGTGCAAAGCACCCATAAAATTATTCACTGTTATTGCATATGTTATTGGCATTATTTTTCTCATTTAGTTCTTCAGCGCGCAAAAAAAAAATTGATGAATGTAATGATGGTTTTGTAAATGCACAAAATTTGTATCAGACCGAGAAGGTAGCTACGGGAAACTCGCCCTTTAATAACACAGGCTTACAATAGAAACAACAACGGTACACTGATAATTATAATAAGATTGACGTCGTAAAATGGGATGAAAACAAATGTTTATAGTAGTGCCAAAGTAAATCTAACTAAAAGAATTAGTTTTTGTTGGCGAGGTAAAAATAGGGACAGATTTTATGATCAGATACTTCTTTCATGTTTGAGGGGTGGAGAATAATGAATTCGTGTTATGTAGGACTACTGTCCAATGTCGGATATGAATTCCAGTTTTCAGTTAAAACTCTGGTTGCTACGAAATATCAAAAATTACCACTACAATCTGATATCTTGCTGTATCAGGGAAAAGGCGCTCGTCAAAATTTCAATACATATGTACATATTATATATTCCAGCAGAATCCGTAATAAATTGTGAATAAAAGAGAACGTCGAGAGTTTCTCCCATCAAAAAGAAATGAAGTGAAAGAGCAAGTCATGAATGTGGAGTGAAATGGCATTATAGAGATTTCATGAAGTCTATGACGTAGCACAAGAACTCATGTAAACTGCAGAAAGCTGACCGATGTCACTAAAAATAACAGCATATAGCTTAGATCTTACAAAATGGTTTTCCACATAGAATACAGGCCATCAACTGCAGTTCACCGCTTGTAATGGTTTATTTCAACTTAATGTTCAAATGTTGTATATAGTTTCTACAATTATTAAAACTTTAATCTGAATGTATATATATATCGGATCAACAGTGGTAAGTGGCATTCATCTTTAAACACGTACCCGCTAACATATGGCTATACTCACATCAAAGAACGAATATTAAAAAAGTCTTCGCTAAGCGAGCCAGAAGGCTTAAAATCCAAAAGACTGGTTTGTAAATATAATTTAAACTTCTTCTGATTAAAGAGAAGATAAAAATAAATGTAAAAATATAAAACAATAACAACTACATCAACAAAATCTAAGGTACTCACTCCCCTTTGATAAAAGAGATTAAAAAGTTTTTTTTTTAGTATTATATGTATATGCATTTGTTAGGTAGTGCACACACATACATATAAATATAGATAGAAAATAATTGGAAAAATATCTCTTTTCGTTTGAGTAATTATTTTGATTTTATGAAATGATTTTGTAAAGCGCCAATGACTCCACTCTTTTTGTGCAAAGCTGTGCTATGATTATTAGAATGATTGTTAGAAATAAGAGTGGATGGAAGTGATTTTTTGGTTGTTCTTATTTATATAAACATGCGATGAATGTGGGTCTACTGACCTTGTAAAGAATAAGAAGTCACTAGCTGATGAAGTTGAATTAGAGGACGTATTTCCCACACCAGTACCACTACTACTACCCATTACTATACCACCTATTATTACGTTTGTCGACCCATTACTACATTCATTATTCATTTCCGACTCACTATTGCGTCGTTCTAAGGTACGACCGACTTTTTGAAAGCCAAAAGAAAAAACATCTTTTACTTTATCACTAGCATCAATAAGAAGATCAAGCGACTGACGACGACCGCTACTTTTTAGGCTGTTGGAGCGTGAAAGCCACTGAGATAGTGATTGTTTTTTACCTAATTGTTCTTCTTGAAATATTGTAGTACAAGTTACTTTACGTTTTGGTTCGTCCGACGACGATGACGATGAGTGGTGGGATTGAGCATCTTCGGCACAACCATCTGCATGATCATGTAGTAAACTTTGATTAGAGTAACTCGAACTTGTACTGTCTGAATGTGATAAGCGAATTTCAGTCCACTGTTCTATGTCATTATCATCACTTTCTTCCACACCACTCCTACCACCATAACCGCCACTTTTACTACAACCTTTACCCGTACTAGAGCTATTATCATTTGTGAGATTTTGAGCACTGCCCATGGCGGACTTAATCTCATATGGACCATGCATTTGAGCCGCATTAAAAAGATTATCGCTTGTGTTACTAGTACTTGCAGATTTATGCATTCCACTAGCTATTTTTTGTGGAAATGTTAAGATTGTTTCAAAATCGGTCAGCAAATGCGGGCATTCATGCTCATCCTGATATTTTTGACGTACTGGACTAGACTTAGTAGATAATTTATGAGGCATTTCAAGATAGTTATCGGATGTGTCTATATCGCATGGAAATTGCGAGTAACTATTACTTTGAATTGAAGAGTAATAATTAGAAGAGGTATTACCGACCTCCGGTTGGCTTTCGTAATTTATAAGATTTTTTTGCGTTTGTTGCCGCTGACGATGAATTTCTTCCGAAATTTTTTCCAAATTTTTTAAAGCTTCATTGTATGTCATTTTGGCTCCAGCTACTCTATTTTCTAGTTTACTGATTTTTTCTTTTTGTGCTTTCAATATGCCATTATAGTTGGCTCGTGTTTCATAATAAGGTCTACAAAGAAAAAATTTATTAAATAAAATATTTTGCAAATATGTAGATTTTAAATATGTTATGTATTTTTCAAATTATTACTTACAAATTATTTAAATCATGTTGATAAGTCAATAAATTAATTAAAAGCAAATTCCGTCTAATATTAAAACTAAAAAAAAAATTAAAATGTTTTTAAAGAAAGAAAAAACTTATATTTCAATTTAAATTCTATATTATAGTAACAAAACCAAACTATATTAATCACCAACCAATTATTAGTCGTATGTATAAGGAGTCAGACTCTTTAATTGAGTCAACATCAAAGCCGAATACTTAAATTTTTTATTTAAATTATGCGCGATTATTAGAGTTTCTTATATATTTAATACTTCTAAACACTGATCTACGCAAAGAAATTATTATTCATTCACAGGAAAATCTCACCAAAATCTGAATTCTTCGAAAAATTAATTTCAAATAGTTTCATTCATACTATTGCACAAAATTATGCCGAGTTAGTTGCTGGAGTTAATAGCTTCACTGATCGCATGGAAACCATCATTCTTTAAAAATGATTCTATTTAGTCCTATTTAGATTTTAGTTATCAATTTCAATACATATATTTGGGCATGCAAATCTATATTCACATAACCGACTTTACACAGCCAAAAATTAGTTTTTAGTTTTTACATTTATTACATAAGAAGAGAAATATTAATTTTGCGTTCATAATTTAAATATGTTTTTAATATGTTAAAGAAATGTGAAATAATGGGCAAGCAGCGAACTTTTCTTTCACTGGTGGTATTATATAGTCAAAGGATACATCCACATCAAGCTACAAACTTTTACACCCACAAAGTCAATAATATTATAATTTAATTTTTAAAATAAATTGATTTGAATAGAGCACTTTCTTACCTTGACGATTTAATTGCTTGTCTTAATTGCCCCTGCAATTTACCCACACGATTATTAGCTACTTCCAATTTCAGCTGACACATTTTTAAAGAATTGCGGGCATCCGTAACCTCTAACTGTGATTGATTTACTTTGCCTTACAACAAATACAATAAAGCCAGTTATATCAATATTTACATTATTGCAATAAATAATTCCATTTAAAAAGCGTTATTAGATAATATATAATAATTTGTATTTATAAGTATTTATAGCACCTACTAGCTGCATGGCTCAACATTTCCTGGCACGCTGTGTCTAATGTAGATTTTTCCCCCAAGCCCTGTTCTGCAAGGTAAACCATCTCTTTCGCAGCTGCATGTATAGATTTAGCCTTCTCGTAATTTGATGTTGCATGTTGAGTCTCTTTGGAGAGCTAAAAAGTTAATACTTCGTTAAGTATCACAAAATATATAGCTAGAAGAAATATTAAATTTAACATATTTTTATTTTTTAACAACATATTTTTTAATACAATATTTATTTGCATACGAGGAGTGATAATAAATTAACTGTTATTTTAAAATTTCCTGAGACATATGTTCGATAATCAGACCGTAAGCAGGTCTCAACCACTGTATTCGCCGGGCTTGGTCTCCGTTGACTTTTTTCTCTTCCAAAACTGAAGACACCGATGAAAGGAAAGTGTTTTGCTACTATTGAAGAGGAAAAAGAAAAATTTAAACTGGAGCTTTTGGCGATACCAAAAAGGTGCTTTTCAGAAGTGTTCCGAGGATTGAACAAAATACTGGCTAGTTTTGTAATAAAACAAAACTTTAATAATAATATACTTTTTGCACTTTTTTGTTGCTTTGTGTCACAAAAGAATAATTCTTTGTTCAGCAGCTTAAAGTGAAATCAACCAAAATCTGTCAGATTTAAAATGATTAATGAATAAGCAACTGTGCCACATATGGTAAATTTATGAAAGAGTATTTATCTCTGTGTGGTCAAGCCATAGGTGGATAAAATAACTCCCAGTCAAGAACACGTGTGTGAAAAGGAGACAAACTTTCATCACGGACAAATATTGAGCGAGATTAATTTGTTTGCATGGTTTAGAGAATCTACCATATTTATATTTATATGGAAGCACGTTTTCAACTTTATCAAAATTATCCCACATGAAGTAAAAAATAAGCAGAAACTTTGAACAAACAATTAATTAATTAAATCTGATGAGTTGCACGGACTATTTTAATCAATTTAAAATATAGGATATTATTGGCCTACTAGGGTCATTCGATAGGGAATGGAAATAAACTTTCAGCTGTATGATTATTATCACCGGAAGGATTGGAAAAAAGTGAAGTAACGTTACAACTTTACAGTTTTGTAAAAAACTTGGAAAAATACTAATGCCGAAATTTCATACTAAAAGAGAAACACAATCTGTAAAAATATTAAGATAATATAGCACCCGTTTTTCGATTTCTTCTTCAAAATGACTATTAATTAATGGGAGTAAAGTGAAAAAGTTTGTTGCGATCAGTCGTGATATTTTTGGCAATCCAGCAATTGTATTATTCATTAGATATATAAAAGCATAAATGTTAGTTTCACAATTTGTTAATGAAAATTTATCAGCATAAGAGAAAATAAAATGGAAGTTAAGTTATTTATTAAATAAATTTTTTGAAATATCCACTCGATTGAATTAAATTTTGTGAATATTTCTAAATATTTTCCTGACGAAAATATTTTTCACATTTTTATTTGGTTCTCATGTAAAACTTTTCTTTTTCGATAAGTTTTAAGAAATCACATCAAAATGGCGTGGTTAGTACCACACCATCATTTGAATTTAATACAAAACATATGTTTTCTGAAATACGTATATTATAGCTATCAAATATTAGTGATTTATGGAATTATTTGCAAAAAACATAACACCCCTTCCGAAATGGTGACTAATTTTGCCCCACTCTGTGTTTTATTGAAAGTAACACGCTTAATTGCACACTTAATTACTCTTTTCAAGCAGTGTAACAATATACTCGCGTACCTATATGTGTATATCCCCTTTAATATTCATTTATTTATTTTTTATTTCAATTTCTAGTCATTGCACCGTGTGAACTCACCTGTGCTGCATAAATTCGAGATTCATAATAAGGTTTGGCTGCTTCTATAGAATTTCCTAATTTGTGTGCAGACTGCTTTATTCTTACGACACTTTCAGCTAAAACACGTTTGAATTCACATTTTGCTTCCTTTAGTTTGCGAGTTTATTTAGTTGTTAAAAATCAATGAAATGAACGTTAATACATATGAAATAGTTTAAGTAATTTAAGTTTTTCCAGTTCATTTTTATATCTTCTAAAAGAAAATTGTTACTTACATCAAGCTCTACTTCATATTTGTTAATATTGTCTGTTGCAGTATTTAAGTTCTCGAGCTCAACCTGCAATCGAAAAAAAGAGACATCTCAAATTATTGTTCCTATCAAAGGCGATAACAAGAAATAAATTATGCAATATGCCAATTGTATCTCTGATAAGGCGATAAAGTCTGATCGTACACTGCATCGTATGCTATACTTACTTACGATTGCACAGTTTGATTTCACAAAACTAGTATGTCCAGCACAAAAGGGGTTTTTCGGTTAACGTAAAGCTACAATAATGCAACCATTTGTATACCTTATTTAACAAAAGTAAACTTTTACTAAAAGTAAGCTGAATACAACAGGCCTTTTGACAGTTCTGGGTAAACTTTCAAATAAGGTATTAATAAAGGGGAAATTCAAAATAAGATTTGAAATTAAAATTTCCATGATTGAATATGTGTAAATCTCAGGTATTGCAATGTTATTAAATATTTCTTTGAAATTGTGTGCAGCGAATTTAAATATCTAGGTATTATAGTAGACAAACTAGTTAAATTTAAGTAACATATTACATCTCTGACTACACTATAAAGTATGGGCCCATTGTGTCCAAGTTCTTAATAGGTGGCTTAACTGAATTTTCGTATCAAGTTATTGCATACTATGGGAATTCGTCCCACTCTGACGTACATTTAAAGTCTAAGCATAACTTGTAACTGGAAAATACATCTAAGTTAATTACGGAAAGCCGATGGCCTAGCAGCCAGTATTTATATCCATATTATAATTATATTCATATAATTGTAATATTAAGTAAATAAATAATAATAAATAATTAATTTGTATCAGTATTGAATTATTGTTTGGCAAAGAAGTCATAATACGACAAAAAAAATCTAATCAATACTAATCTTCATGTTTTATTAAAAAAAACTCTTACGTTCATACATACATACATACATACATTTGTGCATACTTTGTTAGATTGTCATAACAAAAATTCATATTGTTTTGCTCTTCATTGCAATAAAAACAAAAGTTAATGATGTATTTGTGATAGGTAATTAAATTAAATATTTCAACAAATCCTACAGAAAAATCATGAAGGGAATACAGGAAAATGTACATATGTACATACATATATAATTATAAATAATCTTTATGTCACTGTGAAGGCAGCACTGATTCAATATTTTTGCTATTTTGCAAGCTGAAGATACATCTATATGTATTTTGCCTAAAGTGGGAGTAAATGTACAAATAGTATATGTATGGATGGGGGAATGAATATTAGTCGGTGTAGTTAGCCAAAAAATATATATATATAAACTGTGGTAATTGGAAAAGCATACGGACATATTTATGTATGTTTATATATTAATGTGTATGTGTGAAGGTGTGTATGGAAGTATATAAGACAATAAGCTACAGATTTCATACATGTATATATATGTACATACACATATATATATATGTACATATGGATCATTATATTAAAGATTTGTGAAAGGTTGGCCTACTATAATATAATCCAGTGTGATTAGTAATAACTAATTATTATCTTTATTATGTACCCATATGAGTTTTTTGGAAATATAATTAATGAGATTTACCTGAACTCTGGGATCCACAGGAGCGTTATTGCTTTCAGTTGACATACTAATTAATACAAGTTGGATGTGTATGCATATACAAATATTTTTTTGGAATTATATGTAAATTAATTTATTCATAAAAAATAGTTCACTCCGATGCATGTATGGATATACATACGTACATACACATGTATGTTCATGTGACGGCAAGTTTTATTGCTTAAGAAGTGGAATAATACATTTAAAATTTTAAAATTAACTAACGAATATTACTTTATAAATTTTTTAGTAAACTTCGTTTCAATCACACAATTTTATAACAAATATTTGCTTATAATAGTGGATCAATAAATTTCGTAACATATTTTTTTAATTTCTAAATATTTTTATTTTTATCCAATTACATTGAAATGACAAGTTTTCTTCCGTTTCCAGCAAACGTTTAAGGGTTTTATTTTTCTACTTTTGTGTAAGTAGGAAACAAAAACTTTTTGCTTATTCAGTTTTTTATTTGCAGCGCATATTTTCAACTTTTACTCTTTTTCCATATTCGTAATTCATTTTGCAGTTGTTTCAACCAAACAGTTAAGACAGTTGGTGCAGTTTTACATGTACATATTTACATACATACGTATACATTTTATCATTCGCCCTGCAAAACTCAGAAGCAAAAATAAACATAAGCAATTTATTTTATGTTAAAGTTTTATTTGCAGATTTTTAAAGCAAACCAAAGTATTAGACCGTTGCATATTCAACTTCGTGTTAACGTTGCTAATTCGTTTTTCTAACTTTTTCCACCATATAACACACATACGAATACAGGTGCGCAAAAATTTCACTGTCCGCATTAAACATTCCCCACATGTTTCCAATGAGGACTGACTTCCTTTATTCGATATTTTGTACGTATGTACATACATATTTATATATATGTATTTGCAATAATGTAGAGCAAAATACTATCTAAGAAATGCCACAAAATAGACCGGAGAGGTCAGAGCGGTAAAGCTATATAAATTTTTGCCAGCATTTGCTGTCCCTTTCACATAGTTGCTATTTGTTTTGTTCCCCATTTCCTTTCCCAAATGAAATTGTCCAAAAAAAAAATTATATAAATTATAAAGTTATCGAAAAACCAGTAACTTTACTTTATAAAAATTATAACCTATGCTCTTCATTTCCATTCGGGCCCACTTACGTTTACTGGCTTTCCGAATAGAGATTTGACGATTAAATTTAATGTTATTCGCAAAGGTCTTTTACTACGATGGCTTATTCTGGAAGTCTATCCTCTGTTTGAAGAATTATTACTGAAATTTCCACTTATTTTATATTTTCTAATAATATTTTGTATTGTAGATCTTAGTGTTTTAAGATCGATCGATAATGTCATTCCCGATTAGAATTTATCGGCAATTAAACACAAATTTCTCCACAAACATATTTATCATATGCCATTTTTTAAAACCGATGAAAATTAAAAAAAAAAATTAATTGCGAGAGTTTTCTTTTTTGACTGCGTTGCACTGCTATTCTGTTATTGTAACTGTACGATAAAATTGTTTACATTTAAATTGTTTAAATTGTGATTTCAAGTTATAGACTGAACGAATTAATAGTAGTCAAATAATTTTTAATACATAAGAAAGACCTTTAATTTACTTAATTTTTTTTAACATTTTGATACAAAATTTAGGATTATATCTAAAACAGTTTAGAGGAAATAAAACGACCTTTCAGAAAAGTATAAACTTGTTGCTGCAACATAATGAAATCTTTAGTCTGGCGTTTAGTGCTAAAAAGCGAAAAAATAACTGATATACGAATTAGGAATACATAGAATTAAATTTTTTCATACGCTGCAAAAGCTCATAGTGCTTTCTTCGAATTGACGTAGTTTAAAATAATTAAAGAAATAACAAACAAAAGTTTTTATAATGTACACACATTGTATGAAATAATTTAATATAAAATATTATTTGTAAAAATTATTTTTAAATACTTACTGTCTGATAACATTGCGCATCCGTTGCATTGGATAAGTTTAGATTCCAAATCGTTAAGCCAGTTTAACTTCCTGTTTCTTCTTTTTTCGTTAACCATACTAAGAAGTTTCATTAAGTAAAAATTAAAAAAAAATTTGATTTTTAATTGAAATGTTATTTCAGTTTGTTTTTGTACAAAAGAGTTCTTACACAGTGTTTACTTGGCATTGTTTGTAATATCTTTTATAATTTTACTACCAGATATGCCAATGTGCACTTGTAGCTGGTGTTGCTGTTGACATGCCTGCATGATCACAACTTTTTTGCTGGCCATAATCCGTTAGGATTATATTTATTTTATGTTCCATACTACTCGTCACGGTATATGTTTTACAATTTCCAAACTTAGTTCAGGCTTTAGGGTGCAATAATGTACATACATTGACGTAACATTCTATGTGTGTATTGGCCACTTTATATATATTTTACTGTTAAAATTACGATTTTCTTACTTTTATTTTCTTTATTTTACGATATTCGTGCATACTATACACCTCTCGCTTCTACAACTATTAATAAACAAAACACAACTGAGTTTTTTTGCTACGAAAGCTTTCATCTCTGGTTAACCTTTGGAGATACACCAGAAATGTATACTCTTTTTCTTGCAAAGATTTAAGCACTCTCTTTTTTGGTGTTTGTTTTTCTGACAATCGAAGATAAAAAATTTACAGGTGGGTAGTTTTTATTTAGGTTAGGCGCTGTCATTTATTTAAATGTATTTCCTTTAACAATGCTACCTTAGTGCTAGTAGCAGTATTTTGTGTGCAATTTTTATTTAAAATCGCGAAAAATAAAAATAACTAACTTAACTTCTTCAATTTTTCTAAATATTCTTAGAAGTTCAGAGTATAGTTATAAAAAATCTCATTGTTATCATACACTTATGTATAATTTAAAAATATGTAATACCGTAAATTAAATTAATTTTCATTCGAAAAAATAATTAACTTCAATATTTTATGTTATAATTAGGTAATTTTTTTTAATTTTTCCTTAGGGTCTTTCATATTGTGTGCTTTCAATGGACCAAATGTTGTCCGCAAATCTAGGGCCAAATCATCGTATGGGATGAGATCTCAATCAATTTTTTTAACGTCTAAATCGCTGCGGTGGAAGAAACGCCCCTCATCGAACATGTATATTATACATTATTAAAACTGCTTTTCTTTCGTGCGTAGATTGGTTTAACTAAAAGTTGGGTTTTATTTAGTATTTTACAAATTTATTTTCATATTCCTAAACTGCATTAAAATGTAAAGTATATACATTAAAAAAATGTATTATGCATTAAAATGTATAACTAAAAATAACTGTTATAGTACGAAAACTATCCTTTTATGAAAATTGTCATAAACTTTTGCAAATGGTACGATTTGTCATTTGATTATGTCACACTATTCCAATTTTTCCTACACAGACATACAATTCATTTACACGAAAATGTGGTAGGATGCCCTCCTATTTTGAAAAATCGCATAAAAATGGCGTTGCTAATAGCGGACTATCTTTTAAATTGGTTAGCAAAGTAATTTATTTCATTTGGCACCCCTGACAGTGTTGATTCCCATACTAATTTATACTATTAACATAATTTTAATAATAATATACTTTTTGCACTTTTTTGTTGCTTTGTGTCACCAAAGATTAATTTTTGGTTCAGCTACTTGAAGTCAACCTGATCAGACGAAATCTATCATTTTATGAAAATGTTCAAAAACTTATGCAACTGGTATTCGACTGTCAAAACAATAATGCAGTTTTATGTTACACTATAATAGTTACTCATAATACATGCCAAATTTGACATGGGTTAACACTGTGTAGAATAGTGAAACAAAGCCTTAAACGTTTAGGCAAAGGTTTAAACGTAACAATATGATTGAGCTTATCAATTTCATATCTGACTTCGAAATATTGCAAACTTGTACTTTGTAACAGAAACTTCATGATGGTAATTTTTAATGGTAAGAAAATATTTAGAATAATACTCAGTAGAAGCCAAATTATATCGACTAATTATATGCATACATATTTGGTCCAGAAGCTTAGTTTTGGAGTTTTGGTTCTTGGTTGCTCTTTCTATGTGCCGCATAAAATATTTTAAAGACATTTATAATTTGAAAGAAAAAATGTACATGCATATATGACAGTGAAATATTCAGAAAACTTTACAAGCTTAATAAGTTAATAAGTTAAGTTCTATACAAACTAGATATCAAGAGTTCATATTTTTATTTATTTGTGTATGACAATACATACATACATATGTATCCTATTTAAAAATAAAGAAACTACCAAACAGTGAAAGCGATTGTTTTAGGATTTTCAGCTTGGCAAATGTAGTGACATTCTTTCTTACAGTCTAAATCATTCATTGCATATTGACCTTGATGGAACCAGGAATGAACACAGTGCTCATTACCAAAACTATTATCTGGATTACCGGGTGTAAAGCGGTCAAATGTCATGGGTAGCCCAGTGCCAATAGAAAAGAATTTACCCTCCGTGCCAAGGTCATTAGCACCCAACCAATAGTAGTTACTGGCATCGTATTGTTGGCGTCGTATGTAATCATTGACTGCGTCAAATTCGGCGCTATTTTCATAAGTTACTAAATTGGCGTGCATTGCTCGGCAATTGTGAGCTGCATCGAAAAAGTTGGCTTTACTTCGAGTCTCAATAAAATAATACTTAGAACCCAATCGTACGAAGGGCGCAGCATCGACATTGGCAAACCAATTGGGGGGTATACCTGAAATGATGAAGGTTATTATTAAATTCATTTTTCTTTGTGTTGTTCACTATTGACTTGCCATCGTAAGTGGTTGTTTGTATCCCAGGTAAAGCTGCTTCAAACAAATGAATATGCAACAACATGAAACTGAGTGTGCATATTTGAAAATTTGTATATACCGAAGACGCCATCGTCAGTTACTTTATTTTCCAGGTTTAAAAACCAAATGATACTGTGTGCAATTTTGTGCGATTATTTATAGGAACTTTTTCCTTTGATAAAGCTGGTTCTTGTATCCTGTTTTTTTTTAAAGAATATTTGATTTCAGTTAAGTTTATTCTTCTTTTCAAACTGGATTATGTTATTTAGAACAATGCGTTGTGCTTTACACTGAGGGAAAATGTTGGCAGCATATTAATGTAATTATATTTTTATATCTTTTTAGCCAGAGAAATAATTTTTTTAATTTTTCCCCCAACTTTTCATTCAAATAATATGCAAATGAAAGTTTCAGTTGTCAAGTAATGATAATTATTAAGAGAGCAAAGACCAGCCTTAAAAATGTCTTTCAAATATACTTTACTAAGAAATTTTTTGAATTGACCCAAAATTTCTACATTGTACTAAAACACTTTGTTACAGTTATAAACAGTGCGTGATTTTATAAATATAGTCGCTATAGAAAGAAATAAATAGTCGCTATTGCTAGAAATAAATAGCTAGTACTGGTTGATATTAAAAGGTAAACATAAAATAACTTTGGTTTAATTAGGTCATAGTTGTACATCAATCATTTGAAAATCAAATGCTAAGTTATTATTTTTGATCACTTCATAAGATTTACATACATATGTATGTGTAAGTTATTATTAAATCAATACCAGGAAGATCGAAAAGAGCACTACCTCGCATTTCCAACATAATAAATTTAGACTACATACTTGTAATACTGTATAACTTATTTACTGAAGAGAAAAACTAAAACAATTTCACTCATGTTAACTTGTAACTACACACCAGTACACAGAACAAATGCTTCCGCTTAAACTAGTTTAAAAAATATTTTCTTGTTTTGTTAGCTCAGTCCCGAACCATTCTATTTATTACATACATCTAATTAATTTGAGAAGTATAAGTGAGATAGATATGTAAAGAGACATACCACTAGAGCTGCCAGATTTTTTTACTGTCTTTAAATCAATGAAAAAAGTAGGTATTCCACATAAAGGTAATTATAAAATTTAAATGGTCGTTTTTGGGCTGTCATTTTTTCCATTTCTGTGGTATTCTGTGCTATATAAATTGAAATAATAAACGTGAGCAGTTAAGAAGTTACATGAAAGTGTATTTCTCAAACATATGCCAAAGCAGAAATCAAAAATAGTTTTTGACCAATCCGACCTAATAACAACGATTGCCACTAGAAGAATTTTCTGCACATCAAGAAAAAGATGAAGTATAGTTTTTTTACAGATTGCGAATATCTCGGGATATGTTTTAATTATTTACAAAGTTACGCCTACTCGGGTAAAAATAAAAAAAATATAAAAATACTCTGGCCAAATAAAAATAATTACAAAAAATAATAAGTAAACCAAACTTATCATATACGTATATATATTAGAAATTCAAAATAATTGCATATATGCAATACATAGTTTCTCTTGCATGTACATACATACATACATATATACTATGTATTATAATAATGATAAAAAAAAATTATATACAATACACAATAATAAAAATGTATTTATTTTATAAGTATTATTACCAGTAAAGTATGTACTTACATATACAATTCAAAATATATTTTAAGTATTTGAACATACATATATATTTTTTATTGATTTTCCTTTTTATTTGGTACATTTAAAGAGATACCATTTGTACTCCCTAGATATTTATAAGAAGGTGCAATTTTACATGACAATGATCGCTTTCATTGTCGATAGATAATTAAGGTGAGAATTTCCGGTCGGGGGCAAATGATATGCTTAACTTTAAAAATGCAATCTAAAGATGTGGATCGACATCATATATCAGGCTCTAATTTTGAGTTCACGCGTCTTATGCCGATGAACTTAAATTATAAATTTTATTGATAATTTTGAAAATGGTTCTTCAGGTAATGAGTAAATGTAATAAATAAATAAATACATACTAATGTAACAAATTGAATACATATTGGAATTAATTATTAACGAATATCTATCTCATAAAGAAAACTCGTTCCTAGCAACCAAATTTTTAATTTTCTAGAAGAGGTCTTATGAAATAAAAACTCAATGCAAGCCATTAAATGAGATGAAGAAATTTTTAAAGAACAAATTACTGAAACATTTAAGCAAAACTAAAATTGTTAGGTTTCCTAAGTTAAAAAAAAGCAAGTGAAATTTTGGGAAATTGATTATGCAAATACGAGTGTAGTTCAAAATGCAGTTAGACTGTGCGAGTCGTTATTGTAAGATTGCTAGTTTCAGGCGAGAGTTTCAAACATCATCTACTATAGATACGTTTGGTATTCTCATTCGTAATTTTATACGTTAAGTTAGCTGCGATTAAATTCGTTTTTGAATGTAGGTTGGTGTTCCAAACACGAATCGAAATAGAACACAAACTTCAGACCGACTCAAAGTTGAAAATACAACTTATTATCTCTTTTCCAGTTTTCTACGATATCCCAGTAAAATTATAATTGTTACATTATTACATTTTTAAACGAAATGAAAGTGAAAATTCTTTCTAATTTTTTTTTAATTCGGTAAACTAAAATTAAAAACAAATAATTTCAATTATATATATTATCAAATTAAGGAATTAAGAACTCAATTTGGAAAAATTGCCACTGCAGCCTGTTCACCAATAAAAATTTGTGTTTTGTTTACAATAATAAAAATCTTATTTCAATAAAATTGTTTTAAAATCATCTTTTTATTCAAATCAAACATTTATTAAATTTAGTATTTCAGTCTACAATTGGAGTCAATTGATGATATGCTAAATCACATATTCGTATGTAGGTGATGCTTAGTAATAAATAAATAAAAATTTTATTGAACAAAATTAAGTTCTATTCATACAAATTAACAAAATAATATCTTAATGAAATTCATATACATATAAAATATCATGAACCTTTTTAGCTGATAATGAAGTTAAGAAAAGAAATATATCGTCATGTAAAATAAAAAAAAAACATGATTAAACATTTCTTTGAAAAGAAATGTTGAAAAACAGACGAATAAAACAGGGTGTCAAAAATAAAAATTTTGTTTGTGAACGCCGAAGATAGTTCAAAGAAGACTCGCACTAAGACTAGGAATGTGTGAGCACAATCTAAGATTTCGTTAAATGAGCATGAGTGAAAAAATTATGATAATTTGATACGGGGGAAAATACTAAAAAAAATTGTAAGTATAAACGAAACAAAAGTGTATCTTATTGTACTGTCGGCAGAATTGGCGATTTCTCTGCGTTTAGACGATTTTCACCTGTCAAAATACACTAGTGAGGGTTTTAGGTCCAAATATGACGATTTTTCTAAATTTAATCGCTAAACAAAATCGGAAAGCGTTTTTTAGCTGACAAAAGCTCTCATGAAGCACATTTCAGTATGAAGCACACTGAAATAAGACTGCGGCAACACCGCGGTAAGGCTATGTAATTTTAAAATCCGATTTTGAAAAAGCGTTTTATAGTAAAGTTACGTGAAGAAGAAAACGACAATATATAATTAAATTAATATAAATTAATTTAACTTTTAATTTTTTGTTAAAACAAATGCAGTGTTTTTTTTATAGCCTTACCTCCAATAATGGTTTTTATTATATCGCTTCAACTTATTAACTGCTTTTCTTTACAAAAATGTTTTTCTTAAGTCTAGCTATTATTACCTTAATCAAGCTGCAGTCAGACTTATCACAATATCGAATCTATTTTATGTGCGCACGTGCACTTTCAGCAAGAAAAAATATTTTTAAGCAAATGTTGTTGTGAAATTGAAGGAAGGAACGGTTAGGTTTCCGTCGGGATCAGTTTTAATGAAGTATTGGGCTAGTTCGCTTTTCCATAGATTTTTAAAGTTGGCTGTGTTAACTTATACGAGTATATTAATATATACGTGTAATTATATATATAATTATATCTATATGTACAATGTGTATATTTGTTAAGAACAAAATGATTTTCTAAATGACTTGGCGATTTTAACAATTTTTTTCTTCACAGATCTGTGGTTTTTGGGATCTTCACTCCTAGAAATTCTGGCAACACTGCTTATTAGGCAATAGTTTCAAGCAATTTTAATTCAGTCTACGAAGAGATGTCAAAGCGAGCGGTTGAGAATGAAGTGAAGAGATGTTTTAATGAGTAAAATAAAGTCTCGATAAATTTCAATAACTTCTCCAAAACCTAAATGCATAAAAAAGTTTTTGGCAAAATATTAACTTCAAACGTGGGTGTCGTGCTCATTAATAAAATATACCGAATTTGAAATAAAAAAATTATTTACAAATGTGTAATTCTAATGAAAATAATACACTAGTGCGTGCATACATGCATACGTACATATATATGGTTATGTAGATATTTGTTTATAGTTAAAATTATAAACAAAAATTTGCTGTATCTAATGCAATTAAAAGCAAAAGGTTAATTAAATAATGCAAGAAAATCAATATTTGCACAATACCAAAAATGATAAAAAAATTAGTCGCTGGAAAGCAATAAAAGAAGCAAACAAAAAGTCGCTGTACTCACATGTATGTACATACATATTTATTCTAAAAAATTACATATTTTTATTTATAGAAAAGATTAAAATTTCATTTAGGCTCTGTTAGGTAATCAAATGAGTGAGGCAAAAGTGAATATGCTTGTAGTAACAGCATTTACCAAACATTTCCATTTTTAATGTGTTTTTATAAATATAAATTATTGTTGTGAGAATCATACTGCATATAAAACAAATTTTAGCATATATTGTAGTAACTAATTGTTTAGGAAACTTTTATTAGCCAATTAAATTACATACATACATACATATAGTACATACATACATATTATTTTCGTCAGCTTTTGTGGATTTAAAATTTTGGTTTGTTGATTTCCGTCCCGTTGTCGGTTTTTAAATTTCGTATTCCTTCGGTATTCTTTATAATACGAGGTTTCTTTTATATTAGCTTTTAGAAACCCTCATTACTCCGCATTTTTCTTTTAAGATGGTATTTTTGAAAGCCCCATATGATTTTGTGTGGATTTTCTTGTTAAATTTTTTTTTTTTATATTTAACTTTTGTCAAAGTTCTTTCAAAGATACACAGTAAGTATTAACTCCAGTCCCGGTATAAATTCAGATTTACATATATGTATGTATGTAAAACTTTAAACAACCTATTTCAAAAACTTTTTAACTTTAATAATTTTATATTGTTGGTGATCTAAAAAACATATTATAAAAATACCTATTTTTTTAAATTGGATACTAGTTTTTTACGCGGCTTTGGATAATATGACGAAATAAGCAATTTCAATGTGTTTTTAACATTTAGTTTTGTGAGAATATAGTGCATTTTAACTAGCAAATGAATCATGATTTTGATCATTTCCGTAAATGAGATGTTAACAATTTTTGTTTCGTAAATTTCTGACAATTACAAATCTATTATCCTACCTTGAAACTAATTAATGTAAATATATTCTAAATAATGTTCTAGCAAAATCCACTCCTGTTATAAGTGTTTCGTAACCAGTAATTCTAATTTCAATAATTTCTTATAAATTGAAAATGTTGCTCGCTCAAATCGATACTAAGAACTATACATATATGTATAATATATTTATTTTAATACAACACCTGTATTTATTTATAAGTATTTGTAAAGTATAAAAAAGGGTGATTAAATATTAAGGGCAGATGTTGATTTTGAATAAAGTACAAATTATTTAGGAACTTAGGTGCATTTCTCTCTATTATAATAAAAAATATGTATGGAACGAAATATCGGCAAAATGCCCATGACATCCTCAGCGGCACACCTAAATCCGACAATGAAAGTTTTCGATGATGTTGAGGATGAGTTCCTGTCTTGAATTGATGTCTTGAGTTTTTGCTGGTTTATGGACGTACAGCTTTTCTTTTAAATAACCCCAAAGGGAGAAATCCAATAGTGTCAAATCACATGATCTTGGCGGCCAATTGACATCGGCAAAACGTGAGATAACACTGCGATTGAATTTGTCGTGCAAAAAAGCCACTGTTTCGTTAATTATATGGTACCGTCTGTTGAAATCGCAAGCCGTCCACATATATATCTTCCAATTCGGTCCATAATAAGTTCGTTATCATCTCACGATAGCGAACACCATTCACATTAGCTGTCTGACCACCCGCATTTTGAACAAACCGCATTTCGTAAGCATGTAAATGAAACGTTTTTTGCATGATGTACATCAATGGCGAGCGTGAGGACTGTAATTGATGAGCACGACAACAAGTTAAGATGGACGGCTCTTGAGCCACACTATCGCAGCAATATTTTCTGTAGTAGAAGCTGTAGAAGCATGTATTGGTGTTTTACCTGATTTGCATAATTTTTACACGATTTTTCCGATTGTTTGCAAATTTGGAGGACTAAATTGACCGAAAAAGTAACGAAGTACACCATATGCATTTTGATCTTAATGTCCATTTTCATAATAAGGCTGAATACTCTCAGGCGTTGCTCTATTTGGTATCCTTCTATAGAAGTGGTTCACATTTCACATTGGCCCTTAAAATTTAACCACCCTTTAATATGTATGTATATATGTATGTTAGTATATAAGTATGTTCGCAGTGGTTATTTTATAAAATTAATAACATTTTTCGAAATAAGTTTAGAATTGTAAATCCATTTTTAATTCAATTTTAAAACGATTCTACGAATAAAGTAATAACGCCAATATTCTTAAAGATTTACTTTCTAAAATAAATTTTGCATAAAGTTTTTTCTTTGTATGTATACATACATTTGTATATACATACAATTTTACACCAATTTCTATCGGTTTGCTATTTTTATGAAATAATCATAAGGTATTCGGGTAAATTTAAACTTAATTCTAATTTTCACAATAGGACCTATAAATTAAATAGTTTGTTTATTAATGGTTTATTCCTATTAAAATTTTATTTATTTGTGGCTCTAACAGAAAAACATATCACGCTGGGGGTAATCCTAGAAATACTTAGGAAATTATGGTACTAGGATCACATGTGTGCAATTATTCTGTAATATGAAAGTTGTGTACATATCAAAAATGTTTTGCAGTGTTGAAATATTATATTTATTATTGCGATATTAAGAATATTATTTCTACAATAAAACCACTAAGTTGCCAATTTTTGTATAAAAAAAAATTATATATTCTATTTTGAAACTTGCCCTTTTATTTCTATGTTGCTTTTAAATACGAGTATAAAGTAGAGTAATAATATGTCGTACTTGACCATGAATTTTAGGTTTTTCTAAATTGTTATTCCTATTCGTCTTCTTGTATATTTTTTTCTGCAATGAATTTTCTCTTCTTGTCTCTTTTGGCTCGCCCTTTTTAAATATTTGCTGTTGCAATCATACCATTTTAACTCTTGTACACTCTATTGCAGCATGTGTTAGCTTTATTTCTTTTCTTAATTTTTTTATTTGTTACTACATCTTTTTGTGTGCGTTTTATTTTCCAACAATGAATAACAAATAGAAGAGATATCCAACAAAGGTGTTCGTTGTTCTCTTTAATTTGCATGCTGTCCTATTTTAGATACAATATTGTTTACTATGAGTTGTGCTTTTTGTTAAAACGAAAATCCATAGAACATGCATCTATATATATATGTATACTTCTATCCACACATTCATATATATATGTATGACGTGTGAATATATTTAAGTATGAATGCCTACATGTGAATATGTTGGTCGCATAATTTGTTATAAAGTTATGTCTAGGCTTAAACATAACAATTTGCGTTATTTAAGAATCAACTAGAATAAATAATATAAACGGCAGTTCAGCTTAAAAAAAATTGCAATTTCATTAAAGGCTGATTTCCACAAGAAGGGGATCATCAAATCACGCATCTCTTTTACTTTTAATCAAGTTTTTATAATTTTATTATATTTTCACGTTTGGAATTCAACTTAAGGAGTAATTCAAGGAGAAAGGAATAAGTTGGACGGCTAAAATACACTAAGGTAGCTAAAGTTTTTATAATTTTATTATATTTTCACGTTTGGAATTCAACTTAAGGAGTAATTCAAGGAGAAAGGAATAAGTTGGACGGCTAAAAATCACTAAGGTAGCTCCTTTATAAAAATCGCGATTTTTTGTATTATTTAATTACCGGCAAATATATATGAAATATAGTCCTATTCTGAGAAAATCAGCTAGTAAAAGTAATATAAACCAAACCCGAGTTCAGCTTAAAAAAATCTGGAATTTCATTTAAGGATGACTTCCAGAAGAACAGTTTCATCAAATCGCGCATCATCTTTACTTTTAGTTAAGTTTTTACCATTTTAACGAATTTTCACGATTGGAATTCAACTTAAGGAGTAATTCAAGGAGAAAAGAATGAGTTGGAAGGCTAAAAATATCTAAGGTACCTACCTTATAAAAATCACGATTTTTTGTATTTTTTAATTACTGGCAAATATTTAAGAAATATACTCCTATTCTGAGATAAAAAATCAGCTAGTGAAAGTAATATAAACGAGAGTTCAGCTTTGAAATTTGGAATTCCATCAAAGGATGACATCCCGAAGAACGGAAGGAGGTTGTAAAAAGTATTATTTCCAAAAATTTTTAGCCTCCCACCTCCTTTAATATCACACATTAATTATAATACATAAATTAGATTGTGCACAATCTAATTCCTCGTTCAAGGTTTCTAAACATCGATCTAATGTTATAACCCTGAAGTTTATATAAACAGCATTTGCATACTTTCTAAAATTACAATGTTCCAGTTTCTTATGTTACTTTTTAGAATACAGCGAAGCTTGAGGAATTTCTCGGTTCAGGAGTGATGTTGAATCACCTAGCAAACCAAATTGATATCGATCAGTGAGATAAGCAAATATCAGGTCTCAAACAGATTATGGAAAATTAAAAATATGTTATTATATCCCTTTTCACAGAATATAAAGCTGTCTAATTTAAATTTATTTTTGAATTCAGAAAATTAGCAGAAGCTTTAATAATGAAACGATTTGTCTCAACATTGTTTTGAATATTGTTGACTTATTATAATAACCAAAAATATCTAAGACTTTTTTAAGTATGCTTGTTATTTTGTGAAAAAATGCGGAATTTTTGTGACAACGAAAAGTGTATGAAAATGTTGATTAAATGACAGTTTTCGTTTGATCAAAGTTGCTTTTACTTCAAGCAGTTGAACACAGAATTATTGCTTTTTGTCGCAAAACAGGAAAAATTGTGAAAAGTTATATTATTATTAAAATTTTGTTTATAGTTTAATTTATTATTACAACCCGTTTTCTCTGCAGCACAAAATATAATGAATTATATTTGCTTATATTTTACAACCAGAAAACATCTGGTTTTTAATTCATTGATAGTCTGCTACCAGCAACGTCATTTTGATTTCATTTCTCAAAACAGGAGAGTATCGCTATCCCACTTTCGTGTGAATTACATTGATTTTACATGTTGAAAGCCGAATGAACCTTTTCAACTGCAGCCGTCTCTGCTTTTCAACTTGCAGCCGTTCAAAAAATTATTTTGCTCATACGGGCATCAGCTGGTTTTGTTTACATTTATTTCAGCAATGATGTGCTTTAAATACAATTTTAATTAAAATCGTTTCAATAAGAAAAAGCAAAAAGTGAATGATAAAATGGAAAAAAAATTGTTAATTTTCGCACAAACCAGCTATTATTTTAATTTTTTCAATTTGTTTTCAGCATATGAAATAGTTTTTTCTTTGCTTTTTTTTATCATGAGTGTATGGATATGAGATTGAAAGTAAATCCCAATCATCAAAATGGAAGCATCCACAAGAGCCAATACCAAAAAAACATGTTAAGTTCGGTAAAAGGTGAAGGTTTTCCTTACTATTTTCTTCGATAGCCACAAGGTCGTACGGTCAATAAGGAATATTAACTTGAAGTTATGCATCGTTTGCGCCAAGCAATTCGTCAGAAACGCACAGAATTGTGGAAAAACCAATCATGGATTTTGCACCATCATAACGCACCAGCTCACACATCGCTGCTTGTACGTCAGTTTTTTTTTGGCAAAAAAAGAGACCGTAATCCTGCATTAACCGCCGTATTCGAAGGACTTGGCCCCCGCTGAATTTTTCCTCTTCAAAAACTGAAGACCCCAATGAAAGGAAAGCGTTTTGTTACGACTGAGGGAGAAAAAAGAAAAATCGAGCAGGAACGATATAAAAAACAAGTTTCAAAAGTTTGAGGGATTACTTTGAAAGGAAAGAGATAAATATGGATGAATAACTAAATAATTTTTGGAAAAAATTAAGAATAATGGTTGCTTTTTGATCAAGCCCCGTAAATTATATAAATTTTATATATGCATATGTACGGATACATGTGTACAAGCAAATTGTCATCAATTCGGATCAGTTGAGAAACGTAAAGAGACACAACATTTTTATATTGTATTTCATAGGAAATTTGTATTTTTCATTTCATTATTACTATGAGTTCCGTTTGCTTATTTTTATGGTAATAAACTTTTAACAAATTAATGATAAGAAATTTTAATACAATTGTGTGTGTAGTATTTACGTACGACAATAATAAGAAGCTAAATATACATCAATAGTTCAATTTTTAATTTGTTTTGAAAGAAAAATTAATTTTTTTTTATTAGTTGCTTTAATTTTTGGAGTTGAGAAATTGCTATTGGTCGCAAATAACAAATAGTTGATTAAAATGTATTGTGGCGCTGATTTGCTGCAATTTATTACAACAACGGTTTCATAGTCACGACAATAGGAAACGATACGAATATAAATTTTATTTTTACGTTCTATGTGGTATCGAATTTATAATATTATAAATATTTTTAAAAAGTTTTTAATAGTTTGAAGAAAGGTTGTTTTAGAATGAGCAAACATTAACTCTTTCTTATTACACTTTCCTACATGCAATCAAATCCAATTTTTTTTCTTTTATGCCATAAAAATATTTAAGAGTGGAAAGTCAGCTTACATAAATATGTATATTAATTAAATGCAAAATGATAATACATTGTATATTTATATCATACACTTACTTACATATGTGTCTATTTTATATATAAGCTTGTCATATTCTGTTCTCAAGATAATTTTATTATTTCACATTGTTGTAACACCTGGAATATATACGTATTTGCATTGGTCATTAGTAAAAGTCTGATATTCGGTGCATCACAATTTTCTGATTCTTTTAAATCACTTAACATAGTCAGAAAAAGCAATTAAACACATTTACAATGTTTCTTTTTAATTATGAGGGTTGTATTTATAAATGATATTTGCGTTCATTATTCAATGTTGTAGAATATGAAATCAGTTTGAAAAAATGTCAATAAAAAATTAAACGCTTTCTACTTTTAAATATTTTTGAAAAGTTTAAATTTATATTCAAACGAAATGACACGTATGTTATTGCTAATGAATTCTGTTAATGCGTAAACATGCTTTGTAAGCTCAAAACAAAATTGGTAAAAGGTACAAGGAAAATGAATAAAAAATGCAAATTAAGTATTTCGCACCAATTTTTTTTGCGTTCATGGAGAATTACACAATTAATGAATTAAATTTGTTCATTTTATAGCAAATAATTGTTATGTTATTACAAGATAATTTAAAATTATAAAATTAATTTAAAATAACTCTAAATAAAGAAAATAATTCATATTATATCAAACAATTTTTTTAGTTAGTAGTTTGAAGTAAATACAACTCTGAACGCATTAAAATTATTTCCTTATGAAAATTTTTATAGATTTACTACAAATTTTTCACACAAATATGCCATATTTGCAAACTTTGCCTCATATGATAACGTATTTCAATTGTCTGGATATTAAAGCCATATTACACTATCTTACACAGTCGTCCGATTCATTCACACGAAACTCTGATGGTGATACCCTCTTATTTTAAAAAATCTCATCAAAATGGCATTGCTGCTGTCATGCTATCAACGCATCTCTGCTAATTGAAGAAAATGTAACTCCAATTGCATGAAAATTTTAATTTTGAAAACTTTTATAAAATACAGCGGAGATGCCATAATTAGGATAGTGGAAAATACCCTTTATAATAAAATTTTGTAATTTCCATCAAAAGTATAAAAGAAAACCCTTGTAGAACTTTTTGCCATGTGCAGCAAGCTGAACGAAACTTTCCTTCCATACAGCATATTCAGTCTGTTGGCATACGAGGGCGTGGTAAATGAAAACCCGTAAACTCCTTGTGCAGAAGGATATCAATAGACAATAAAGTTATTTGGAGTTCACACACGAACACACGAACTATAGAGTGCAAAAACATTAATAATTGTATTCCTTGATCTCCCTATACGGATATCAGAAGCATTACCCTTGAATTTACTAATCACCACAATATTACCAGAAAGAAAAAATTATACATACGATATGCGCGTGGTGTAATATTACACTTTGCAAAATCCGTTTTGCGATTTATATATACACATATGTATATGTATGTACCATCTACTTGAGACTTGCAATTTATTGCAATCTTCTTATTACCGCATTATGAATGACTTCTTGTCTTAAATTTATAGCAAGATCTAATACAAATAAAAAAACAATTGTTTATTTTGTAGTTGTTATTTTATTTCGAATACTTCTTACCATAGTAGGCTAATATTTCTCTACTATAAGGTTTCCGCAATGCGATTAAGAAAATTTCTGCAATTAATCGAATTGTGATCCTCGCTGATATCATCTTTTCAATACTTGGAACGGAAATTACGTGATGTTTTCCAATTGTTGGCATATTTAATGTAGGTACAGATGGTATTTACGATGATATTTGAAAAGGAAAAGCATTCGCACTAGTGAGTCAAATATGTAAAATTAGGTTTCATTAGGTTTCACGTTTTCCTTTTGTTATTTATAACTGAAAAATAACATTATTTATATAAAAATTAAAGTTAATAATTAAATATTTTAGATTTCCAAGCTGGTAGTTTTCGGCTAGGAAGCATACAAAGAACTTCAGATTATTTAGAAAAAAAATTTAAAAGTAAACAACATTCTCTTTAACATGTATGCAACTGAATCTATGCATGATAGATTGGAATACAGGATGAGTAACGCGTTTATAAGTGATATAACGCTGTAATTTAATAAAAAGTGGAGAGTGCATAAATTTGAAACAATCAGAAATTTACAATAGATTATGTTTTTTAGTTAGTATGACGTTTATTATTAGTTTTTTATTTTCAAGTATTAGATTTAATGTTTGTAGTACTTTTACGGTTCCTTATTGCATTTTAATATTAGTACGAAAAGTACATTTTATTAAAAAATGAAATTAGATTTTAAAATGTTTCGCTCTATTAAGACTGATTTTGTTTTGGCCTTGATAAAAACATATTATTTAAAAAGTGTGAAATTACTTTGCGTATTGAAAGGATGATGATACACATTCTAATGTAAGTACACGTCGACAATGCACCACGTACCTATTACGTAGCAATACTGCGAGTATGAAAGTTATATTTAGCTTTGAATACTGCTTACTCATACTTCTATTTGAGTTTAATTAACATTCACCTACGTATGCATATATACATACATACATATCTATGTATACTCAATAAGAATGCTGACATTATAGTTATTTTGTTCTACATTATTATGAACTGAAGGAGATTTTATTTTTAAATGTTTATTTTACCTCATATACTTAGTTTTGCTTGCATTAGCCCACAGTACAGTTTTTTTTTTGCTTTTTCACTACAAAATTCAGAAATATAGAAGCGTTTATTCCACGGGTGTAAAAATTTCGAATTTATTGAGAAGAAGAATGTAAATTCCTCATACATCAAATAAGTAAGACGAAGTTGTGTTCTTATTGCGCTTTCCAATCTCTTAACTGCACTATGAACAATTTTATCCTCTTCGACTATATATTGAATTGCTGGTAAATCGAAAAACTCCATGAATTAATATTCGAATTGATAAAAAACACTTAAAAATTTATTCATTTCGAATGAATAAGGCTACAATGAAGCAATTTATTATTGTTGTAATATATCTGGCATGTCAAAGATATTTATTTTAATATAGTAATAGTATATTAATTTATTTCTATAATACTCGTATCTCATGTCAACGAGAAGTAATGGAAGGGCAGTCCTTTCGCGGTTGTCTTTTAGACTGAAGCTAAATATCAAAATATATTAATGTTTTTAAAATATTAAAATATAAATAAATAAATATATTTCTAATAATTTTTTCATCAATGACATACATACCTTGTGTTTTGCTATTTCAAGTGCATCTCTGAGGTGCCAAAAGACCGCAACTTGTGTTAAATATTTTAATTAATTTTTATTCTCTTTAAATAAACTCTATTGCTTTAAAAAAAATGTTTTATTTAAGCGTAAATAACTCTCAAGTCTTAAAAAAGATATGGAATCCATTATATGTTTGTAAGTTATGGAATAATTTAATAATAACAATAATAAAAACTATAAGTATGTAATAGAATTCTTAAGTTCACATGCACATAATTATGTTTCGTTGGCAGTGGCAATATTTTGTAAACTTTTCACAAATTTATACAAGATTATGATTTTTATTGAGAAACTATTCTATTATTTTCCACTACCTAAAATACTTTAATATTATTTGACCACTATTTTTTTTTTTGATAAAAAATAAAATCGCTTATTAAAGTATTTTGTAAAATGGCATTCATTTAATTCAAATCGAGGAAACTAATTTGCTAAAGTTTTTTATAAAAACACAAACTTTGCAGCACTTTTACTACCAATCTTAAAAAAAAGCATGTTTGCCTTGACTGACTAGCAGTTACCAAAAAAATTAAAAAATGTCAATTAATAAAAATAAACTTGTTGGAGCATTTGAATTGTATTACTTAAGCTCTTTACAGGTATACCGAACTGCAAACATCCGTATTTATTTACCTATTTTTAAATTCGGAGTGCTATTTAATAACTAGAATGTTCATGTACGCACATTCTAAGTTATGTAATTGGTAATAAGTAAATAAACCTTATTTATGCAATCAAAATTATTTAAAATTTTTTTATTTTTCATTGAGGTTTGCACTTTTGTTTCCAAACATTTGCTTATATATTTGTCCTCAATAGAATCGAATAGAATTTTATTGACACTCCTCTGCTAGTTGTAATTGAAAATCTGATTTATGGTTATGTATTACAATTGTATTATTAGTATTTGATTTATAGTTTATTCTCTTTTAAGCTGGTATATTGACTACATGGATCATTTCTTACATTCCTCATTATGAATTATTGCTCTTCCGAACAAAGACACCTCCGTTTACAAAAGTGTGGTAATTTGGGTGCAGCTTTTTGGACTACTAAAATGTCATTCTGTCAGATTTGGTCTGATGTATGATATGATAAAGTTAAGTAATTGGCCATAACTTTTGTAAACATATTTTCCTATTTTTTTCCAATTTTAGGTTCATCTTTTGAAGCAATAGCTTTTTTTTTCCCAAAAAGTAATTTGTTTTTAAATTGCAATATATTTTGCATGATATTTACAATAATACAGGGTGGGCCAAAAGTCACAATGGGGTTTAAAAATTTAATAACTTTTTTGTTTATTTTTTTTTTTATTTTTTTTTTAAGATTATATAAATAACATCTGGAGAATAAATAATAGAGGGATTTACAACTGAACAAAGAACAAGAATAATAGAATTTTATTACTTAAATCAGCGATCAATTATTTTAACGCAAAGAGCATATCGTCGCCATTAATAATTTCAAGAAATTCAGAAATGAATTGGCCAGCGCGTTCGCCAGATTTGTCAGCATGCGACTATTTTCTTTGGGATTATTTGAAGGAGCGGGTATATGTCAACAAGCCCGAGACAATCCTTGAACTCAAGGCCAACATTGTTGCAGAAATTCGAGGGCTACAGCCACAAATGTTGAAAGATGTTATGGAAAATGCTCTCAAAAGAGCCCATCATTGCGAAGCTAATAACGGCGGTCATTTAAGTGACATTATTTTCCATACTTAGCGTAAAAAAATTTCTATTTTGTATATTTCATAATCTTAAAAAAAAATAAAAAAAAAAAATAAACAAAAAAGTTATTAAATTTTTAAACCCCATTGTGACTTTTGGCCCACCCTGTAGTATATTAAAATATCTGAATGTAAGTTTTATATCATATAAAAATTCAAAAAAATAACTTAAATAGCAAATATTAAAAACTATGACGATTAGGTGTCATCGCAGGAGCTAAAATATATTATTTCCAAAATTTTTTAGCCACCCACCCTTGTCCGTTCTATAATTTCTAAATGTACAAAAACTTAAATATCGATACGTGTTAAACAGTTGTCTGTTAAATCATATGGTTCGTCAAATTTTATATACCCGTCTCCAAGAATATGTTACAAAACACACCATATATACTGCGCTGAAGTATAATTAAATTTTGCAATGTATGTACATATATGTGATTACTAAGACATTTTAAATATTTTAATAATAAGTGCTATTAATTAAATTAAGCAGGGAGTTTGGCTGCGTGTAAATGTGTTTCCTGGTTACACAATTGTTGTTGGTTCGGTACGCGTTGAGGTGTCAACGACGTACATATTTCTGCATTTTTAGCTAAAAATGTATGAAATAATTTTATCCTTATTATTATCCATTGTTATTTTTATTTCTCACCCGATTATGGAGATTTTTACATGTGAAAACCAATTAAAACAATCTTTAAAATAGTTACAAGTCCTACCAATAGTAATTAATATTTTTATAAAAAACCACTTTGTATGTTACATATGTATATGAATTTCTCACAAATTCTGCTTTCATTTAATAATATGTACATATATATGTTGTGTGCACATATGTTCTCATCTGTATGCTTATGCAAATGTTAGACATACTCGTGTATATAAATTTTCTCCTACCAAATGCCTATGCACTCACATTTCTTCATATTCCGTAGTATATTTGGTACATACGTACGTATGTACATATAGAAATCTACATGGCTATTATTTCCAGTTCATTAACATTGTAAATGTAGGTAATAATCTACATTTTTCTACATTGATAGCATTTATTTTATTGTTGGTCTTACTAATGTTCTAGAACAAAAGGTTGTTCTATAATTTACGTTTGCGATGTTCATATGCATGTATAGAACCGTGGCCCTTTCCGATGTAGATATCTGTGACACCTTTTTGTAACAATTACGTGACAATTACTAGGCGGCACAATTTTATATCTATTGCCGACTATGCACATTTATAATTCAAAAGTTCAAATTTCATTTTAGTTTTGTTAAGTGTAGCCAGTTATTTTGCTAAATAAAGATCAATATACATATCTTCAAAAATGAAAACAGCAAATGTATGTTGGGCGTTTGCACCTGCAGTATTTCCCAAATTTTTACAGATTTCTTAATTAAAATATCTACAACAGTAAAATTATATTAGTAGGTATTGCAAGTATATTTATTGACACAACAGCATTTGGAACCATGTTGCTGACAAAAAATGTAATAAAAAAATCTAATAAAAATATGAAATATTTTAAATAAAATATAATAAATGATACAAGAATATAAAAAAACCATAAAACAAGGAAGCAAAGCTCACATTCACATGTTTAAAGTCGTAGTGTAATAAAAGGCCGTTCAAATTTCATATGAAACATGAATTTATTGGCCGAAACATTAAAGTTTATTAGAAATAAATAAAAGTGAAGCTATTCGGTTTTGCTGGTTACAAACCACGCTTTCATAACCTTAATTTTTCAATCCTTTAGAAACAAATATGTTACTAATTCATCACCTCCCCTGACAATGCCACGACAAGCAAGATTGTTTCTACATTGTATTTAGTTAAAGGATTAAAATAGTTAAATTCTTTTATCAAATCGAAGAAAATTAGTATTATTATTATTGAAGTTGAATTGCGAAATTAACAAATAAAAAACTTTATTCCATAAGATCCAGCTGCAGCGCTTATGTCATAATTAACTTCTCTGTTAAACATTTCATAGGTAACATCGCACCTGCGCCAATATTTTCCTACAATGATAATTTTAAGTAAATTTTTATCCAAGGTACATACTTAAATATCGATTTTATATTTGTTTACAGATGTACATACCAGTATATAAGTTGTGATCAACAAATAACAGTTAGCCTAGACACACGACAGCGTCGTTAATTTGCATTAGGAGCCTTAGTTCAATTTGACTAGTGCAATATCTCCATTTTTCTATGACTTGATAATGTCAGTCCAAATCCATATTTGTTCGTTCGTTTGTAAATGATGTAAAATCTTCAGCTTTTCGCTTATTGCTCGCAACTATTGATTGTTATTTTAGACACACTACATTCTTGCAGGTAATACAACATTAATACACACGAAAAGTGGCTGACACTAAAAAAGAGGAAAATATTGATAATACGTCATATTAAGAGCTACTTAGTTTTCTTCGCTATCATAAAAAGGTATGACTGGATCATGGAAGTTCATATTATAGCGAGGTCATCGGCATGTCGAGAAATATATCCAATCGGCCCTTTGTATGCGGGCCGATTGCATATATATTTTTATTACATTGTTTACTACTATATTACTAAATTAAACTTTGTAAAGGTAGAAAAAAATTGAATTTTTAACTTTTGTCAATCATTTTTGAATTTTTCACATAAATTGAAACTTTGTTGAGCACAAATAAAATTTCTACACTTTTCACAGCGTATAGCAAAGAGATTTTTGTTATTTTTATATGTGCAGATATAGGATTCTTTTTATGTGCTTGATAAATGGCGAGTGTTCCGAATTCTTTGAATAACACTGAAAGCGTCGCTACTTTGAGGTTTTTTTTACGTTTGTTGATATGATTTTCAAGGAGATTCAATTCAAGCTCCTCTATAAAGAGATGACAACCAATATTATGGTTCGTTTTAGAGTTTTTCCAATTCGGGAACAATGCAATGAATATCACATATGCATTCAGCGCCTAATGTCAAGCATATTACAAAATACTGTCATTGGCCACCGATTGACTTCTCGTTTGCATGTGTACGTAGCCACCATTAGATCCATAGCATCTACACCACTCTTGGTTTTCTTGTAGTCTTCAATGATGTTTGAAGACTGTTCTGTTCTGTTCACTATTTATAACTTTTAAAAAGCTAACCAGAAAAACTCAAAGCCACTTCATGAATATACTTTTTATTTAATTCACTCACGCGAAATTAATTCGTTTCAATAATTTGGATATAATTTGTTGTCATCAAAGACTTTTATGGTTGGAAAGTATTTAATAGAAGATCTAAAGTGATTTATTTTTTAATTTGTTTTATTATTAGAAGTAGAACATCTGTAGCAGAGCCTTAAATAGCTAAAAATTGATTAGGGGTTATTATAAAAATATTAGAAAAGTTTAAATTCCTTCGCCAGCTAAAAAATTACTTTTTATCATTTCTTGGGGCTTATTTATTCTCACGGTATAATTTTAAAAATTATTTGACTGTAATATAAGAACTAATGTCAGTTTACATATTAAATACCCGTACAAGTAAATTTACGATTTACGTTTACCTTTATAATCTAAAGTAAGTATCGTCGAAATAAAGCGTAAATTTTAAAATTTTTGTTTTCCAAAATATTTTTTAAGAAATATTCAAGAATAATAATCTGATCTAATCAGAAGATGATTGCATGTTTTTTTTGTGTTAAAAACTATGGTTGATAAGAACGGAATACTATTCACTGAAGTGAATATTGTTAAATTTTAGTTGTGAAGAAGATTTCTGCATGGATTGGTGGTTGAGTTTGTTTATGTTTTGTTTGGAATAGGAATGCATGCTTATTTATATAAATGTAGTTAGTTTAACAGGATTGTTTTTGAAAAACTTTCTTTTCTTATTGAAAATTTATAAATCTTTGGACGGGTTATAATCGTAAAAAACCACTTTTATTGTGCCAAATGAGTGATTCAAAAACAGATAAAGACTTAAATGAGATTGTAGAACAAATTAACAGAATAGAAGCTGACCAAAGGCAGGACCAAACTAACTCAAGACAGGACAATTTTTGGGAAGACAACACAATCGGTAGTGTGAATAAAGGTGCCTCAAACAACGTGTAAATAAAATGTAACAATCAGCTAGTTAATACTTTGATTTTTGTAAGCATCTGATTGAGGTGCTGAAAGTTTGAGTGGTTGTGTTTTGTATAAAAAAAAGTGTTTAAATATAAATATGCCTGGTTTTATGCACGTTTCCGGCTATTCCGACTTATACAGATATGTGGAATAAAATGCTAGGTGGTTAACGGAAAACTTTTTGAAGCTAAGTCGTGAAGGCAGGGCAGAAGTACTATAGCAAAGCACAAGGATGGAATTCCTTGACGTTGGTTTCTAAATAAGAGTTGGGGAAAGAACATGGCGTACACCGCACAATAGTTTGCAGTTTTGAATAGAGCTGATTTATGGATAAAATTTCCGGCGAATAAGTAACAAATTACACAAGCAGAAGAGTAGTGGGGAAAGCGATGACTTTCCCCGCGGTATTGGAGCCAAATATTGCGCAGATATCGCGAAACAAAATCTACCAAACCATAGGGATGAATATGTTAATCGTAAGGGGTTTTGCAGCATAAATGTGCAAGCAACATGCAATGCAAGTGAAGAATTATCGTCTATTGACTGCAGTTGGCTAAGACCAGTACATGATAGCCGAATCTCGAAACGGTTACAAGTTTTTAATTTTATGAATAATCAGCTCAGTGCCGCAATAATTTTGTGTGAAGTCAACTTTGGAATTTGCCATTCGTTATAACACTATTTAAAACACCAAGAAGACGAGAAGAAATTAGATACAACAAACATCACATAAAAAATAGTAGTAGTATTTCTGAACGCTGTTTTGGACAATTAAAAAGGTGTTTTCCTATTTTACAATACAGAGTATGTATATCACTCAACAAAGTTCCAGCCGTGATAGTATGTTTTGCCTTTCTTAACAATATTGCAATTTTTTAAACGATAATTTAGAAATTCAACCCGAGCCAATAATAGAACTTTTCCTAGCTGGCGACAAAGAGGAGGATGAGGCAGACGCAGCAAATACTTCGAAATAATTAGGACATAGAGGAGAAGAAACGAAGTTGCGAATGCATTCGATTTGTTATCCATTGAATAAATGTTTGTTTCTTATATTTGATCAAAGCGTTTTATGTTAAACCTTTATTAATTTGTTTATTTATCTTTTTGCATGAAACGTGAGGCAGCGAAGATTGTTCTAAAATTGCTAAATTTTGAGTAACAACAACATCGCATGGGCATTCCTCAGGAGCTGTTGAACGTCGTCAATGATTTGCTCAAAGCAACTGGCGAATCAGGGGTGTATGGCTATGATATTGCTTACAGTTTTCATCGATTGCAAAGACATGGAGCATCATTAATTCTTGCCACATGGTCGTAAAGTCGATAAGGAATACAACCCTGAATTTATGCGTTGTTTGCGCGAAGCAATTTGTTAGAAACGCAAAGAATTGTGAAGAAACCAATCATAGATAGATTTTACTCCATGATAATGCACTACCTCACACATCGAGGCTAGTGTGTCAGTTTTTGGCCAGAAATACAACCGCACTCATACCTCAACCAACGTATTCAACGGTTTTGGCCACCGCGGAAGTTTCCCTCTTCCCAAAACTGAAGACACTACGATTGACAAGATAAAAAAAAAAATCGAATACCGGGTGTAGTTAAAAACTTTCAGAATTGAAAGTCTGACTATAGTGATATTGCCGACTATAGGCGCTTTTTCGAATTCTCAGAACTGCAACTGCTTATAAAGAAGAATTATTGAAGAGTATGTTTTTCTCCTTTGGGGAAAATTGAAAATACGGTTATTACAGTAATTGTAAATAAAAATAATTTATTTACAGTTATTGTTTTGTGTTTTTTTGCTCTATAGGTTCCCATTCATTGGGGAACTATAGGCGCACTTTCGAATTCTCAGACTCCAACTGCTTATAAAGAAGAATTATTGAAGAGTATGTTTTTCTCCTTTGGGGAAAATTGAAAATACGGTTATTACAGTAATTGTAAATAAAAATAATTTATTTACAGTTATTGTTTTGTGTTTTTTTGCTCTATAGGTTCCCATTCATTGGGGTTAAGAAATATATCAGATATAGTGCCTCGAAGTGTAAGTATACCACGATTTAATGGTACAGGTTTCGGTTTTTTATTTGCGTTAGCTACCCAATTTTTCCAAGCTTCAGCAGCCATTACGCGTCTCTCTTCCTCCATCTTCAAACGATGTTCATCCTCTTGCCGTTTAAATATACGACGCTCTTCCTCTTTTATTCGTTTTTCTCTTTTCCATTTTTCCAAACGAGCCTGAGACTCCTCATTTGAAAAATGACCGCGTTTTCGAATTTCTACATTCTCATCGCTTCTTATATACTTAGAATTGCATTGTTGTGTAATAGAGATTTTAGATTTTTGCTGAAGCCACATATCATACTTCTCCTTGGCTAAGCGTTGACGCTCCTCAATACATTTTTTCTTTATTTCTTCTTCCTTTTTACGCTTCGCTGCCTGATCAGATAGTACTTTTCTAAATGATAGGAATGAAGGAATGAATGAGAATGCGTATGCAGCCATTAAATTATATTTAAAACATGTACGTATGTACGAGGTGTGACAAAAAAATAACCGTTATTTTCCAATTTCGTACGTTACATATGTTGAGGAAGATTTTGTGATTTTTTTTCTGTTAAGTTGGTATACAGGACTGTTATTTTGCTTTTGACAGATAAAAAGATTAGCCGTTTTTGATGAATTTCTACTATTTTTTACTAAATTTTGAGCAAAAACAACGTCGAATGGGTATTTCTGAGGAGCTGTTGAACGTCGTCAATTTCGGTGCAGATTTGCTGAAAAAGGTGATAATTGGTGACGAGTCATGAGTGACATTGCAACCAAAGCACGTGAATTTCCCTAAAATGTGTAGGTTTTGCTTAAGGTTTTCTTCGATTGCAATGCCCTGGTGCATAATGAATTCTTTCAAAAAGGCCGTACGGTCAATAAGGAATACAACATTGAAGTGATGCGCCGTTTGCGCGTAGAAAAACCCAGTTATGGATTTTTAACAATGATAACGTACTAGTTCATACATCGCGGCTTGTGTGTCACTTTTTGGACAAAAATACAACCGTACTCATGTCTCAACCACCTCTTCCCAAACCAAAAGACACCGCTGAATGGTAAGCGTTTTGCTACGATTGAGGAGATGAAATGAAAATCGCAACAGGTGCTTTTGGCGATACTAAAAAACAAGCTTCAAAAGTGTTTCGAGGGTTAGAAAAAACCTGGCATAAGGGTATTATAACTGAAGGCTCAAGATAGCTTTTAATGAATAAAAGTTTTGGAGAAAATGGAAAACATCGTGTATTTTTTATTCACACTCACCTTTTAGCTGAAAGCCAAGTTTCAAAAGCCTCATCACGTTTAAGTGTAATGTTTTTTTCCTTGCAGTTATGTCGATATGAGAACGTATTTCCTGTTGTTGTAGGATAATTTTCTTCTGATTTTATATCCAGTGGTGGTATCCAGTGGTGTGTTTCCGATATATTTGCACAGTTTACATTATCTGATAAGCAATAATCGATAACTTCACATGTCCTTGCATGCCTAAATATGCTAACATGTTTAGTATACATATTTATAATTGTTTAATTATTGTATCAAACCTGACGTTGCTCACTGAACTTTCATAGCTTCGGGAACTCAAATTAAAGTCCGACATTTCACAACACCCAGATGAAGATAAACTGCCAACAAAGTATTGTTTCTCGTCATCACTCAACTTATTAATTCTTGATGTAAGAAATTCCATTATAATTTTTTATTAATACATTTATCTGTTTTTAAAATAAAAGAAGCAATATTTGTAGGAAAATTAATAATTTTGATTTTATAAAATAATATGTATGTATGTATGTATTATGTTTCGTTTGCTTAATGCATGACAATATTTTCTTGAAATTACAAATTGTATTAGATTTTATAAAATTTATAAAGTAGATGAACACAAATAAAGAATTTTAATCATACAAAATACACTTTCTTATACATACATATGTTGCATATAGCAACACGGATATATAATATATACATAAGTACATATATAGAGAAAAGAAATACGGTTCAGTTACAATTAGTACAAAAAAAAAATATTTTTATAGTTGATAATATCAAAGAAAGTTCTTCTTCATCTACTACACACTGTAAAAGGTTTTCATTGAACCCAGTTGCTTCCTTGGGCCAAAATTAATTTGTATTTTCTACCACTCTTCTGCCTTTCCTGATTTTAGGGATGAATTCTTCTTTCAGAACACCTATAAATTCTCTATAGTATTGATGCCGGGACTTTGAGTGGGTGTATGACGTGACCACAATTATATAACAATCTTATCCGGACCACATTCAACTTAAGCTTCGGCTCGTGATAAAATTTAAAATTTGGTTGTGCACTACCTTGAATATTTTCCTGCATTTATTTTCATAGCGTCTAAGTTTGATGAATGTAATGATATATGCATTAACTCAGCCGTGATCGTCCGTAACTGTAATTAAAACTCGGATAAGGATGTGCTGTTCCATTCTGTTCAAAGACTAAAACTTATAGTGCGTTTTGCTTTTCATTAGTTCTAAAAATCTTTTCATGATGACCTTTTATGTATTATTTCATTGAATAAACTATAGAATTCGCTTCACTAGATATCTTCATTTGGGAGTAAAAAGAGGAAATATTTAAATAATAATAATTACTTGGTTAACAAAGAGTGATAATTCGGAATACTATGATCAACACAGAAAAGTCCTCTATAAGTAATAAGTAAAACCAAAACGGATATTATATGTAGATGTATTTGCCGTTATAATTTAATTGCTCATACGTGAATTTTTTTATGGGCGGAGGCATTTAAAAAACTGGGAGAAAAGTTAATTATTATGTATATGTTTTTTTTGAAATTGCTTTTACAGAAGATTCTCATTGATGGTAGATATTATTGGCACTTGAAACGCTTACATACATGTCACAAAAGTCACTACAACTGGTACTGGGTGAGATACATTTCTTTGTAAAATTCTGACATTTCTTGCCACTTAACCTGTTGACATGTATTGTCTTTTAGTCAGACGCCACAATGAATGAGTACTATAAAATTTTATCAACTACGAATGTAACAAGCCAACAAGAATGACTGGCAGCAAGTGCACTGATGATATAGTGTGGTAAAATTAAATTGAAGTGAACGTGTGTTTGATATTTGTTTTGCTTTTGTTTTAAAACAGTAAAAAGGAATGCAAATAACAACAAATAAACATCAATTAACTAGGAATATACTGTATTAAAAATATATACTCGCATGTGTACGCAAAATTTTTTCCTATTGACTGCCAGATCTTCATCCCTTCCATTCTCATTTATCATCACATTTGGTTTTTATTGCCGTGTTTAATCTGCCCCTTGATCATGTTAGTAGAGTGGGTGTAGCAAATACTAGCTCTAAATGGCATCAATGCTTGAAGTTTTGAAGTGACCAGTAGAATTGAATATATATAAAGTGGAAAGTAGATAAAGTAGCATGGGAAACTCTCGTACATACATAATATTATAATTAATTCTAGACGACTTTTATAACGCGTTATATAATTTAACTCCTTGCAAAGTCAAGAGGGGGAAACTATTGAAATTTGTCCAAAACTATCGTGAATATTTTGCATAAGGAATCCGACTTCCCTCCGGTACGACCTTGTGGGAAGAATTCATGATGCACCACGACATTGCGATCAAAGAAAACATTGAGCAAAATCTTCACATTTCCCCAAACTTGACGTACTTTTTTCGGTCTTGGCTCTTCTGGACGCTTCAATTGGTGCGGAGCGGCCAATTTGATTTCACGGTCATAGCCACACACCAATGATTTGTCACCAGTTATAACCTTTTGAGTAAATTTAGTAAAAAATAGTAAAACATTGTAGAGCACATCAAAACACGACTAACCTTTTTATTTCCCAAAAACAAACTGACAATGCAAAATTGCTGATATTGCCGACATATATAGTATAAGAGACATGCGTACTAACATAAAAAAAAAGCCAAAATCGAATATATGTAACTCACGAAATTTGAAAATAATGTTTATTTTTTATATCACAGAGCTAAGAAGACCAATTTACAACCATTTCATAGTTTTTGGATTAAATACATATTTACAAATCCATTACATGAGTAGATTCACTATACATATATATATATGTATATATAAATACAAGAAATTCAATTAGATGTTATTGTTCAATTTGGCTAAAAAATATTTGTTTTCTTTCAGATTGCAATGTTACCCTCTCCAATATAAATTTACGACGAAATAAAGCCATAAAATTTTCGTTTGTTCCTTTAGAAAAACCGGCTCTTCCAGGAGCTGGTGGTTGTTTCGGAGTTCTAAAATTTGGAACAAACTGCACTCGTTCTTATTATATTGGCTATTGGTGCTTTTTTTACAAATTAATCTATAATTGAGATTATCATGGATCATGCCGTTAATGGTTCTCGTGGTCGCCCTTGGAATACACTCCGATTTGAAAATGACGAACTAGAATGCCTGTATCAACGTTACACGTTAAAGTTGCAACGCTTCTCTGTGCTGGGTGTAGTGGCTTTAGTTTTGGTGGTTTGTGGCGCAATGGCAGGATTGTCTTTAGCTTTTAATGCTACACCTACTTTTCACGTGAGTATTTCTCTCTTCATAAACACATTCATTCGTTAAGTATACTCTCACACGAGTAAATGCATATTGTTATATATTCAATTTGTTTTTTTTTCTGTATGTTTTTACAGAATGTCTTCAATTCATTTGTGTGCGTATTATTTGCCTTCATTTTAATATTGTTGCAATGTCGTGTGATCAAGGATCATCATTTACCCTGTTTGTGCTATGGTATTCTATTGTTTGCCGCTGCCATTTGTATTGTGTCTATGCCAACTTTTGGCTCCATGTTTCCGGTGGATACCAAAGAGGTAGGCTTCTTTTATTTGTCATTAAGTGGAAGTTTTTTAATAAAAGGACTTGGAAAAAAAATTTTTTCTTATTACATTATTAAACCTTACTCTATACCATCAAATGATTTATCAGCGGAATATTCCAAAGACTTGTGAATTAAAGCATGCAAATGCCACGAAATATCTAATTCCAATGTGTTTTTAGTATTCTGTTTTGAATTAAATACTAATTTTTATAATTCCCGTAATACATACACACATAGATTTTTTAAACTTTTTTAATTAGTATTAGATTAATGCGTATAGGACGCTGAAGAAACAAAAAACTTGTTTACATTGCAACATTTCCATTTATTTGTCATATTTATTTCCAAGAAAACAAATTATTTGTTACAAAGGTATGCAGATAAGAAAAAAATTGGCTAGAGTAGTACAGGTTGTCAGCAAAGAAGTTATTCACCTTCACCTTTGCTTATAATTTTCGAATAAATGAGAGATAATGGATCTTATATTGATAAATGTTTTAATTATTGTCGACTATTATATATGGAATACATTATCAGATAAATGTCCTCCTTTGTGTTAGCCTCATAAATGTGAGCTATTTTGAGGATCTTTTCATTACATTCTCACACATTTCAAGCAGTATTTCATTAATTTGGTCATGAATATTTTGTTTGAGTTACTCAAGCGTTTCTGGTTAGTTTACATAAACCTTGCATTTCAGATATCCCCACAAAACGAAGTTCGGATCACCGCGGCACCTCATGTTAATCAAGTCCAAAGCATGTAATTGCGGCGTTAAAAGGTTTTCGATCATATGATGATATCGATGATTGATTCCTCCTATCAAATCGCACACCATACAGTCACTTTGAATGGATGCAAAGGTGATTGATGAATAATTTAAAGGCCTCGTATTGGCCACAACCGACTATTCTATTATTCACATATCCATTCAAATAAGTATGTGCCTCGTCACTCATTATGATTTTTTCATGAAAGTCGCGCTTAACATGGGCTAGCTGTAACATACCGTTGCTATATGTACGGCTGCGTAAATGATCTCTTACAAGAAGCTCTTGGTCAACTGAATCTTAAGAGGAAGCGAATGCAAGTCCTTGTGTGTTGAAGGATTGTTTTAAGCACTTTCTTTAGGAGCAATAATATTTTCAGCCGATCTTGCAGTACATTTTGGTCAATGTTTGTAGTCCTTCACCTACATTCACTCCTCCTTCGAAATCATTCACTACACGATAAATAGTGCTTGTTGTTGGGAAGTTGTTTCCTTCAAAAAATTTCTCGTAATCGCCATAGTAAACGAAGCCGTCAGATTGTGTAAACTTCTGCGAATGTATGTAACACTTATAAAAATACGCTTAATAATGCAAGTATTTTATCCGCGTTCTATTTCTTGTGCCTTTCTAAAAATCATACTTTGTTGTTGGAACTATATTTAGAATTTTTGAACAATTATCATTTAATTTATTAACCATTTTTTTTTGATTTTGATGAATTTCGTCATTGAAAAAATTGAAAATTTTCACATAATTCAAAAAATTTTTTTTTTATTAGCAGAAATATATTTTTGAAAATGCAAAATAAACATACAACATCAATAAAAACGCATTCAAAAATACAGAAACGGACGTTTTTAAAGAATGACAATTTTTGCCCAAAAATGCAAAGGGTAACTCCTTACCAAAAATCGAAAAATTTTTTTTTCCTTATTTTTAGCAAATATATATTTTTAACATTTGAAAACAGAAAATAAACATACAAGAGCAATAAAAACGCAAGTTTTTCATTCAAAAATACAGAAACGGACGTTTTTAAAGAATGACAATTTTTGCCCAAATATGCAAGGGTAACCTCTTACCAAAACTCGAAAATTTTCCCAAAAATCGAAAAAAAATTGTTTTTCCTTATTTTTAGCAAATATATATTTTTAACATTTGAAAACAGAAAATAAACATACAAGAGCAATAAAAACGCAAGTTTTTTATTCAAAAATACAGAAACGGACGTTTTTAAAGAATGACAATTTTTGCCCAAAAATGCAAAGGGTAACCTCTTACCAAAAATCGAAAAATTTTTTTTTGTCCTTATTTTTAGCAAATATTTATTTTTAGCATTTGAAAATAGAAAATAAAGATACAAGAGCAATAAAAACGCGTTTTTCATTCAAAAATACAGAAACGGACGTTTTTAAAGAATGACAATTTTTGCCCAAAAATGCAAAAGGTAACCTCTTACCAAAAATCGAAAAAAAATTTTTTTTTTCCTTATTTTTAGCAAATATATATTTTTAACATTTGAAAACAGAAAAAAATTTTTTTTTTCCTTATTTTTAGCAAATATATATTTTTAACATTTGAAAACAGAAAATAAACACACAAGAGCAATAAAAACGCAAGTTTTCATTCAAAAATACAGAAACGGACGTTTTTAAAGAATGACAATTTTTGCCCAAAAATGCAAAGGGTAACCTCTTACCAAAAATCGAAAATTTTCCCAAAAATCGAAAATTTTTTTTTTGTCCCTATTTTTAGCAAATATTTATTTTTAGCATTTGAAAATAGAAAATAAACATACACGAGCAATAAAAACGCAAGTTTTTCATTCAAAAATACAGAAACGGACGTTTTTAAAGAATGACAATTTTTGCCCAAAAATGCAAAGGGTAACCTCTTACCAAAAATCGAAAATTTTCCCAAAAATCGAAAATTTTTTTTTGTCCTTATTTTTAGCAAATATTTATTTTTAGCATTTGAAAACAGAAAATAAACATACAAGAGCAATAAAAACGCAAGTTTTTCATTCAAAAATACAGAAACGGACGTTTTTAAAGAATGACAATTTTTGCCCAAAAATCGAAAATTTTCCCAAAAATCGAAAATTTTTTTTTGTCCTTATTTTTAGCAAAAATATTTATTTTTAGCATTTGAAAATAGAAAATAAACATACAAGAGCAATAAAAACGCAAGTTTTTCATTCAAAAATACAGAAACGGACGTTTTTAAAGAATGACAATTTTTGCCCAAAAATCGAAAATTTTCCCAAAAATCGAAAATTTTTTTTGTCCTTATTTTTAGCAAATATTTATTTTTAGCATTTGAAAATAGAAAATAAACATACATGAGCGATAAAAACGTAAGTTTTTCATTCAAAAATACAGAAACGGACGTTTTTAAAGAATGACAATTTTTGCCCAAAAATGCAAAGGGTAACCTCTTACCAAAACTCGAAAATTTTTCCAAAAATCGAAAATTTTTTTTTTCCTTATTTTCAGCAAATATTTATTTTTAGCATTTGAAAATAGAAAATAAACATACAAGAGCAATAAAAACGCAAGTTTTTCATTCAAAAATACAGAAACGGACGTTTTTAAAGAATGACAATTTTTGCCCAAAAATCGAAAAAATTTTTTTTTTTTTCTTATTTTTAGCAAATATATATTTTTAACATTTGAAAACAGAAAATAAACATACAAGAGCAATAAAAACGCAAGTTTTTCATTCAAAAATACAGAAACGGACGTTTTTAAAGAATGACAATTTTTGCCCAAATATGCAAAAATCGAAAATTTTCCCAAAAATCGAAAAAAATTTGTTTTTCCTTATTTTTAGCAAATATATATTTTTAACATTTGAAAACAGAAAATAAACATACAAGAGCAATAAAAACGCGTTTTTCATTCAAAAATACGGAAACGGATGTTTTTAAAGAATGACAATTTTTGCCCAAATATGCAAGGGTAACTAACCTCTTACCAAAAATCGAAAATTTTCCCAAAAATCGAAAAAAATTTGTTTTTCCTTATTTTTAGCAAATATATATTTTTAACATTTGAAAACAGAAAATAAACATACAAGAGCAATAAAAACGCAATTTTTTCATTCAAAAATACAGAAACGGATGTTTTTAAAGAATGACAATTTTTGCCCAAAAATGCAAAGGGTAACTCCTTACCAAAAATCGAAAAATTTTTTTTTCCTTATTTTTAGCAAATATATATTTTTAACATTTGAAAACAGAAAATAAACATACAAGAGCAATAAAAACGCAAGTTTTTCATTCAAAAATACAGAAACGGACGTTTTTAAAGAATGACAATTTTTGCCCAAATATGCAAGGGTAACCTCTTACCAAAAATCGAAAATTTTCCCAAAAATCGAAAAAAATTTGTTTTTCCTTATTTTTAGCAAATATTTATTTTTAACATTTGAAAACAGAAAATAAACACACAAGAGCAATAAAAACGCAAGTTTTTCATTCAAAAATACAGAAACGAACGTTTTTAAAGAATGACAATTTTTGCCCAAATATGCAAAAATCGAAAATTTTCCCAAAAATCGAAAAAAATTTGTTTTTCCTTATTTTTAGCAAATATATATTTTTAACATTTGAAAACAGAAAATAAACATACAAGAGCAATAAAAACGCGTTTTTCATTCAAAAATACAGAAACGGATGTTTTTAAAGAATGACAATTTTTGCCCAAATATGCAAGGGTAACTAACCTCTTACCAAAAATCGAAAATTTTCCCAAAAATCGAAAAAAATTTGTTTTTCCTTATTTTTAGCAAATATATATTTTTAACATTTGAAAACAGAAAATAAACATACAAGAGCAATAAAAACGCAATTTTTTCATTCAAAAATACAGAAACGGATGTTTTTAAAGAATGACAATTTTTGCCCAAAAATGCAAAGGGTAACTCCTTACCAAAAATCGAAAAATTTTTTTTTCCTTATTTTTAGCAAATATATATTTTTAACATTTGAAAACAGAAAATAAACATACAAGAGCAATAAAAACGCAAGTTTTTCATTAAAAAATACAGAAACGGACGTTTTTAAAGAATGACAATTTTTGCCCAAAAATGCAAAAATTACCAAAAATCGAAAAATTTTTTTTTGTCCTTATTTTTAGCAAATATTTATTTTTAGCATTTGAAAATAGAAAATAAACATACAAGAGCAATAAAAACGCGTTTTTCATTCAAAAATACAGAAACGGACGTTTTTAAAGAATGACAATTTTTGCCCAAAAATGCAAAAATTACCAAAAATCGAAAAATTTTTTTTTGTCCTTATTTTTAGCAAATATTTATTTTTAGCATTTGAAAATAGAAAATAAACATACAAGAGCAATAAAAACGCGTTTTTCATTCAAAAATACAGAAACGGACGTTTTTAAAGAATGACAATTTTTGCCCAAAAATGCAAAAGGTAACCTCTTACCAAAAATCGAAAAAATTTTTTTTTTTCCTTATTTTTAGCAAATATATATTTTTAACATTTGAAAACAGAAAATAAACACACCAGAGCAATAAAAACGCAAGTTTTTCATTCAAAAATACAGAAACGGACGTTTTTAAAGAATGACAATTTTTGCCCAAAAATGCAAAAATTACCAAAAATCGAAAAATTTTTTTTTGTCCTTATTTTTAGCAAATATTTATTTTTAGCATTTGAAAATAGAAAATAAACATACAAGAGCAATAAAAACGCAAGTTTTTCATTCAAAAATACAGAAACGGACGTTTTTAAAGAATGACAATTTTTGCCCAAAAATGCAAAAATTACCAAAAATCGAAAAATTTTTTTTTGTCCTTATTTTTAGCAAATATATATTTTTAACATTTGAAAACAGAAAATAAACATACAAGAGCAATAAAAACGCAAGTTTTTCATTCAAAAATACAGAAACGGACGTTTTTAAAGAATGACAATTTTTGCCCAAATATGCAAGGGTAACCTCTTACCAAAAATCGAAAATTTTCCCAAAAATCGAAAAAAATTTGTTTTTCCTTATTTTTAGCAAATATTTATTTTTAACATTTGAAAACAGAAAATAAACACACAAGAGCAATAAAAACGCAAGTTTTTCATTCAAAAATACAGAAACGAACGTTTTTAAAGAATGACAATTTTTGCCCAAATATGCAAAAATCGAAAATTTTCCCAAAAATCGAAAAAAATTTGTTTTTCCTTATTTTTAGCAAATATATATTTTTAACATTTGAAAACAGAAAATAAACATACAAGAGCAATAAAAACGCGTTTTTCATTCAAAAATACAGAAACGGATGTTTTTAAAGAATGACAATTTTTGCCCAAATATGCAAGGGTAACTAACCTCTTACCAAAAATCGAAAATTTTCCCAAAAATCGAAAAAAATTTGTTTTTCCTTATTTTTAGCAAATATATATTTTTAACATTTGAAAACAGAAAATAAACATACAAGAGCAATAAAAACGCAATTTTTTCATTCAAAAATACAGAAACGGATGTTTTTAAAGAATGACAATTTTTGCCCAAAAATGCAAAGGGTAACTCCTTACCAAAAATCGAAAAATTTTTTTTTCCTTATTTTTAGCAAATATATATTTTTAACATTTGAAAACAGAAAATAAACATACAAGAGCAATAAAAACGCAAGTTTTTCATTCAAAAATACAGAAACGGACGTTTTTAAAGAATGACAATTTTTGCCCAAAAATGCAAAAATTACCAAAAATCGAAAAATTTTTTTTTGTCCTTATTTTTAGCAAATATTTATTTTTAGCATTTGAAAATAGAAAATAAACATACAAGAGCAATAAAAACGCGTTTTTCATTCAAAAATACAGAAACGGACGTTTTTAAAGAATGACAATTTTTGCCCAAAAATGCAAAAATTACCAAAAATCGAAAAATTTTTTTTTGTCCTTATTTTTAGCAAATATTTATTTTTAGCATTTGAAAATAGAAAATAAACATACAAGAGCAATAAAAACGCGTTTTTCATTCAAAAATACAGAAACGGACGTTTTTAAAGAATGACAATTTTTGCCCAAAAATGCAAAAGGTAACCTCTTACCAAAAATCGAAAAAATTTTTTTTTTTTCCTTATTTTTAGCAAATATATATTTTTAACATTTGAAAACAGAAAATAAACACACCAGAGCAATAAAAACGCAAGTTTTTCATTCAAAAATACAGAAACGGACGTTTTTAAAGAATGACAATTTTTGCCCAAAAATGCAAAAATTACCAAAAATCGAAAAATTTTTTTTTGTCCTTATTTTTAGCAAATATTTATTTTTAGCATTTGAAAATAGAAAATAAACATACAAGAGCAATAAAAACGCGTTTTTCATTCAAAAATACAGAAACGGACGTTTTTAAAGAATGACAATTTTTGCCCAAAAATGCAAAAGGTAACCTCTTACCAAAAATCGAAAAAAAATTTTTTTTTTCCTTATTTTTAGCAAATATATATTTTTAACATTTGAAAACAGAAAAAATTTTTTTTTTCCTTATTTTTAGCAAATATATATTTTTAACATTTGAAAACAGAAAATAAACATACAAAAGCAATAAAAACGCAAGTTTTTCATTCAAAAATACAGAAACGGACGTTTTTAAAGAATGACAATTTTTGCCCAAAAATGCAAAGGGTAACCTCTTACCAAAAATCGAAAATTTTCCCAAAAATCGAAAATTTTTTTTTTGTCCTTATTTTTAGCAAATATTTATTTTTAGCATTTGAAAATAGAAAATAAATATACACGAGCAATAAAAACGCAAGTTTTTCATTCAAAAATACAGAAACGGACGTTTTTAAAGAATGACAATTTTTGCCCAAAAATGCAAAGGGTAACCTCTTACCAAAAATCGAAAATTTTCCCAAAAATCGAAAATTTTTTTTTTGTCCTTATTTTTAGCAAATATTTATTTTTAGCATTTGAAAATAGAAAATAAACATACAAGAGCAATAAAAACGCAAGTTTTTCATTCAAAAATACAGAAACGGACGTTTTTAAAGAATGACAATTTTTGCCCAAAAATCGAAAATTTTCCCAAAAATCGAAAATTTTTTTTTGTCCTTATTTTTAGCAAATATTTATTTTTAGCATTTGAAAATAGAAAATAAACATACAAGAGCAATAAAAACGCAAGTTTTTCATTCAAAAATACAGAAACGGACGTTTTTAAAGAATGACAATTTTTGCCCAAAAATGCAAAAATTACCAAAAATCGAAAAATTTTTTTTTGTCCTTATTTTTAGCAAATATTTATTTTTAGCATTTGAAAATAGAAAATAAACATACAAGAGCAATAAAAACGCGTTTTTCATTCAAAAATACAGAAACGGACGTTTTTAAAGAATGACAATTTTTGCCCAAAAATGCAAAAATTACCAAAAATCGAAAAATTTTTTTTTGTCCTTATTTTTAGCAAATATTTATTTTTAGCATTTGAAAATAGAAAATAAACATACAAGAGCAATAAAAACGCGTTTTTCATTCAAAAATACAGAAACGGACGTTTTTAAAGAATGACAATTTTTGCCCAAAAATGCAAAAGGTAACCTCTTACCAAAAATCGAAAAAATTTTTTTTTTTTCCTTATTTTTAGCAAATATATATTTTTAACATTTGAAAACAGAAAATAAACACACCAGAGCAATAAAAACGCAAGTTTTTCATTCAAAAATACAGAAACGGACGTTTTTAAAGAATGACAATTTTTGCCCAAAAATGCAAAAATTACCAAAAATCGAAAAATTTTTTTTTGTCCTTATTTTTAGCAAATATTTATTTTTAGCATTTGAAAATAGAAAATAAACATACAAGAGCAATAAAAACGCGTTTTTCATTCAAAAATACAGAAACGGACGTTTTTAAAGAATGACAATTTTTGCCCAAAAATGCAAAAGGTAACCTCTTACCAAAAATCGAAAAAAAATTTTTTTTTTCCTTATTTTTAGCAAATATATATTTTTAACATTTGAAAACAGAAAAAATTTTTTTTTTCCTTATTTTTAGCAAATATATATTTTTAACATTTGAAAACAGAAAATAAACATACAAAAGCAATAAAAACGCAAGTTTTTCATTCAAAAATACAGAAACGGACGTTTTTAAAGAATGACAATTTTTGCCCAAAAATGCAAAGGGTAACCTCTTACCAAAAATCGAAAATTTTCCCAAAAATCGAAAATTTTTTTTTTGTCCTTATTTTTAGCAAATATTTATTTTTAGCATTTGAAAATAGAAAATAAATATACACGAGCAATAAAAACGCAAGTTTTTCATTCAAAAATACAGAAACGGACGTTTTTAAAGAATGACAATTTTTGCCCAAAAATGCAAAGGGTAACCTCTTACCAAAAATCGAAAATTTTCCCAAAAATCGAAAATTTTTTTTTTGTCCTTATTTTTAGCAAATATTTATTTTTAGCATTTGAAAATAGAAAATAAACATACAAGAGCAATAAAAACGCAAGTTTTTCATTCAAAAATACAGAAACGGACGTTTTTAAAGAATGACAATTTTTGCCCAAAAATCGAAAATTTTCCCAAAAATCGAAAATTTTTTTTTGTCCTTATTTTTAGCAAATATTTATTTTTAGCATTTGAAAATAGAAAATAAACATACAAGAGCAATAAAAACGCAAGTTTTTCATTCAAAAATACAGAAACGGACGTTTTTAAAGAATGACAATTTTTGCCCAAAAATCGAAAATTTTCCCAAAAATCGAAAATTTTTTTTTGTCCTTATTTTTAGCAAATATTTATTTTTAGCATTTGAAAATAGAAAATAAACATACATGAGTGATAAAAACGTAAGTTTTTCATTCAAAAATACAGAAACGGACGTTTTTAAAGAATGACAATTTTTGCCCAAAAGTCGAAAAAAAATTTTTTTTTTTCCTTATTTTTAGCATATATATATTTTTAACATTTGAAAACAGAAAATAAACACACAAGAGCAATAAAAACGCAAGTTTTTCATTCAAAAATACAGAAACGGACGTTTTTAAAGAATGACAATTTTTGCCCAAAAATGCAAGGGTAACCTCTTACCAAAAATCGAAAATTTTCCTAAAAATCGAAAATTTTTTTTTTGTCCTTATTTTTAGCAAATATTTATTTTTAACATTTGAAAACAGAAAATAAACACACAAGAGCAATAAAAACGCAAGTTTTTCATTCAAAAATACAGAAACGGACGTTTTTAAAGAATGACAATTTTTGCCCAAAAATCGAAAAAAAATTTTTTTTTTTTCCTTATTTTTAGCAAATATATATTTTTAACATTTGAAAACAGAAAATAAACATACAAGAGCAATAAAAACGCAAGTTTTTCATTCAAAAATACAGAAACGGACGTTTTTAAAGAATGACAATTTTTGCCCAAAAATGCAAAGGGTAACCTCTTACCAAAAATCGAAAATTTTCCCAAAAATCGAAAATTTTTTTTTTGTCCTTAATTTTAGCAAATATTTATTTTTAACATTTGAAAACAGAAAATAAACACACAAGAGCAATAAAAACGCAAGTTTTTCATTCAAAAATACAGAAACGAACGTTTTTAAAGAATGACAATTTTTGCCCAAAAATGCATTAGTTAGTAACCTCTTACCAAAAATCGAAAATTTTCCCAAAAATCGAAAATTTTTTTTTTGTCCTTATTTTTAGCAAATATTTATTTTTAACATTTGAAAACAGAAAATAAACACACAAGAGCAATAAAAACGCAAGTTTTTCATTCAAAAATACAGAAACGGACGTTTTTAAAGAATGACAATTTTTGCCCAAAAATGCAAAGGGTAACCTCTTACCAAAAATCGAAAATTTTCTTAAAAATCGAAATTTTTTTTTTTTGTCCTTATTTTTAGCAAATATTTATTTTTAGCATTTGAAAATAGAAAATAAACATACAAGAGCAATAAAAACGCAAGTTTTTCATTCAAAAATACAGAAACGGACGTTTTTAAACAATGACAATTTTTGCCCAAATATGCAAGGGTAACCTCTTACCAAAAATCGAAAATTTTCCCAAAAATCGAAAATTTTTTTTTTTTCCTTATTTTTAGCAAATATATATTTTTAACATTTGAAAACAGAAAATAAACATACAAGAGCAATAAAAACGCAAGTTTTTCATTCAAAAATACAGAAACGGACGTTTTTAAAGAATGACAAATTTTGCCCAAAAATGCAAATCCAAAAATCGAAAATTTTCCCAAAAATCGAAAAAAATTTTTTTTTCCTTATTTTTAGCAAAAATATATATTTTTAACATTTGAAAACAGAAAATAAACATACAAAAGCAATAAAAACGCAAGTTTTTCATTCAAAAATACAGAAACGGACGTTTTTAAAGAATGACAATTTTTGCCCAAAAATGCAAAGGGTAACCTCTTACCAAAAATCGAAAAATTTTTTTTTGTCCTTATTTTTAGCAAATATTTATTTTTAGCATTTGAAAATAGAAAATAAACATACAAGAGCAATAAAAACGCAAGTTTTTCATTCAAAAATACAGAAACGGACGTTTTTAAAGAATGACAATTTTTGCCCAAAAATGCAAAGGGCATTTTTGGGCAAAAATCGAAAATTTTCCCAAAAATCGGACATTTTTTTTTTGTCCTTATTTTTAGCAAATATTTATTTTTAGCATTTGAAAATAGAAAATAAACATACACGAGCAATAAAAACGCAAGTTTTTCATTCAAAAATACAGAAACGGACGTTTTTAAAGAATGACAATTTTTGCCCAAAAATGCAAAAATCGAAAATTTTCCTAAAAATCGAAAATTTTTTTTTTGTCCTTATTTTTAGCAAATATATATTTTTAACATTTGAAAACAGAAAATATACATACAAGAGCAATAAAAACGCAAGTTTTTCATTCAAAAATACAGAAACGGACGTTTTTAAAGAATGACAATTTTTGCCCAAAAAGGCAAGGGTAACCTCTTACCAAAAATCGAAAAAAAATTTTTTTTTCCTTATTTTTAGCAAATATATATTTTTAACATTTGAAAACAGAAAATAAACATACAAAAGCAATAAAAACGCAAGTTTTTCATTCAAAAATACAGAAACGGACGTTTTTAAAGAATGACAATTTTTGCCCAAAAATGCAAAGGGTAACCTCTTACCAAAAATCGAAAATTTTCCCAAAAATCGAAAAATTTTTTTTTGTCCTTATTTTTAGCAAATATATATTTTTAACATTTGAAAACAGAAAATAAACATACAAGAGCATTAAAAACGCAAGTTTTTCATTCAAAAACACAGAAACGGACGTTTTTAAAGAATGACAATTTTTGCCCAAAAATGCAAAGGGTAACCTCTTACCAAAAATCGAAAATTTTCCCAAAAATTGAAAATTTTTTTTTTGTCCTTATTTTTAGCAAATATTTATTTTTAGCATTTGAAAATAGAATATAAACATACAAGAGCAATAAAAACGCAAGTTTTTCATTCAAAAATACAGAAACGGACGTTTTTAAAGAATGACAATTTTTGCCCAAAAATGCAAAGGGTAACCTCTTACCAAAAATCGAAAATTTTTTTTTTTTTTCCTTATTTTTAGCAAATATATATTTTTAACATTTGAAAACAGAAAATAAACACACAAGAGCAATAAAAACGCAAGTTTTTCATTCAAAAATACAGAAACGGACGTTTTTAAAGAATGACAATTTTTGCCCAAAAATGCAAAGGGTAACCTCTTACCAAAAATCGAAAATTTTCCCAAAAATCGAAAAATTTTTTTTTGTCCTTATTTTTAGCAAATATATATTTTTAACATTTGAAAACAGAAAATAAACATACAAGAGCATTAAAAACGCAAGTTTTTCATTCAAAAACACAGAAACGGACGTTTTTAAAGAATGACAATTTTTGCCCAAAAATGCAAAGGGTAACCTCTTACCAAAAATCGAAAATTTTCCCAAAAATTGAAAATTTTTTTTTTTGTCCTTATTTTTAGCAAATATTTATTTTTAGCATTTGAAAATAGAATATAAACATACAAGAGCAATAAAAACGCAAGTTTTTCATTCAAAAATACAGAAACGGACGTTTTTAAAGAATGACAATTTTTGCCCAAAAATGCAAAGGGTAACCTCTTACCAAAAATCGAAAATTTTCCCAAAAATCGAAAATTTTTTTTTTGTCCTTATTTTTAGCATTTGAAAATAGAAAATAAACATACAAGAGCAATAAAAACGCAAGTTTTTCATTCAAAAATACAGAAACGGACGTTTTTAAAGAATGACAATTTTTGCCCAAAAATGCAAAGGGTAACCTCTTACCAAAAATCGAAAAATTTTTTTTTTAAGAATGACAATTTTTGCCCAAAAATGCAGAGGGTATAACCTCTTACCAAAAATCGAAAATTTTCCCAAAAATCTAATTTTTTTTTTTGTCCTTATTTTTAGCAAATATATATTTTTAACATTTGAAAACAGAAAATAAACATACAAGAGCAATAAAAACGCAAGTTTTTCATTCAAAAACACAGAAACGGACGTTTTTAAAGAATGACAATTTTTTCCCAAAAATGCAAGGGTAACCTCTTACCAAAAATCGAAAAATTTTTTTTTTGTCCTTATTTTTAGCAAATATTTTTTTTTAGCATTTGAAAACAGAAAATAAACATACAAGAGCAATAAAAACGCAAGTTTTTCATTCAAAAATACAGAAACGGACGTTTTTAAAGAATGACAATTTTTGCCCAAAAATGCAGAGGGTAACCTCTTACCAAAAATCGAAAATTTTCCCAAAAATCTAAATTTTTTTTTTGTCCTTATTTTTAGCAAATATATATTTTTAACATTTGAAAACAGAAAATAAACATACAAGAGCATTAAAAACGCAAGTTTTTCATTCAAAAACACAGAAACGGACGTTTTTAAAGAATGACAATTTTTGCCCAAAAATGCAAGGGTAACCTCTTACCAAAAATCGAAAAATTTTTTTTTTGTCCTTATTTTTAGCAAATATTTATTTTTAGCATTTGAAAACAGAAAATAAACATACAAGAGCAATAAAAATGCAAGTTTTTCATTCAAAAATACAGAAACGGACGTTTTTAAAGAATGACAATTTTTGCCCAAAAATGCAAAGGGTAACCTCTTACCAAAAATCGAAAAATTTTTTTTTTAAGAATGACAATTTTTGCCCAAAAATGCAAAGGGTATAACCTCTTACCAAAAATCGAAAATTTTCCCAAAAATCTAAATTTTTTTTTGTCCTTATTTTTAGCAAATATATATTTTTAACATTTGAAAACACAAAATAAACATACAAGAGCATTAAAAACGCAAGTTTTTCATTCAAAAACACAGAAACGGACGTTTTTAAAGAATGACAATTTTTGCCCAAAAATGCAAAGGGTAACCTCTTACCAAAAATCGAAAATTTTCCCAAAAATCGAAAATTTTTTTTTGTCCTTATTTTTAGCAAATATTTATTTTTAGCATTTGAAAATAGAAAATAAACATACAAGAGCAATAAAAACGCAAGTTTTTCATTCAAAAATACAGAAACGGACGTTTTTAAAGAATGACAATTTTTGCCCAAAAATGCAAAGGGTAACCGCTTACCAAAAATCGAAAAATTTTTTTTTGTCCTTATTTTTAGCAAATATTTATTTTTAGCATTTGAAAACAGAAAATAAACATACAAGAGCAATAAAAACGCAAGTTTTTCATTCAAAAACACAGAAACGGACGTTTTTAAAGAATGACAATTTTTGCCCAAAAATGCAAGGGTAACCTCTTACCAAAAATCGAAAATTTTCCCAAAAATCTAAAAATTTTTTTTTTTTTCTTATTTTTAGCAAATATATATTTTTAACATTTGAAAACAGAAAATAAACACACAAGAGCAATAAAAACGCAAGTTTTTCATTCAAAAATACAGAAACGAACGTTTTTAAAGAATGACAATTTTTGCCCAAAAATGCAAAGGGTAACCTCTTACCAAAAATCGAAAATTTTCCCAAAAATCGAAAATTTTTTTTTGTCCTTATTTTTAGCAAATATTTATTTTTAACATTTGAAAACAGAAAATAAACACACAAGAGCAATAAAAACGCAAGTTTTTCATTCAAAAATACAGAAACGGACGTTTTTAAAGAATGACAATTTTTGCCCAAAAATGCAAGGGTAACCTCTTACCAAAAATCGAAAATTTTCCCAAAAATCGAAAATTTTTTTTTGTCCTTATTTTTAGCATTTGAAAATAGAAAATAAACATACAAGAGCAATAAAAACGCAAGTTTTTCATTCAAAAATACAGAAACGGACGTTTTTAAAGAATGACAATTTTTGCCCAAAAATGCAAAGGGTAACCTCTTACCAAAAATCGAAAATTTTTTTTTTTGTCCTTATTTTTAGCAAATATTTATTTTTAGCATTTGAAAACAGAAAATAAACATACAAGAGCAATAAAAACGCAAGTTTTTCATTCAAAAACACAGAAACGGACGTTTTTAAAGAATGACAATTTTTGCCCAAAAATGCAAGGGTAACCTCTTACCAAAAATCGAAAAATTTTTTTTTTGTCCTTATTTTTAGCAAATATTTATTTTTAGCATTTGAAAACAGAAAATAAACATACAAGAGCAATAAAAACGCAAGTTTTTCATTCAAAAATACAGAAACGGACGTTTTTAAAGAATGACGATTTTTGCCCAAAAATGCAAAGGGTAGCCCCTTTCCAAATATCGAAAATTTTCCCAAAAATTGAGAATATTTTTTTGTCTTTATTTTTAGCAAATATATATTTTAAACATTTGAAAACATAAAATAAACATACAAGAGCATTAAAAACGCAAGTTTTTCATTCAAAAACACAGAAACGGACGTTTTTAAAGAATGACAATTTTTGCCCAAAAATGCAAGGGTAACCTCTTACCAAAAATCGAAAAATTTTTTTTTTGTCCTTATTTTTAGCAAATATTTATTTTTAGCATTTGAAAACAGAAAATAAACATACAAGAGCAATAAAAACGCAAGTTTTTCATTCAAAAATACAGAAACGGACGTTTTTAAAGAATGACAATTTTTGCCCAAAAATGCAAAGGGTAACCTCTTACCAAAAATCGAAAAATTTTTTTTTTAAGAATGACAATTTTTGCCCAAAAATGCAAAGGGTATAACCTCTTACCAAAAATCGAAAATTTTCCCAAAAATCTAAATTTTTTTTTTGTCCTTATTTTTAGCAAATATATATTTTTAACATTTGAAAACAGAAAATAAACATACAAGAGCAATAAAAACGCAAGTTTTTCATTCAAAAATACAGAAACGGACGTTTTTAAAGAATGACGATTTTTGCCCAAAAATGCAAAGGGTAGCCCCTTTCCAAATATCGAAAATTTTCCCAAAAATTGAGAATATTTTTTTGTCTTTATTTTTAGCAAATATATATTTTAAACATTTGAAAACATAAAATAAACATACAAGAGCATTAAAAACGCAAGTTTTTCATTCAAAAACACAGAAACGGACGTTTTTAAAGAATGACAATTTTTGCCCAAAAATGCAAGGGTAACCTCTTACCAAAAATCGAAAAATTTTTTTTTTGTCCTTATTTTTAGCAAATATTTATTTTTAGCATTTGAAAACAGAAAATAAACATACAAGAGCAATAAAAACGCAAGTTTTTCATTCAAAAATACAGAAACGGACGTTTTTAAAGAATGACGATTTTTGCCCAAAAATGCAAAGGGTAGCCCCTTTCCAAATATCGAAAATTTTCCCAAAAATTGAGAATATTTTTTTGTCTTTATTTTTAGCAAATATATATTTTAAACATTTGAAAACATAAAATAAACATACAAGAGCATTAAAAACGCAAGTTTTTCATTCAAAAACACAGAAACGGACGTTTTTAAAGAATGACAATTTTTGCCCAAAAATGCAAAGGGTATAACCTCTTACCAAAAATCGAAAATTTTCCCAAAAATCTAAATTTTTTTTTTGTCCTTATTTTTAGCAAATATATATTTTTAACATTTGAAAACAGAAAATAAACATACAAGAGCAATAAAAACGCAAGTTTTTCATTCAAAAATACAGAAACGGACGTTTTTAAAGAATGACAATTTTTGCCCAAAAATGCAAAGGGTAACCTCTTACCAAAAATCGAAAAATTTTTTTTTTAAGAATGACAATTTTTGCCCAAAAATGCAAAGGGTATAACCTCTTACCAAAAATCGAAAATTTTCCCAAAAATCTAAATTTTTTTTTTGTCCTTATTTTTAGCAAATATATATTTTTAACATTTGAAAACAGAAAATAAACATACAAGAGCATTAAAAACGCAAGTTTTTCATTCAAAAACACAGAAACGGACGTTTTTAAAGAATGACAATTTTTGCCCAAAAATGCAAGGGTAACCTCTTACCAAAAATCGAAAATTTTCCCAAAAATCGAAAATTTTTTTTTTGTCCTTATTTTTAGCAAATATTTATTTTTAGCATTTGAAAATAGAAAATAAACATACAAGAGCAATAAAAACGCAAGTTTTTCATTCAAAAATACAGAAACGGACGTTTTTAAAGAATGACAATTTTTGCCCAAAAATGCAAAGGGCATTTTACCAAAAATCGAAAATTTTCCCAAAAATCGAAAATTTTTTTTTTTGGCCTTATTTTTAGCAAATATTTATTTTTAGCATTTGAAAATAGAAAATAAACATACAAGAGCAATAAAAACGCAAGTTTTTCATTCAAAAATACAGAAACGGACGTTTTTAAAGAATGACAATTTTTGCCCAAAAATGCAAGGGTAACCTCTTACCAAAAATCGAAAATTTTCCCAAAAATCGAAAATTTTTTTTTTTTTCTTATTTTTAGCAAATATATATTTTTAACATTTGAAAACAGAAAATAAACACACAAGAGCAATAAAAACGCAAGTTTTTCATTCAAAAATACAGAAACGAACGTTTTTAAAGAATGACAATTTTTGCCCAAAAATGCAAAGGGTAACCTCTTACCAAAAATCGAAAATTTTCCCAAAAATCGAAAATTTTTTTTGTCCTTATTTTTAGCAAATATTTATTTTTAACATTTGAAAACAGAAAATAAACACACAAGAGCAATAAAAACGCAAGTTTTTCATTCAAAAATACAGAAACGGACGTTTTTAAAGAATGACAATTTTTGCCCAAAAATGCAAGGGTAACCTCTTACCAAAAATCGAAAATTTTCCCCAAAAACGAAAATTTTTTTTTTTTTTCTTATTTTTAGCAAATATATATTTTTAACATTTGAAAACAGAAAATAAACATACAAGAGCAATAAAAACGCAAGTTTTTCATTCAAAAATACAGAAACGGACGTTTTTAAAGAATGACAATTTTTTGCCCAAAAATGCAAAGGGTAACCTCTTACCAAAAATCGAAAATTTTCCCAAAAATCGAAAATTTTTTTTTGTCCTTATTTTTAGCAAATATTTATTTTTAACATTTGAAAACAGAAAATAAACACACAAGAGCAATAAAAACGCAAGTTTTTCATTCAAAAATACAGAAACGGACGTTTTTAAAGAATGACAATTTTTGCCCAAAAATGCAAAGGGTAACCTCTTACCAAAAATCGAAAATTTTCCCAAAAATCGAAAATTTTTTTTTGTCCTTATTTTTAGCAAATATTTATTTTTAACATTTGAAAACAGAAAATAAACACACAAGAGCAATAAAAACGCAAGTTTTTCATTCAAAAATACAGAAACGGACGTTTTTAAAGAATGACAATTTTTGCCCAAAAATGCAAAGGGTAACCTCTTACCAAAAATCGAAAATTTTCCCAAAAATCGAAAATTTTTTTTTTGTCCTTATTTTTAGCAAATATTTATTTTTAGCATTTGAAAATAGAAAATAAACATACAAGAGCAATAAAAACGCAAGTTTTTCATTCAAAAATACAGAAACGGACGTTTTTAAAGAATGACAATTTTTGCCCAAAAATGCAAAGGGTAACCAAAAATCGAAAAAAATTTTTTTTTCCTTATTTTTAGCAAATATATATTTTTAACATTTGAAAACAGAAAATAAACACACAAGAGCAATAAAAACGCAAGTTTTTCATTCAAAAATACAGAAACGGACGTTTTTAAAGAATGACAATTTTTGCCCAAAAATGCAAAGGGTAACCTCTTACCAAAAATCGAAAATTTTCCCAAAAATCGAAAATTTTTTTTTGTCCTTATTTTTAGCAAATATATATTTTTAACATTTGAAAACAGAAAATAGACATACAAGAGCAATAAAAACGCAAGTTTTTCATTCAAAAATACAGAAACGGACGTTTTTAAAGAATGAAAATGTTTGCCCAAAAATGCAAAGGGTAACCTCTTACCAAAAATCGAAAATTTTTTTTTTTTTCCTTATTTTTAGCAAATATATATTTTTAACATTTGAAAACAGAAAATAAACACACAAGAGCAATAAAAACGCAAGTTTTTCATTCAAAAACACAGAAACGGACGTTTTTAAAGAATGACAATTTTTGCCCAAAAATGCAGAGGGTAACCTCTTACCAAAAATCGAAAAATTTTTTTTTGTCCTTATTTTTAGCAAATATATATTTTTAACATTTGAAAACAGAAAATAGACATACAAGAGCAATAAAAACGCAAGTTTTTCATTCAAAAATACAGAAACGGACGTTTTTAAAGAATGACAATTTTTGCCCAAAAATGCAAAGGGTAACCTCTTACCAAAAATCGAAAATTTTTTTTTTTTTCCTTATTTTTAGCAAATATATATTTTTAACATTTGAAAACAGAAAATAAACACACAAGAGCAATAAAAACGCAAGTTTTTCATTCAAAAACACAGAAACGGACGTTTTTAAAGAATGACAATTTTTGCCCAAAAATGCAAAGGGTAACCTCTTACCAAAAATCGAAAATTTTTTTTTGTCCTTATTTTTAGCAAATATTTATTTTTAACATTTGAAAACAGAAAATAAACACACAAGAGCAATAAAAACGCAAGTTTTTCATTCAAAAATACAGAAACGGACGTTTTTAAAGAATGACAATTTTTGCCCAAAAATGCAAAGGGTAACCTCTTACCAAAAATCGAAAATTTTCCCAAAAATCGAAAATTTTTTTTTGTCCTTATTTTTAGCAAATATTTATTTTTAACATTTGAAAACAGAAAATAAACACACAAGAGCAATAAAAACGCAAGTTTTTCATTCAAAAATACAGAAACGGACGTTTTTAAAGAATGACAATTTTTGCCCAAAAATGCAAAGGGTAACCTCTTACCAAAAATCGAAAATTTTCCCAAAAATCGAAAATTTTTTTTTGTCCTTATTTTTAGCAAATATTTATTTTTAACATTTGAAAACAGAAAATAAACACACAAGAGCAATAAAAACGCAAGTTTTTCATTCAAAAATACAGAAACGGACGTTTTTAAAGAATGACAATTTTTGCCCAAAAATGCAGAGGGTAACCTCTTACCAAAAATCGAAAAATTTTTTTTTGTCCTTATTTTTAGCAAATATATATTTTTAACATTTGAAAATAGAAAATAAACATACAAGAGCAATAAAAACGCAAGTTTTTCATTCAAAAATACAGAAACGGACGTTTTTAAAGAATGACAATTTTTGCCCAAAAATGCAAGGGTAACCTCTTACCAAAAATCGAAAATTTTCCCAAAAATCGAAAAATTTTTTTTTTTTTCTTATTTTTAGCAAATATATATTTTTAACATTTGAAAACAGAAAATAAACACACAAGAGCAATAAAAACGCAAGTTTTTCATTCAAAAATACAGAAACGAACGTTTTTAAAGAATGACAATTTTTGCCCAAAAATGCAAAGGGTAACCTCTTACCAAAAATCGAAAATTTTCCCAAAAATCGAAAATTTTTTTTTGTCCTTATTTTTAGCAAATATTTATTTTTAACATTTGAAAACAGAAAATAAACACACAAGAGCAATAAAAACGCAAGTTTTTCATTCAAAAATACAGAAACGGACGTTTTTAAAGAATGACAATTTTTGCCCAAAAATGCAAGGGTAACCTCTTACCAAAAATCGAAAATTTTCCCAAAAATCGAAAATTTTTTTTTGTCCTTATTTTTAGCATTTGAAAATAGAAAATAAACATACAAGAGCAATAAAAACGCAAGTTTTTCATTCAAAAATACAGAAACGGACGTTTTTAAAGAATGACAATTTTTGCCCAAAAATGCAAAGGGTAACCTCTTACCAAAAATCGAAAATTTTTTTTTTTTTTTCTTATTTTTAGCAAATATATATTTTTAACATTTGAAAACAGAAAATAAACACACAAGAGCAATAAAAACGCAAGTTTTTCATTCCAAAATACAGAAACGGACGTTTTTAAAGAATGACAATTTTTGCCCAAAAATGCAAGGGTAACCTCTTACCAAAAATCGAAAATTTTCCCAAAAATCGAAAATTTTTTTTTTGTCCTTATTTTTAGCAAATATTTATTTTTAGCATTTGAAAATAGAAAATAAACATACAAGAGCAATAAAAACGCAAGTTTTTCATTCAAAAATACAGAAACGGACGTTTTTAAAGAATGACAATTTTTGCCCAAAAATGCAAGGGTAACCTCTTACCAAAAATCGAAAAATTTTTTTTTTGTCCTTATTTTTAGCAAATATTTATTTTTAGCATTTGAAAACAGAAAATAAACATACAAGAGCAATAAAAACGCAAGTTTTTCATTCAAAAACACAGAAACGGACGTTTTTAAAGAATGACAATTTTTGCCCAAAAATGCAAGGGTAACCTCTTACCAAAAATCGAAAAATTTTTTTTTTGTCCTTATTTTTAGCAAATATTTATTTTTAGCATTTGAAAACAGAAAATAAACATACAAGAGCAATAAAAACGCAAGTTTTTTATTCAAAAATACAGAAACGGACGTTTTTAAAGAATGACGATTTTTGCCCAAAAATGCAAAGGGTAGCCCCTTTCCAAATATCGAAAATTTTCCCAAAAATTGAGAATATTTTTTTGTCTTTATTTTTAGCAAATATATATTTTAAACATTTGAAAACATAAAATAAACATACAAGAGCATTAAAAACGCAAGTTTTTCATTCAAAAACACAGAAACGGACGTTTTTAAAGAATGACAATTTTTGCCCAAAAATGCAAGGGTAACCTCTTACCAAAAATCGAAAAATTTTTTTTTTGTCCTTATTTTTAGCAAATATTTATTTTTAGCATTTGAAAACAGAAAATAAACATACAAGAGCAATAAAAACGCAAGTTTTTCATTCAAAAATACAGAAACGGACGTTTTTAAAGAATGACAATTTTTGCCCAAAAATGCAAAGGGTAACCTCTTACCAAAAATCGAAAATTTTTTTTTGTCCTTATTTTTAGCAAATATTTATTTTTAACATTTGAAAACAGAAAATAAACACACAAGAGCAATAAAAACGCAAGTTTTTCATTCAAAAATACAGAAACGGACGTTTTTAAAGAATGACAATTTTTGCCCAAAAATGCAAAGGGTAACCTCTTACCAAAAATCGAAAATTTTCCCAAAAATCGAAAATTTTTTTTTGTCCTTATTTTTAGCAAATATTTATTTTTAACATTTGAAAACAGAAAATAAACACACAAGAGCAATAAAAACGCAAGTTTTTCATTCAAAAATACAGAAACGGACGTTTTTAAAGAATGACAATTTTTGCCCAAAAATGCAAAGGGTAACCTCTTACCAAAAATCGAAAATTTTCCCAAAAATCGAAAATTTTTTTTTGTCCTTATTTTTAGCAAATATTTATTTTTAACATTTGAAAACAGAAAATAAACACACAAGAGCAATAAAAACGCAAGTTTTTCATTCAAAAATACAGAAACGGACGTTTTTAAAGAATGACAATTTTTGCCCAAAAATGCAGAGGGTAACCTCTTACCAAAAATCGAAAAATTTTTTTTTGTCCTTATTTTTAGCAAATATATATTTTTAACATTTGAAAATAGAAAATAAACATACAAGAGCAATAAAAACGCAAGTTTTTCATTCAAAAATACAGAAACGGACGTTTTTAAAGAATGACAATTTTTGCCCAAAAATGCAAGGGTAACCTCTTACCAAAAATCGAAAATTTTCCCAAAAATCGAAAAATTTTTTTTTTTTCTTATTTTTAGCAAATATATATTTTTAACATTTGAAAACAGAAAATAAACACACAAGAGCAATAAAAACGCAAGTTTTTCATTCAAAAATACAGAAACGAACGTTTTTAAAGAATGACAATTTTTGCCCAAAAATGCAAAGGGTAACCTCTTACCAAAAATCGAAAATTTTCCCAAAAATCGAAAATTTTTTTTTGTCCTTATTTTTAGCAAATATTTATTTTTAACATTTGAAAACAGAAAATAAACACACAAGAGCAATAAAAACGCAAGTTTTTCATTCAAAAATACAGAAACGGACGTTTTTAAAGAATGACAATTTTTGCCCAAAAATGCAAGGGTAACCTCTTACCAAAAATCGAAAATTTTCCCAAAAATCGAAAATTTTTTTTTGTCCTTATTTTTAGCATTTGAAAATAGAAAATAAACATACAAGAGCAATAAAAACGCAAGTTTTTCATTCAAAAATACAGAAACGGACGTTTTTAAAGAATGACAATTTTTGCCCAAAAATGCAAAGGGTAACCTCTTACCAAAAATCGAAAATTTTTTTTTTTTTTTCTTATTTTTAGCAAATATATATTTTTAACATTTGAAAACAGAAAATAAACACACAAGAGCAATAAAAACGCAAGTTTTTCATTCCAAAATACAGAAACGGACGTTTTTAAAGAATGACAATTTTTGCCCAAAAATGCAAGGGTAACCTCTTACCAAAAATCGAAAATTTTCCCAAAAATCGAAAATTTTTTTTTTGTCCTTATTTTTAGCAAATATTTATTTTTAGCATTTGAAAATAGAAAATAAACATACAAGAGCAATAAAAACGCAAGTTTTTCATTCAAAAATACAGAAACGGACGTTTTTAAAGAATGACAATTTTTGCCCAAAAATGCAAGGGTAACCTCTTACCAAAAATCGAAAAATTTTTTTTTTGTCCTTATTTTTAGCAAATATTTATTTTTAGCATTTGAAAACAGAAAATAAACATACAAGAGCAATAAAAACGCAAGTTTTTCATTCAAAAACACAGAAACGGACGTTTTTAAAGAATGACAATTTTTGCCCAAAAATGCAAGGGTAACCTCTTACCAAAAATCGAAAAATTTTTTTTTTGTCCTTATTTTTAGCAAATATTTATTTTTAGCATTTGAAAACAGAAAATAAACATACAAGAGCAATAAAAACGCAAGTTTTTTATTCAAAAATACAGAAACGGACGTTTTTAAAGAATGACGATTTTTGCCCAAAAATGCAAAGGGTAGCCCCTTTCCAAATATCGAAAATTTTCCCAAAAATTGAGAATATTTTTTTGTCTTTATTTTTAGCAAATATATATTTTAAACATTTGAAAACATAAAATAAACATACAAGAGCATTAAAAACGCAAGTTTTTCATTCAAAAACACAGAAACGGACGTTTTTAAAGAATGACAATTTTTGCCCAAAAATGCAAGGGTAACCTCTTACCAAAAATCGAAAAATTTTTTTTTTGTCCTTATTTTTAGCAAATATTTATTTTTAGCATTTGAAAACAGAAAATAAACATACAAGAGCAATAAAAACGCAAGTTTTTCATTCAAAAATACAGAAACGGACGTTTTTAAAGAATGACAATTTTTGCCCAAAAATGCAAAGGGTAACCTCTTACCAAAAATCGAAAAAATTTTTTTTTAAGAATGACAATTTTTGCCCAAAAATGCAAAGGGTATAACCTCTTACCAAAAATCGAAAATTTTCCCAAAAATCTAAATTTTTTTTTTGTCCTTATTTTTAGCAAATATATATTTTTAACATTTGAAAACAGAAAATAAACATACAAGAGCAATAAAAACGCAAGTTTTTCATTCAAAAATACAGAAACGGACGTTTTTAAAGAATGACGATTTTTGCCCAAAAATGCAAAGGGTAGCCCCTTTCCAAATATCGAAAATTTTCCCAAAAATTGAGAATATTTTTTTGTCTTTATTTTTAGCAAATATATATTTTAAACATTTGAAAACATAAAATAAACATACAAGAGCATTAAAAACGCAAGTTTTTCATTCAAAAACACAGAAACGGACGTTTTTAAAGAATGACAATTTTTGCCCAAAAATGCAAGGGTAACCTCTTACCAAAAATCGAAAAATTTTTTTTTTGTCCTTATTTTTAGCAAATATTTATTTTTAGCATTTGAAAACAGAAAATAAACATACAAGAGCAATAAAAACGCAAGTTTTTCATTCAAAAATACAGAAACGGACGTTTTTAAAGAATGACGATTTTTGCCCAAAAATGCAAAGGGTAGCCCCTTTCCAAATATCGAAAATTTTCCCAAAAATTGAGAATATTTTTTTGTCTTTATTTTTAGCAAATATATATTTTAAACATTTGAAAACATAAAATAAACATACAAGAGCATTAAAAACGCAAGTTTTTCATTCAAAAACACAGAAACGGACGTTTTTAAAGAATGACAATTTTTGCCCAAAAATGCAAGGGTAACCTCTTACCAAAAATCGAAAAATTTTTTTTTTGTCCTTATTTTTAGCAAATATTTATTTTTAGCATTTGAAAACAGAAAATAAACATACAAGAGCAATAAAAACGCAAGTTTTTCATTCAAAAATACAGAAACGGACGTTTTTAAAGAATGACAATTTTTGCCCAAAAATGCAAAGGGTAACCTCTTACCAAAAATCGAAAAATTTTTTTTTTAAGAATGACAATTTTTGCCCAAAAATGCAAAGGGTATAACCTCTTACCAAAAATCGAAAATTTTCCCAAAAATCTAAATTTTTTTTTTGTCCTTATTTTTAGCAAATATATATTTTTAACATTTGAAAACAGAAAATAAACATACAAGAGCATTAAAAACGCAAGTTTTTCATTCAAAAACACAGAAACGGACGTTTTTAAAGAATGACAATTTTTGCCCAAAAATGCAAGGGTAACCTCTTACCAAAAATCGAAAATTTTCCCAAAAATCGAAAATTTTTTTTTTGTCCTTATTTTTAGCAAATATTTATTTTTAGCATTTGAAAATAGAAAATAAACATACAAGAGCAATAAAAACGCAAGTTTTTCATTCAAAAATACAGAAACGGACGTTTTTAAAGAATGACAATTTTTGCCCAAAAATGCAAAGGGTAACCTCTTACCAAAAATCGAAAATTTTTTTTTTTTTTCTTATTTTTAGCAAATATATATTTTTATCATTTGAAAACAGAAAATAAACACACAAGAGCAATAAAAACGCAAGTTTTTCATTCCAAAATACAGAAACGGACGTTTTTAAAGAATGACAATTTTTGCCCAAAAATGCAAGGGTAACCTCTTACCAAAAATCGAAAATTTTCCCAAAAATCGAAAATTTTTTTTTTGTCCTTATTTTTAGCAAATATTTATTTTTAGCATTTGAAAACAGAAAATAAACACACAAGAGCAATAAAAACGCAAGTTTTTCATTCAAAAATACAGAAACGGACGTTTTTAAAGAATGACAATTTTTGCCCAAAAATGCAGAGGGTAACCTCTTACCAAAAATCGAAAAATTTTTTTTTGTCCTTATTTTTAGCAAATATATATTTTTAACATTTGAAAATAGAAAATAAACATACAAGAGCAATAAAAACGCAAGTTTTTCATTCAAAAATACAGAAACGGACGTTTTTAAAGAATGACAATTTTTGCCCAAAAATGCAAGGGTAACCTCTTACCAAAAATCGAAAATTTTCCCAAAAATCGAAAAATTTTTTTTTTTTTCTTATTTTTAGCAAATATATATTTTTAACATTTGAAAACAGAAAATAAACACACAAGAGCAATAAAAACGCAAGTTTTTCATTCAAAAATACAGAAACGAACGTTTTTAAAGAATGACAATTTTTGCCCAAAAATGCAAAGGGTAACCTCTTACCAAAAATCGAAAATTTTCCCAAAAATCGAAAATTTTTTTTTGTCCTTATTTTTAGCAAATATTTATTTTTAACATTTGAAAACAGAAAATAAACACACAAGAGCAATAAAAACGCAAGTTTTTCATTCAAAAATACAGAAACGGACGTTTTTAAAGAATGACAATTTTTGCCCAAAAATGCAAGGGTAACCTCTTACCAAAAATCGAAAATTTTCCCAAAAATCGAAAATTTTTTTTTGTCCTTATTTTTAGCATTTGAAAATAGAAAATAAACATACAAGAGCAATAAAAACGCAAGTTTTTCATTCAAAAATACAGAAACGGACGTTTTTAAAGAATGACAATTTTTGCCCAAAAATGCAAAGGGTAACCTCTTACCAAAAATCGAAAATTTTTTTTTTTTTTTCTTATTTTTAGCAAATATATATTTTTAACATTTGAAAACAGAAAATAAACACACAAGAGCAATAAAAACGCAAGTTTTTCATTCCAAAATACAGAAACGGACGTTTTTAAAGAATGACAATTTTTGCCCAAAAATGCAAGGGTAACCTCTTACCAAAAATCGAAAATTTTCCCAAAAATCGAAAATTTTTTTTTTGTCCTTATTTTTAGCAAATATTTATTTTTAGCATTTGAAAATAGAAAATAAACATACAAGAGCAATAAAAACGCAAGTTTTTCATTCAAAAATACAGAAACGGACGTTTTTAAAGAATGACAATTTTTGCCCAAAAATGCAAGGGTAACCTCTTACCAAAAATCGAAAAATTTTTTTTTTGTCCTTATTTTTAGCAAATATTTATTTTTAGCATTTGAAAACAGAAAATAAACATACAAGAGCAATAAAAACGCAAGTTTTTCATTCAAAAACACAGAAACGGACGTTTTTAAAGAATGACAATTTTTGCCCAAAAATGCAAGGGTAACCTCTTACCAAAAATCGAAAAATTTTTTTTTTGTCCTTATTTTTAGCAAATATTTATTTTTAGCATTTGAAAACAGAAAATAAACATACAAGAGCAATAAAAACGCAAGTTTTTTATTCAAAAATACAGAAACGGACGTTTTTAAAGAATGACGATTTTTGCCCAAAAATGCAAAGGGTAGCCCCTTTCCAAATATCGAAAATTTTCCCAAAAATTGAGAATATTTTTTTGTCTTTATTTTTAGCAAATATATATTTTAAACATTTGAAAACATAAAATAAACATACAAGAGCATTAAAAACGCAAGTTTTTCATTCAAAAACACAGAAACGGACGTTTTTAAAGAATGACAATTTTTGCCCAAAAATGCAAGGGTAACCTCTTACCAAAAATCGAAAAATTTTTTTTTTGTCCTTATTTTTAGCAAATATTTATTTTTAGCATTTGAAAACAGAAAATAAACATACAAGAGCAATAAAAACGCAAGTTTTTCATTCAAAAATACAGAAACGGACGTTTTTAAAGAATGACAATTTTTGCCCAAAAATGCAAAGGGTAACCTCTTACCAAAAATCGAAAAAATTTTTTTTTAAGAATGACAATTTTTGCCCAAAAATGCAAAGGGTATAACCTCTTACCAAAAATCGAAAATTTTCCCAAAAATCTAAATTTTTTTTTTGTCCTTATTTTTAGCAAATATATATTTTTAACATTTGAAAACAGAAAATAAACATACAAGAGCAATAAAAACGCAAGTTTTTCATTCAAAAATACAGAAACGGACGTTTTTAAAGAATGACGATTTTTGCCCAAAAATGCAAAGGGTAGCCCCTTTCCAAATATCGAAAATTTTCCCAAAAATTGAGAATATTTTTTTGTCTTTATTTTTAGCAAATATATATTTTAAACATTTGAAAACATAAAATAAACATACAAGAGCATTAAAAACGCAAGTTTTTCATTCAAAAACACAGAAACGGACGTTTTTAAAGAATGACAATTTTTGCCCAAAAATGCAAGGGTAACCTCTTACCAAAAATCGAAAAATTTTTTTTTTGTCCTTATTTTTAGCAAATATTTATTTTTAGCATTTGAAAACAGAAAATAAACATACAAGAGCAATAAAAACGCAAGTTTTTCATTCAAAAATACAGAAACGGACGTTTTTAAAGAATGACGATTTTTGCCCAAAAATGCAAAGGGTAGCCCCTTTCCAAATATCGAAAATTTTCCCAAAAATTGAGAATATTTTTTTGTCTTTATTTTTAGCAAATATATATTTTAAACATTTGAAAACATAAAATAAACATACAAGAGCATTAAAAACGCAAGTTTTTCATTCAAAAACACAGAAACGGACGTTTTTAAAGAATGACAATTTTTGCCCAAAAATGCAAGGGTAACCTCTTACCAAAAATCGAAAAATTTTTTTTTTGTCCTTATTTTTAGCAAATATTTATTTTTAGCATTTGAAAACAGAAAATAAACATACAAGAGCAATAAAAACGCAAGTTTTTCATTCAAAAATACAGAAACGGACGTTTTTAAAGAATGACAATTTTTGCCCAAAAATGCAAAGGGTAACCTCTTACCAAAAATCGAAAAATTTTTTTTTTAAGAATGACAATTTTTGCCCAAAAATGCAAAGGGTATAACCTCTTACCAAAAATCGAAAATTTTCCCAAAAATCTAAATTTTTTTTTTGTCCTTATTTTTAGCAAATATATATTTTTAACATTTGAAAACAGAAAATAAACATACAAGAGCATTAAAAACGCAAGTTTTTCATTCAAAAACACAGAAACGGACGTTTTTAAAGAATGACAATTTTTGCCCAAAAATGCAAGGGTAACCTCTTACCAAAAATCGAAAATTTTCCCAAAAATCGAAAATTTTTTTTTTGTCCTTATTTTTAGCAAATATTTATTTTTAGCATTTGAAAATAGAAAATAAACATACAAGAGCAATAAAAACGCAAGTTTTTCATTCAAAAATACAGAAACGGACGTTTTTAAAGAATGACAATTTTTGCCCAAAAATGCAAAGGGTAACCTCTTACCAAAAATCGAAAATTTTTTTTTTTTTTCTTATTTTTAGCAAATATATATTTTTATCATTTGAAAACAGAAAATAAACACACAAGAGCAATAAAAACGCAAGTTTTTCATTCCAAAATACAGAAACGGACGTTTTTAAAGAATGACAATTTTTGCCCAAAAATGCAAGGGTAACCTCTTACCAAAAATCGAAAATTTTCCCAAAAATCGAAAATTTTTTTTTTGTCCTTATTTTTAGCAAATATTTATTTTTAGCATTTGAAAACAGAAAATAAACACACAAGAGCAATAAAAACGCAAGTTTTTCATTCAAAAATACAGAAACGGACGTTTTTAAAGAATGACAATTTTTGCCCAAAAATGCAGAGGGTAACCTCTTACCAAAAATCGAAAAATTTTTTTTTGTCCTTATTTTTAGCAAATATATATTTTTAACATTTGAAAATAGAAAATAAACATACAAGAGCAATAAAAACGCAAGTTTTTCATTCAAAAATACAGAAACGGACGTTTTTAAAGAATGACAATTTTTGCCCAAAAATGCAAGGGTAACCTCTTACCAAAAATCGAAAATTTTCCCAAAAATCGAAAAATTTTTTTTTTTTTCTTATTTTTAGCAAATATATATTTTTAACATTTGAAAACAGAAAATAAACACACAAGAGCAATAAAAACGCAAGTTTTTCATTCAAAAATACAGAAACGAACGTTTTTAAAGAATGACAATTTTTGCCCAAAAATGCAAAGGGTAACCTCTTACCAAAAATCGAAAATTTTCCCAAAAATCGAAAATTTTTTTTTGTCCTTATTTTTAGCAAATATTTATTTTTAACATTTGAAAACAGAAAATAAACACACAAGAGCAATAAAAACGCAAGTTTTTCATTCAAAAATACAGAAACGGACGTTTTTAAAGAATGACAATTTTTGCCCAAAAATGCAAGGGTAACCTCTTACCAAAAATCGAAAATTTTCCCAAAAATCGAAAATTTTTTTTTGTCCTTATTTTTAGCATTTGAAAATAGAAAATAAACATACAAGAGCAATAAAAACGCAAGTTTTTCATTCAAAAATACAGAAACGGACGTTTTTAAAGAATGACAATTTTTGCCCAAAAATGCAAAGGGTAACCTCTTACCAAAAATCGAAAATTTTTTTTTTTTTTTCTTATTTTTAGCAAATATATATTTTTAACATTTGAAAACAGAAAATAAACACACAAGAGCAATAAAAACGCAAGTTTTTCATTCCAAAATACAGAAACGGACGTTTTTAAAGAATGACAATTTTTGCCCAAAAATGCAAGGGTAACCTCTTACCAAAAATCGAAAATTTTCCCAAAAATCGAAAATTTTTTTTTTGTCCTTATTTTTAGCAAATATTTATTTTTAGCATTTGAAAATAGAAAATAAACATACAAGAGCAATAAAAACGCAAGTTTTTCATTCAAAAATACAGAAACGGACGTTTTTAAAGAATGACAATTTTTGCCCAAAAATGCAAGGGTAACCTCTTACCAAAAATCGAAAAATTTTTTTTTTGTCCTTATTTTTAGCAAATATTTATTTTTAGCATTTGAAAACAGAAAATAAACATACAAGAGCAATAAAAACGCAAGTTTTTCATTCAAAAACACAGAAACGGACGTTTTTAAAGAATGACAATTTTTGCCCAAAAATGCAAGGGTAACCTCTTACCAAAAATCGAAAAATTTTTTTTTTGTCCTTATTTTTAGCAAATATTTATTTTTAGCATTTGAAAACAGAAAATAAACATACAAGAGCAATAAAAACGCAAGTTTTTTATTCAAAAATACAGAAACGGACGTTTTTAAAGAATGACGATTTTTGCCCAAAAATGCAAAGGGTAGCCCCTTTCCAAATATCGAAAATTTTCCCAAAAATTGAGAATATTTTTTTGTCTTTATTTTTAGCAAATATATATTTTAAACATTTGAAAACATAAAATAAACATACAAGAGCATTAAAAACGCAAGTTTTTCATTCAAAAACACAGAAACGGACGTTTTTAAAGAATGACAATTTTTGCCCAAAAATGCAAGGGTAACCTCTTACCAAAAATCGAAAAATTTTTTTTTTGTCCTTATTTTTAGCAAATATTTATTTTTAGCATTTGAAAACAGAAAATAAACATACAAGAGCAATAAAAACGCAAGTTTTTCATTCAAAAATACAGAAACGGACGTTTTTAAAGAATGACAATTTTTGCCCAAAAATGCAAAGGGTAACCTCTTACCAAAAATCGAAAAATTTTTTTTTTAAGAATGACAATTTTTGCCCAAAAATGCAAAGGGTATAACCTCTTACCAAAAATCGAAAATTTTCCCAAAAATCTAAATTTTTTTTTTGTCCTTATTTTTAGCAAATATATATTTTTAACATTTGAAAACAGAAAATAAACATACAAGAGCATTAAAAACGCAAGTTTTTCATTCAAAAACACAGAAACGGACGTTTTTAAAGAATGACAATTTTTGCCCAAAAATGCAAGGGTAACCTCTTACCAAAAATCGAAAATTTTCCCAAAAATCGAAAATTTTTTTTTTGTCCTTATTTTTAGCAAATATTTATTTTTAGCATTTGAAAATAGAAAATAAACATACAAGAGCAATAAAAACGCAAGTTTTTCATTCAAAAATACAGAAACGGACGTTTTTAAAGAATGACAATTTTTGCCCAAAAATGCAAAGGGTAACCTCTTACCAAAAATCGAAAATTTTTTTTTTTTTTCTTATTTTTAGCAAATATATATTTTTATCATTTGAAAACAGAAAATAAACACACAAGAGCAATAAAAACGCAAGTTTTTCATTCCAAAATACAGAAACGGACGTTTTTAAAGAATGACAATTTTTGCCCAAAAATGCAAGGGTAACCTCTTACCAAAAATCGAAAATTTTCCCAAAAATCGAAAATTTTTTTTTTGTCCTTATTTTTAGCAAATATTTATTTTTAGCATTTGAAAATAGAAAATAAACATACAAGAGCAATAAAAACGCAAGTTTTTCATTCAAAAACACAGAAACGGACGTTTTTAAAGAATGACAATTTTTGCCCAAAAATGCAAGGGTAACCTCTTACCAAAAATCGAAAAATTTTTTTTTTGTCCTTATTTTTAGCAAATATTTATTTTTAGTATTTGAAAACAGAAAATAAACATACAAGAGCAATAAAAACGCAAGTTTTTCATTCAAAAATACAGAAACGGACGTTTTTAAAGAATGACAATTTTTGCCCAAAAATGCAAAGGGTAACCTCTTACCAAAAATCGAAAAATTTTTTTTTTAAGAATGACAATTTTTGCCCAAAAATGCAAAGGGTATAACCTCTTACCAAAAATCGAAAATTTTCCCAAAAATCTAAATTTTTTTTTTGTCCTTATTTTTAGCAAATATATATTTTTAACATTTGAAAACAGAAAATAAACATACAAGAGCATTAAAAACGCAAGTTTTTCATTCAAAAACACAGAAACGGACGTTTTTAAAGAATGACAATTTTTGCCCAAAAATGCAAGGGTAACCTCTTACCAAAAATCGAAAATTTTCCCAAAAATCGAAAATTTTTTTTTTGTCCTTATTTTTAGCAAATATTTATTTTTAGCATTTGAAAATAGAAAATAAACATACAAGAGCAATAAAAACGCAAGTTTTTCATTCAAAAATACAGAAACGGACGTTTTTAAAGAATGACAATTTTTGCCCAAAAATGCAAAGGGCATTTTACCAAAAATCGAAAATTTTCCCAAAAATCGAAAATTTTTTTTTTGGCCTTATTTTTAGCAAATATTTATTTTTAGCATTTGAAAATAGAAAATAAACATACAAGAGCAATAAAAACGCAAGTTTTTCATTCAAAAATACAGAAACGGACGTTTTTAAAGAATGACAATTTTTGCCCAAAAATGCAAAGGGTAACCGCTTACCAAAAATCGAAAAATTTTTTTTTGTCCTTATTTTTAGCAAATATTTATTTTTAGCATTTGAAAACAGAAAATAAACATACAAGAGCAATAAAAACGCAAGTTTTTCATTCAAAAACACAGAAACGGACGTTTTTAAAGAATAACAATTTTTGCCCAAAAATGCAAGGGTAACCTCTTACCAAAAATCGAAAATTTTCCCAAAAATCGAAAATTTTTTTTTGTCCTTATTTTTAGCAAATATTTATTTTTAACATTTGAAAACAGAAAATAAACACACAAGAGCAATAAAAACGCAAGTTTTTCACTCAAAAATACAGAAACGGACGTTTTTAAAGAATGACAATTTTTGCCCAAAAATGCAAAGGGTAACCAAAAATCGAAAATTTTTTTTTGTCCTTATTTTTAGCAAATATTTATTTTTAACATTTGAAAACAGAAAATAAACATACAAGAGCAATAAAAACGCAAGTTTTTCATTCAAAAATACAGAAACGGACGTTTTTAAAGAATGACAATTTTTGCCCAAAAATGCAAAGGGTAACCTCTTACCAAAAATCGAAAATTTTCCCAAAAATCGAAAATTTTTTTTTGTCCTTATTTTTAGCAAATATTTATTTTTAACATTTGAAAACAGAAAATAAACACACAAGAGCAATAAAAACGCAAGTTTTTCATTCAAAAATACAGAAACGGACGTTTTTAAAGAATGACAATTTTTGCCCAAAAATGCAAAGGGTAACCTCTTACCAAAAATCGAAAATTTTCCCAAAAATCGAAAATTTTTTTTTGTCCTTATTTTTAGCAAATATTTATTTTTAACATTTGAAAACAGAAAATAAACACACAAGAGCAATAAAAACGCAAGTTTTTCATTCAAAAATACAGAAACGGACGTTTTTAAAGAATGACAATTTTTGCCCAAAAATGCAAAGGGTAACCTCTTACCAAAAATCGAAAATTTTCCCAAAAATCGAAAATTTTTTTTTGTCCTTATTTTTAGCAAATATTTATTTTTAACATTTGAAAACAGAAAATAAACACACAAGAGCAATAAAAACGCAAGTTTTTCATTCAAAAATACAGAAACGGACGTTTTTAAAGAATGACAATTTTTGCCCAAAAATGCAAAGGGTAACCTCTTACCAAAAATCGAAAATTTTCCCAAAAATCGAAAATTTTTTTTTGTCCTTATTTTTAGCAAATATTTATTTTTAACATTTGAAAACAGAAAATAAACACACAAGAGCAATAAAAACGCAAGTTTTTCATTCAAAAATACAGAAACGGACGTTTTTAAAGAATGACAATTTTTGCCCAAAAATGCAAAGGGTAACCTCTTACCAAAAATCGAAAATTTTCCCAAAAATCGAAAATTTTTTTTTTGTCCTTATTTTTAGCAAATATTTATTTTTAGCATTTGAAAATAGAAAATAAACATACAAGAGCAATAAAAACGCAAGTTTTTCATTCAAAAATACAGAAACGGACGTTTTTAAAGAATGACAATTTTTGCCCAAAAATGCAAGGGTAACCTCTTACCAAAAATCGAAAATTTTCCCAAAAATCGAAAATTTTTTTTTGTCCTTATTTTTAGCAAATATTTATTTTTAACATTTGAAAACAGAAAATAAACACACAAGAGCAATAAAAACGCAAGTTTTTCACTCAAAAATACAGAAACGGACGTTTTTAAAGAATGACAATTTTTGCCCAAAAATGCAAGGGTAACCTCTTACCAAAAATCGAAAATTTTCCCAAAAATCGAAAATTTTTTTTTGTCCTTATTTTTAGCAAATATTTATTTTTAGCATTTGAAAACAGAAAATAAACATACAAGAGCAATAAAAACGCAAGTTTTTCATTCAAAAACACAGAAACGGACGTTTTTAAAGAATAACAATTTTTGCCCAAAAATGCAAGGGTAACCTCTTACCAAAAATCGAAAATTTTCCCAAAAATCGAAAATTTTTTTTTGTCCTTATTTTTAGCAAATATTTATTTTTAACATTTGAAAACAGAAAATAAACACACAAGAGCAATAAAAACGCAAGTTTTTCACTCAAAAATACAGAAACGGACGTTTTTAAAGAATGACAATTTTTGCCCAAAAATGCAAAGGGTAACCAAAAATCGAAAATTTTTTTTTGTCCTTATTTTTAGCAAATATTTATTTTTAACATTTGAAAACAGAAAATAAACATACAAGAGCAATAAAAACGCAAGTTTTTCATTCAAAAATACAGAAACGGACGTTTTTAAAGAATGACAATTTTTGCCCAAAAATGCAAAGGGTAACCTCTTACCAAAAATCGAAAATTTTCCCAAAAATCGAAAATTTTTTTTTGTCCTTATTTTTAGCAAATATTTATTTTTAACATTTGAAAACAGAAAATAAACACACAAGAGCAATAAAAACGCAAGTTTTTCATTCAAAAATACAGAAACGGACGTTTTTAAAGAATGACAATTTTTGCCCAAAAATGCAAAGGGTAACCTCTTACCAAAAATCGAAAATTTTCCCAAAAATCGAAAATTTTTTTTTGTCCTTATTTTTAGCAAATATTTATTTTTAACATTTGAAAACAGAAAATAAACACACAAGAGCAATAAAAACGCAAGTTTTTCATTCAAAAATACAGAAACGGACGTTTTTAAAGAATGACAATTTTTGCCCAAAAATGCAAAGGGTAACCTCTTACCAAAAATCGAAAATTTTCCCAAAAATCGAAAATTTTTTTTTGTCCTTATTTTTAGCAAATATTTATTTTTAACATTTGAAAACAGAAAATAAACACACAAGAGCAATAAAAACGCAAGTTTTTCATTCAAAAATACAGAAACGGACGTTTTTAAAGAATGACAATTTTTGCCCAAAAATGCAAAGGGTAACCTCTTACCAAAAATCGAAAATTTTCCCAAAAATCGAAAATTTTTTTTTTGTCCTTATTTTTAGCAAATATTTATTTTTAGCATTTGAAAATAGAAAATAAACATACAAGAGCAATAAAAACGCAAGTTTTTCATTCAAAAATACAGAAACGGACGTTTTTAAAGAATGACAATTTTTGCCCAAAAATGCAAAGGGTAACCAAAAATCGAAAAAAATTTTTTTTTTCCTTATTTTTAGCAAATATATATTTTTAACATTTGAAAACAGAAAATAAACACACAAGAGCAATAAAAACGCAAGTTTTTCATTCAAAAATACAGAAACGGACGTTTTTAAAGAATGACAATTTTTGCCCAAAAATGCAAAGGGTAACCTCTTACCAAAAATCGAAAATTTTCCCAAAAATCGAAAATTTTTTTTTGTCCTTATTTTTAGCAAATATATATTTTTAACATTTGAAAACAGAAAATAGACATACAAGAGCAATAAAAACGCAAGTTTTTCATTCAAAAATACAGAAACGGACGTTTTTAAAGAATGACAATTTTTGCCCAAAAATGCAAAGGGTAACCTCTTACCAAAAATCGAAAAATTTTTTTTTGTCCATATTTTTAGCAAATATATATTTTTAACATTTGAAAACAGAAAATAGACATACAAGAGCAATAAAAACGCAAGTTTTTCATTCAAAAATACAGAAACGGACGTTTTTAAAGAATGACAATTTTTGCCCAAAAATGCAAAGGGTAACCTCTTACCAAAAATCGAAAATTTTCCCAAAAATCGAAATTTTTTTTTGTCCTTATTTTTAGCAAATATTTATTTTTAGCATTTGAAAATAGAAAATAAACATACAAGAGCAATAAAAACGCAAGTTTTTCATTCAAAAATACAGAAACGGACGTTTTTAAAGAATGACAATTTTTGCCCAAAAATGCAAAGGGTAACCTCTTACCAAAAATCGAAAATTTTCCCAAAAATCGAAATTTTTTTTTGTCCTTATTTTTAGCAAATATTTATTTTTAGCATTTGAAAATAGAAAATAAACATACAAGAGCAATAAAAACGCAAGTTTTTCATTCAAAAATACAGAAACGGACGTTTTTAAAGAATGACAATTTTTGCCCAAAAATGCAAAGGGCATTTTACCAAAAATCTAAAATTTTCCCAAAAATCGAAAATTTTTTTTTTGTCCTTATTTTTAGCAAATATTTATTTTTAGCATTTGAAAATAGAAAATAAACATACAAGAGCAATAAAAACGCAAGTTTTTCATTCAAAAATACAGAAACGGACGTTTTTAAAGAATGACAATTTTTGCCCAAAAATGCAAGGGTAACCTCTTACCAAAAATCGAAAATTTTCCCAAAAATCGAAATTTTTTTTTTTGTCCTTATTTTTAGCAAATATTTATTTTTAGCATTTGAAAATAGAAAATAAACATACAAGAGCAATAAAAACGCAAGTTTTTCATTCAAAAATACAGAAACGGACGTTTTTAAAGAATGACAATTTTTGCCCAAAAATCGAAAATTTTCCCAAAAATCGAAAATTTTTTTTTTGTCCTTATTTTTAGCAAATATTTATTTTTAGCATTTGAAAATAGAAAATAAACATACAAGAGCAATAAAAACGCAAGTTTTTCATTCAAAAATGCAGAAACGGACGTTTTTAAAGAATGACAATTTTTGCCCAAAAATGCAAAGGGTAACCTCTTACCAAAAATCGAAAATTTTCCCAAAAATCGAAAAATTTTTTTTTGTCCTTATTTTTAGCAAATATATATTTTTAACATTTGAAAACAGAAAATAGACATACAAGAGCAATAAAAACGCAAGTTTTTCATTCAAAAATACAGAAACGGACGTTTTTAAAGAATGACAATTTTTGCCCAAAAATGCAAAGGGTAACCTCTTACCAAAAATCGAAAAATTTTTTTTTGTCCTTATTTTTAGCAAATATATATTTTTAACATTTGAAAACAGAAAATAGACATACAAGAGCAATAAAAACGCAAGTTTTTCATTCAAAAATACAGAAACGGACGTTTTTAAAGAATGACAATTTTTGCCCAAAAATGCAAAGGGTAACCTCTTACCAAAAATCGAAAATTTTCCCAAAAATCGAAATTTTTTTTTGTCCTTATTTTTAGCAAATATTTATTTTTAGCATTTGAAAATAGAAAATAAACATACAAGAGCAATAAAAACGCAAGTTTTTCATTCAAAAATACAGAAACGGACGTTTTTAAAGAATGACAATTTTTGCCCAAAAATGCAAAGGGTAACCTCTTACCAAAAATCGAAAATTTTTTTTTTTTTTCCTTATTTTTAGCAAATATATATTTTTAACATTTGAAAACAAAATAAACACACAAGAGCAATAAAAACGCAAGTTTTTCATTCAAAAACACAGAAACGGACGTTTTTAAAGAATGACAATTTTTGCCCAAAAATGCAAAGGGTAACCTCTTACCAAAAATCGAAAAATTTTTTTTTGTCCTTATTTTTAGCAAATATATATTTTTAACATTTGAAAACAGAAAATAGACATACAAGAGCAATAAAAACGCAAGTTTTTCATTCAAAAATACAGAAACGGACGTTTTTAAAGAATGACAATTTTTGCCCAAAAATGCAAAGGGTAACCTCTTACCAAAAATCGAAAAATTTTTTTTTGTCCTTATTTTTAGCAAATATATATATTTTTAACATTTGAAAACAGAAAATAGACATACAAGAGCAATAAAAATGCAAGTTTTTCATTCAAAAATACAGAAACGGACGTTTTTAAAGAATGACAATTTTTGCCCAAAAATGCAAAGGGTAACCTCTTACCAAAAATCGAAAATTTTCCCAAAAATCGAAATTTTTTTTTGTCCTTATTTTTAGCAAATATTTATTTTTAGCATTTGAAAATAGAAAATAAACATACAAGAGCAATAAAAACGCAAGTTTTTCATTCAAAAATACAGAAACGGACGTTTTTAAAGAATGACAATTTTTGCCCAAAAATGCAAAGGGTAACCTCTTACCAAAAATCGAAAATTTTTTTTTTTTTTCCTTATTTTTAGCAAATATATATTTTTAACATTTGAAAACAGAAAATAAACACACAAGAGCAATAAAAACGCAAGTTTTTCATTCAAAAACACAGAAACGGACGTTTTTAAAGAATGACAATTTTTGCCCAAAAATGCAAAGGGTAACCTCTTACCAAAAATCGAAAAATTTTTTTTTGTCCTTATTTTTAGCAAATATATATTTTTAACATTTGAAAACAGAAAATAGACATACAAGAGCAATAAAAACGCAAGTTTTTCATTCAAAAATACAGAAACGGACGTTTTTAAAGAATGACAATTTTTGCCCAAAAATGCAAAGGGTAACCTCTTACCAAAAATCGAAAAATTTTTTTTTGTCCTTATTTTTAGCAAATATATATTTTTAACATTTGAAAACAGAAAATAGACATACAAGAGCAATAAAAACGCAAGTTTTTCATTCAAAAATACAGAAACGGACGTTTTTAAAGAATGACAATTTTTGCCCAAAAATGCAAAGGGTAACCTCTTACCAAAAATCGAAAATTTTTTTTTTTTTTCCTTATTTTTAGCAAATATATATTTTTAACATTTGAAAACAGAAAATAAACACACAAGAGCAATAAAAACGCAAGTTTTTCATTCAAAAACACAGAAACGGACGTTTTTAAAGAATGACAATTTTTGCCCAAAAATGCAAAGGGTAACCTCTTACCAAAAATCGAAAAATTTTTTTTTGTCCTTATTTTTAGCAAATATATATTTTTAACATTTGAAAACAGAAAATAGACATACAAGAGCAATAAAAACGCAAGTTTTTCATTCAAAAATACAGAAACGGACGTTTTTAAAGAATGACAATTTTTGCCCAAAAATGCAAAGGGTAACCTCTTACCAAAAATCGAAAATTTTTTTTTGTCCTTATTTTTAGCAAATATATATTTTTAACATTTGAAAACAGAAAATAAACACACAAGAGCAATAAAAACGCAAGTTTTTCATTCAAAAACACAGAAACGGACGTTTTTAAAGAATGACAATTTTTGCCCAAAAATGCAAAGGGTAACCTCTTACCAAAAATCGAAAATTTTCCCAAAAATCGAAATTTTTTTTTGTCCTTATTTTTAGCAAATATTTATTTTTAGCATTTGAAAATAGAAAATAAACATACAAGAGCAATAAAAACGCAAGTTTTTCATTCAAAAATACAGAAACGGACGTTTTTAAAGAATGACAATTTTTGCCCAAAAATGCAAAGGGTAACCTCTTACCAAAAATCGAAAATTTTTTTTTTTTCCTTATTTTTAGCAAATATATATTTTTAACATTTGAAAACAGAAAATAAACACACAAGAGCAATAAAAACGCAAGTTTTTCATTCAAAAACACAGAAACGGACGTTTTTAAAGAATGACAATTTTTGCCCAAAAATGCAAAGGGTAACCTCTTACCAAAAATCGAAAAATTTTTTTTTGTCCTTATTTTTAGCAAATATATATTTTTAACATTTGAAAACAGAAAATAGACACACAAGAGCAATAAAAACGCAAGTTTTTCATTCAAAAATACAGAAACGGACGTTTTTAAAGAATGACAATTTTTGCCCAAAAATGCAAAGGGTAACCTCTTACCAAAAATCGAAAATTTTCCCAAAAATCGAAATTTTTTTTTGTCCTTATTTTTAGCAAATATTTATTTTTAGCATTTGAAAATAGAAAATAAACATACAAGAGCAATAAAAACGCAAGTTTTTCATTCAAAAATACAGAAACGGACGTTTTTAAAGAATGACAATTTTTGCCCAAAAATGCAAAGGGTAACCTCTTACCAAAAATCGAAAATTTTTTTTTTTTTTCCTTATTTTTAGCAAATATATATTTTTAACATTTGAAAACAGAAAATAAACACACAAGAGCAATAAAAACGCAAGTTTTTCATTCAAAAACACAGAAACGGACGTTTTTAAAGAATGACAATTTTTGCCCAAAAATGCAAAGGGTAACCTCTTACCAAAAATCGAAAATTTTTTTTTTTGTCCTTATTTTTAGCAAATATTTATTTTTAGCATTTGAAAATAGAAAATAAACATACAAGAGCAATAAAAACGCAAGTTTTTCATTCAAAAATACAGAAACGGACGTTTTTAAAGAATGACAATTTTTGCCCAAAAATGCAAAGGGTAACCTCTTACCAAAAATCGAAAATTTTCCCAAAAATCGAAAATTTTTTTTTGTCCTTATTTTTAGCAAATATTTATTTTTAGCATTTGAAAACAGAAAATAAACATACAAGAGCAATAAAAACGCAAGTTTTTCATTCAAAAATACAGAAACAGACGTTTTTAAAGAATGACGATTTTTGCCCAAAAATGCAAAGGGTAGCCCCTTTCCAAATATCGAAAATTTTCCCAAAAATTGAGAATATTTTTTTGTCTTTATTTTTAGCAAATATATATTTTAAACATTTGAAAACATAAAATAAACATACAAGAGCATTAAAAACGCAAGTTTTTCATTCAAAAACACAGAAACGGACGTTTTTAAAGAATGACAATTTTTGCCCAAAAATGCAAGGGTAACCTCTTACCAAAAATCGAAAAATTTTTTTTTTGTCCTTATTTTTAGCAAATATTTATTTTTAGCATTTGAAAACAGAAAATAAACATACAAGAGCAATAAAAACGCAAGTTTTTCATTCAAAAATACAGAAACGGACGTTTTTAAAGAATGACAATTTTTGCCCAAAAATGCAAAGGGTAACCTCTTACCAAAAATCGAAAAATTTTTTTTTTAAGAATGACAATTTTTGCCCAAAAATGCAAAGGGTATAACCTCTTACCAAAAATCGAAAATTTTCCCAAAAATCTAAATTTTTTTTTTGTCCTTATTTTTAGCAAATATATATTTTTAACATTTGAAAACAGAAAATAAACATACAAGAGCATTAAAAACGCAAGTTTTTCATTCAAAAACACAGAAACGGACGTTTTTAAAGAATGACAATTTTTGCCCAAAAATGCAAGGGTAACCTCTTACCAAAAATCGAAAATTTTCCCAAAAATCGAAAATTTTTTTTTTGTCCTTATTTTTAGCAAATATTTATTTTTAGCATTTGAAAATAGAAAATAAACATACAGGAGCAATAAAAACGCAAGTTTTTCATTCAAAAATACAGAAACGGACGTTTTTAAAGAATGACAATTTTTGCCCAAAAATGCAAAGGGCATTTTACCAAAAATCGAAAATTTTCCCAAAAATCGAAAAATTTTTTTTTGGCCTTATTTTTAGCAAATATTTATTTTTAGCATTTGAAAATAGAAAATAAACATACAAGAGCAATAAAAACGCAAGTTTTTCATTCAAAAACACAGAAACGGACGTTTTTAAAGAATGACAATTTTTGCCCAAAAATGCAAGGGTAACCTCTTACCAAAAATCGAAAATTTTCCCAAAAATCGAAAATTTTTTTTTGTCCTTATTTTTAGCAAATATTTATTTTTAACATTTGAAAACAGAAAATAAACACACAAGAGCAATAAAAACGCAAGTTTTTCACTCAAAAATACAGAAACGGACGTTTTTAAAGAATGACAATTTTTGCCCAAAAATGCAAAGGGTAACCAAAAATCGAAAAAAAATTTTTTTTTCCTTATTTTTAGCAAATATATATTTTTAACATTTGAAAACAGAAAATAAACACACAAGAGCAATAAAAACGCAAGTTTTTCATTCAAAAATACAGAAACGGACGTTTTTAAAGAATGACAATTTTTGCCCAAAAATGCAAAGGGTAACCTCTTACCAAAAATCGAAAATTTTCCCAAAAATCGAAAATTTTTTTTTGTCCTTATTTTTAGCAAATATTTATTTTTAACATTTGAAAACAGAAAATAAACATACAAGAGCAATAAAAACGCAAGTTTTTCATTCAAAAATACAGAAACGGACGTTTTTAAAGAATGACAATTTTTGCCCAAAAATGCAAAGGGTAACCAAAAATCGAAAAAAAAATTTTTTTTCCTTATTTTTAGCAAATATATATTTTTAACATTTGAAAACAGAAAATAAACACACAAGAGCAATAAAAACGCAAGTTTTTCATTCAAAAATACAGAAACGGACGTTTTTAAAGAATGACAATTTTTGCCCAAAAATGCAAAGGGTAACCTCTTACCAAAAATCGAAAATTTTCCCAAAAATCGAAAATTTTTTTTTGTCCTTATTTTTAGCAAATATTTATTTTTAACATTTGAAAACAGAAAATAAACACACAAGAGCAATAAAAACGCAAGTTTTTCATTCAAAAATACAGAAACGGACGTTTTTAAAGAATGACAATTTTTGCCCAAAAATGCAAAGGGTAACCTCTTACCAAAAATCGAAAATTTTCCCAAAAATCGAAAATTTTTTTTTGTCCTTATTTTTAGCAAATATTTATTTTTAACATTTGAAAACAGAAAATAAACATACAAGAGCAATAAAAACGCAAGTTTTTCATTCAAAAATACAGAAACGGACGTTTTTAAAGAATGACAATTTTTGCCCAAAAATGCAAAGGGTAACCTCTTACCAAAAATCGAAAATTTTCCCAAAAATCGAAAATTTTTTTTTGTCCTTATTTTTAGCAAATATTTATTTTTAACATTTGAAAACAGAAAATAAACACACAAGAGCAATAAAAACGCAAGTTTTTCATTCAAAAATACAGAAACGGACGTTTTTAAAGAATGACAATTTTTGCCCAAAAATGCAAAGGGTAACCAAAAATCGAAAAAAATTTTTTTTTTCCTTATTTTTAGCAAATATATATTTTTAACATTTGAAAACAGAAAATAAACACACAAGAGCAATAAAAACGCAAGTTTTTCATTCAAAAATACAGAAACGGACGTTTTTAAAGAATGACAATTTTTGCCCAAAAATGCAAAGGGTAACCTCTTACCAAAAATCGAAAATTTTTTTTTTGTCCTTATTTTTAGCAAATATTTATTTTTAGCATTTGAAAATAGAAAATAAACATACAAGAGCAATAAAAACGCAAGTTTTTCATTCAAAAATACAGAAACGGACGTTTTTAAAGAATGACAATTTTTGCCCAAAAATGCAAAGGGTAACCAAAAATCGAAAAAAATTTTTTTTTTCCTTATTTTTAGCAAATATATATTTTTAACATTTGAAAACAGAAAATAAACACACAAGAGCAATAAAAACGCAAGTTTTTCATTCAAAAATACAGAAACGGACGTTTTTAAAGAATGACAATTTTTGCCCAAAAATGCAAAGGGTAACCTCTTACCAAAAATCGAAAATTTTCCCAAAAATCGAAAATTTTTTTTTGTCCTTATTTTTAGCAAATATTTATTTTTAACATTTGAAAACAGAAAATAAACACACAAGAGCAATAAAAACGCAAGTTTTTCATTCCAAAATACAGAAACGGACGTTTTTAAAGAATGACAATTTTTGCCCAAAAATGCAAGGGTAACCTCTTACCAAAAATCGAAAATTTTCCCAAAAATCGAAAATTTTTTTTTTGTCCTTATTTTTAGCATTTGAAAATAGAAAATAAACATACAAGAGCAATAAAAACGCAAGTTTTTCATTCAAAAATACAGAAACGGACGTTTTTAAAGAATGACAATTTTTGCCCAAAAATGCAAAGGGTAACCTCTTACCAAAAATCGAAAATTTTTTTTTTTTTTCTTATTTTTAGCAAATATATATTTTTAACATTTGAAAACAGAAAATAAACACACAAGAGCAATAAAAACGAAAGTTTTTCATTCAAAAATACAGAAACGGACGTTTTTAAAGAATGACAATTTTTGCCCAAAAATGCAAGGGTAACCTCTTACCAAAAATCGAAAATTTTCCCAAAAATCGAAAATATTTTTTTTGTCCTTATTTTTAGCAAATATTTATTTTTAGCATTTGAAAATAGAAAATAAACATACAGGAGCAATAAAAACGCAAGTTTTTCATTCAAAAATACAGAAACGGACGTTTTTAAAGAATGACAATTTTTGCCCAAAAATGCAAAGGGTAACCTCTTACCAAAAATCGAAAATTTTTTTTTGTCCTTATTTTTAGCAAATATTTATTTTTAGCATTTGAAAATAGAAAATAAACATACAAGAGCAATAAAAACGCAAGTTTTTCATTCAAAAATACAGAAACGGACGTTTTTAAAGAATGACAATTTTTGCCCAAAAATGCAAAGGGTAACCGCTTACCAAAAATCGAAAAATTTTTTTTTGTCCTTATTTTTAGCAAATATTTATTTTTAGCATTTGAAAACAGAAAATAAACATACAAGAGCAATAAAAACGCAAGTTTTTCATTCAAAAACACAGAAACGGACGTTTTTAAAGAATGACAATTTTTGCCCAAAAATGCAAGGGTAACCTCTTACCAAAAATCGAAAATTTTCCCAAAAATCGAAAATTTTTTTTTGTCCTTATTTTTAGCAAATATTTATTTTTAACATTTGAAAACAGAAAATAAACACACAAGAGCAATAAAAACGCAAGTTTTTCACTCAAAAATACAGAAACGGACGTTTTTAAAGAATGACAATTTTTGCCCAAAAATGCAAAGGGTAACCAAAAATCGAAAATTTTTTTTTTTTTTCCTTATTTTTAGCAAATATATATTTTTAACATTTGAAAACAGAAAATAAACACACAAGAGCAATAAAAACGCAAGTTTTTCATTCAAAAATACAGAAACGGACGTTTTTAAAGAATGACAATTTTTGCCCAAAAATGCAAAGGGTAACCTCTTACCAAAAATCGAAAATTTTCCCAAAAATCGAAAATTTTTTTTTGTCCTTATTTTTAGCAAATATTTATTTTTAACATTTGAAAACAGAAAATAAACACACAAGAGCAATAAAAACGCAAGTTTTTCATTCAAAAATACAGAAACGGACGTTTTTAAAGAATGACAATTTTTGCCCAAAAATGCAAAGGGTAACCAAAAATCGAAAAAAAATTTTTTTTTCCTTATTTTTAGCAAATATATATTTTTAACATTTGAAAACAGAAAATAAACACACAAGAGCAATAAAAACGCAAGTTTTTCATTCAAAAATACAGAAACGGACGTTTTTAAAGAATGACAATTTTTGCCCAAAAATGCAAAGGGTAACCTCTTACCAAAAATCGAAAATTTTCCCAAAAATCGAAAATTTTTTTTTGTCCTTATTTTTAGCAAATATTTATTTTTAACATTTGAAAACAGAAAATAAACACACAAGAGCAATAAAAACGCAAGTTTTTCACTCAAAAATACAGAAACGGACGTTTTTAAAGAATGACAATTTTTGCCCAAAAATGCAAAGGGTAACCAAAAATCGAAAAAAAATTTTTTTTTCCTTATTTTTAGCAAATATATATTTTTAACATTTGAAAACAGAAAATAAACACACAAGAGCAATAAAAACGCAAGTTTTTCATTCAAAAATACAGAAACGGACGTTTTTAAAGAATGACAATTTTTGCCCAAAAATGCAAAGGGTAACCTCTTACCAAAAATCGAAAATTTTCCCAAAAATCGAAAATTTTTTTTTGTCCTTATTTTTAGCAAATATTTATTTTTAACATTTGAAAACAGAAAATAAACACACAAGAGCAATAAAAACGCAAGTTTTTCACTCAAAAATACAGAAACGGACGTTTTTAAAGAATGACAATTTTTGCCCAAAAATGCAAAGGGTAACCAAAAATCGAAAAAAAATTTTTTTTTCCTTATTTTTAGCAAATATATATTTTTAACATTTGAAAACAGAAAATAAACACACAAGAGCAATAAAAACGCAAGTTTTTCATTCAAAAATACAGAAACGGACGTTTTTAAAGAATGACAATTTTTGCCCAAAAATGCAAAGGGTAACCTCTTACCAAAAATCGAAAATTTTCCCAAAAATCGAAAATTTTTTTTTGTCCTTATTTTTAGCAAATATTTATTTTTAACATTTGAAAACAGAAAATAAACACACAAGAGCAATAAAAACGCAAGTTTTTCACTCAAAAATACAGAAACGGACGTTTTTAAAGAATGACAATTTTTGCCCAAAAATGCAAAGGGTAACCAAAAATCGAAAAAAAATTTTTTTTTCCTTATTTTTAGCAAATATATATTTTTAACATTTGAAAACAGAAAATAAACACACAAGAGCAATAAAAACGCAAGTTTTTCATTCAAAAATACAGAAACGGACGTTTTTAAAGAATGACAATTTTTGCCCAAAAATGCAAAGGGTAACCTCTTACCAAAAATCGAAAATTTTCCCAAAAATCGAAAATTTTTTTTTGTCCTTATTTTTAGCAAATATTTATTTTTAACATTTGAAAACAGAAAATAAACACACAAGAGCAATAAAAACGCAAGTTTTTCACTCAAAAATACAGAAACGGACGTTTTTAAAGAATGACAATTTTTGCCCAAAAATGCAAAGGGTAACCAAAAATCGAAAAAAAATTTTTTTTTCCTTATTTTTAGCAAATATATATTTTTAACATTTGAAAACAGAAAATAAACACACAAGAGCAATAAAAACGCAAGTTTTTCATTCAAAAATACAGAAACGGACGTTTTTAAAGAATGACAATTTTTGCCCAAAAATGCAAAGGGTAACCTCTTACCAAAAATCGAAAATTTTCCCAAAAATCGAAAATTTTTTTTTGTCCTTATTTTTAGCAAATATTTATTTTTAACATTTGAAAACAGAAAATAAACACACAAGAGCAATAAAAACGCAAGTTTTTCACTCAAAAATACAGAAACGGACGTTTTTAAAGAATGACAATTTTTGCCCAAAAATGCAAAGGGTAACCAAAAATCGAAAAAAAATTTTTTTTTCCTTATTTTTAGCAAATATATATTTTTAACATTTGAAAACAGAAAATAAACACACAAGAGCAATAAAAACGCAAGTTTTTCATTCAAAAATACAGAAACGGACGTTTTTAAAGAATGACAATTTTTGCCCAAAAATGCAAAGGGTAACCTCTTACCAAAAATCGAAAATTTTCCCAAAAATCGAAAATTTTTTTTTGTCCTTATTTTTAGCAAATATTTATTTTTAACATTTGAAAACAGAAAATAAACACACAAGAGCAATAAAAACGCAAGTTTTTCATTCAAAAATACAGAAACGGACGTTTTTAAAGAATGACAATTTTTGCCCAAAAATGCAAAGGGTAACCTCTTACCAAAAATCGAAAATTTTCCCAAAAATCGAAAATTTTTTTTTGTCCTTATTTTTAGCAAATATTTATTTTTAACATTTGAAAACAGAAAATAAACACACAAGAGCAATAAAAACGCAAGTTTTTCATTCAAAAATACAGAAACGGACGTTTTTAAAGAATGACAATTTTTGCCCAAAAATGCAAAGGGTAACCTCTTACCAAAAATCGAAAATTTTCCCAAAAATCGAAAATTTTTTTTTGTCCTTATTTTTAGCAAATATTTATTTTTAACATTTGAAAACAGAAAATAAACACACAAGAGCAATAAAAACGCAAGTTTTTCATTCAAAAATACAGAAACGGACGTTTTTAAAGAATGACAATTTTTGCCCAAAAATGCAAAGGGTAACCTCTTACCAAAAATCGAAAATTTTCCCAAAAATCGAAAATTTTTTTTTGTCCTTATTTTTAGCAAATATTTATTTTTAACATTTGAAAACAGAAAATAAACACACAAGAGCAATAAAAACGCAAGTTTTTCATTCAAAAATACAGAAACGGACGTTTTTAAAGAATGACAATTTTTGCCCAAAAATGCAAAGGGTAACCTCTTACCAAAAATCGAAAATTTTCCCAAAAATCGAAAATTTTTTTTTGTCCTTATTTTTAGCAAATATTTATTTTTAACATTTGAAAACAGAAAATAAACACACAAGAGCAATAAAAACGCAAGTTTTTCATTCAAAAATACAGAAACGGACGTTTTTAAAGAATGACAATTTTTGCCCAAAAATGCAAAGGGTAACCTCTTACCAAAAATCGAAAATTTTCCCAAAAATCGAAAATTTTTTTTTGTCCTTATTTTTAGCAAATATTTATTTTTAACATTTGAAAACAGAAAATAAACACACAAGAGCAATAAAAACGCAAGTTTTTCATTCAAAAATACAGAAACGGACGTTTTTAAAGAATGACAATTTTTGCCCAAAAATGCAAAGGGTAACCTCTTACCAAAAATCGAAAATTTTCCCAAAAATCGAAAATTTTTTTTTGTCCTTATTTTTAGCAAATATTTATTTTTAACATTTGAAAACAGAAAATAAACACACAAGAGCAATAAAAACGCAAGTTTTTCATTCAAAAATACAGAAACGGACGTTTTTAAAGAATGACAATTTTTGCCCAAAAATGCAAAGGGTAACCTCTTACCAAAAATCGAAAATTTTCCCAAAAATCGAAAATTTTTTTTTTGTCCTTATTTTTAGCAAATATTTATTTTTAACATTTGAAAACAGAAAATAAACACACAAGAGCAATAAAAACGCAAGTTTTTCATTCAAAAATACAGAAACGGACGTTTTTAAAGAATGACAATTTTTGCCCAAAAATGCAAAGGGTAACCTCTTACCAAAAATCGAAAATTTTCCCAAAAATCGAAAATTTTTTTTTGTCCTTATTTTTAGCAAATATTTATTTTTAACATTTGAAAACAGAAAATAAACACACAAGAGCAATAAAAACGCAAGTTTTTCATTCAAAAATACAGAAACGGACGTTTTTAAAGAATGACAATTTTTGCCCAAAAATGCAAAGGGTAACCTCTTACCAAAAATCGAAAATTTTCCCAAAAATCGAAAATTTTTTTTTGTCCTTATTTTTAGCAAATATTTATTTTTAACATTTGAAAACAGAAAATAAACACACAAGAGCAATAAAAACGCAAGTTTTTCATTCAAAAATACAGAAACGGACGTTTTTAAAGAATGACAATTTTTGCCCAAAAATGCAAAGGGTAACCTCTTACCAAAAATCGAAAATTTTCCCAAAAATCGAAAATTTTTTTTTGTCCTTATTTTTAGCAAATATTTATTTTTAACATTTGAAAACAGAAAATAAACACACAAGAGCAATAAAAACGCAAGTTTTTCATTCAAAAATACAGAAACGGACGTTTTTAAAGAATGACAATTTTTGCCCAAAAATGCAAAGGGTAACCTCTTACCAAAAATCGAAAATTTTCCCAAAAATCGAAAATTTTTTTTTGTCCTTATTTTTAGCAAATATTTATTTTTAACATTTGAAAACAGAAAATAAACACACAAGAGCAATAAAAACGCAAGTTTTTCATTCAAAAATACAGAAACGGACGTTTTTAAAGAATGACAATTTTTGCCCAAAAATGCAAAGGGTAACCTCTTACCAAAAATCGAAAATTTTCCCAAAAATCGAAAATTTTTTTTTGTCCTTATTTTTAGCAAATATTTATTTTTAACATTTGAAAACAGAAAATAAACACACAAGAGCAATAAAAACGCAAGTTTTTCATTCAAAAATACAGAAACGGACGTTTTTAAAGAATGACAATTTTTGCCCAAAAATGCAAAGGGTAACCTCTTACCAAAAATCGAAAATTTTCCCAAAAATCGAAAATTTTTTTTTGTCCTTATTTTTAGCAAATATTTATTTTTAACATTTGAAAACAGAAAATAAACACACAAGAGCAATAAAAACGCAAGTTTTTCATTCAAAAATACAGAAACGGACGTTTTTAAAGAATGACAATTTTTGCCCAAAAATGCAAAGGGTAACCTCTTACCAAAAATCGAAAATTTTCCCAAAAATCGAAAATTTTTTTTTGTCCTTATTTTTAGCAAATATTTATTTTTAACATTTGAAAACAGAAAATAAACACACAAGAGCAATAAAAACGCAAGTTTTTCATTCAAAAATACAGAAACGGACGTTTTTAAAGAATGACAATTTTTGCCCAAAAATGCAAAGGGTAACCTCTTACCAAAAATCGAAAATTTTCCCAAAAATCGAAAATTTTTTTTTTGTCCTTATTTTTAGCAAATATTTATTTTTAGCATTTGAAAATAGAAAATAAACATACAAGAGCAATAAAAACGCAAGTTTTTCATTCAAAAATACAGAAACGGACGTTTTTAAAGAATGACAATTTTTGCCCAAAAATGCAAAGGGTAACCAAAAATCGAAAAAAATTTTTTTTTTCCTTATTTTTAGCAAATATATATTTTTAACATTTGAAAACAGAAAATGAACACACAAGAGCAATAAAAACGCAAGTTTTTCATTCAAAAATACAGAAACGGACGTTTTTAAAGAATGACAATTTTTGCCCAAAAATGCAAAGGGTAACCTCTTACCAAAAATCGAAAATTTTCCCAAAAATCGAAAATTTTTTTTTGTCCTTATTTTTAGCAAATATTTATTTTTAACATTTGAAAACAGAAAATAAACACACAAGAGCAATAAAAACGCAAGTTTTTCATTCAAAAATACAGAAACGGACGTTTTTAAAGAATGACAATTTTTGCCCAAAAATGCAAAGGGTAACCTCTTACCAAAAATCGAAAATTTTCCCAAAAATCGAAAATTTTTTTTTGTCCTTATTTTTAGCAAATATTTATTTTTAACATTTGAAAACAGAAAATAAACACACAAGAGCAATAAAAACGCAAGTTTTTCATTCAAAAATACAGAAACGGACGTTTTTAAAGAATGACAATTTTTGCCCAAAAATGCAAAGGGTAACCTCTTACCAAAAATCGAAAATTTTCCCAAAAATCGAAAATTTTTTTTTGTCCTTATTTTTAGCAAATATTTATTTTTAACATTTGAAAACAGAAAATAAACACACAAGAGCAATAAAAACGCAAGTTTTTCATTCAAAAATACAGAAACGGACGTTTTTAAAGAATGACAATTTTTGCCCAAAAATGCAAAGGGTAACCTCTTACCAAAAATCGAAAATTTTCCCAAAAATCGAAAATTTTTTTTTGTCCTTATTTTTAGCAAATATTTATTTTTAACATTTGAAAACAGAAAATAAACACACAAGAGCAATAAAAACGCAAGTTTTTCATTCAAAAATACAGAAACGGACGTTTTTAAAGAATGACAATTTTTGCCCAAAAATGCAAAGGGTAACCTCTTACCAAAAATCGAAAATTTTCCCAAAAATCGAAAATTTTTTTTTTGTCCTTATTTTTAGCAAATATTTATTTTTAGCATTTGAAAATAGAAAATAAACATACAAGAGCAATAAAAACGCAAGTTTTTCATTCAAAAATACAGAAACGGACGTTTTTAAAGAATGACAATTTTTGCCCAAAAATGCAAAGGGTAACCAAAAATCGAAAAAAATTTTTTTTTTCCTTATTTTTAGCAAATATATATTTTTAACATTTGAAAACAGAAAATGAACACACAAGAGCAATAAAAACGCAAGTTTTTCATTCAAAAATACAGAAACGGACGTTTTTAAAGAATGACAATTTTTGCCCAAAAATGCAAAGGGTAACCTCTTACCAAAAATCGAAAATTTTCCCAAAAATCGAAAATTTTTTTTTGTCCTTATTTTTAGCAAATATTTATTTTTAACATTTGAAAACAGAAAATAAACACACAAGAGCAATAAAAACGCAAGTTTTTCATTCAAAAATACAGAAACGGACGTTTTTAAAGAATGACAATTTTTGCCCAAAAATGCAAAGGGTAACCTCTTACCAAAAATCGAAAATTTTCCCAAAAATCGAAAATTTTTTTTTGTCCTTATTTTTAGCAAATATTTATTTTTAACATTTGAAAACAGAAAATAAACACACAAGAGCAATAAAAACGCAAGTTTTTCATTCAAAAATACAGAAACGGACGTTTTTAAAGAATGACAATTTTTGCCCAAAAATGCAAAGGGTAACCTCTTACCAAAAATCGAAAATTTTCCCAAAAATCGAAAATTTTTTTTTGTCCTTATTTTTAGCAAATATTTATTTTTAACATTTGAAAACAGAAAATAAACACACAAGAGCAATAAAAACGCAAGTTTTTCATTCAAAAATACAGAAACGGACGTTTTTAAAGAATGACAATTTTTGCCCAAAAATGCAAAGGGTAACCTCTTACCAAAAATCGAAAATTTTCCCAAAAATCGAAAATTTTTTTTTGTCCTTATTTTTAGCAAATATTTATTTTTAACATTTGAAAACAGAAAATAAACACACAAGAGCAATAAAAACGCAAGTTTTTCATTCAAAAATACAGAAACGGACGTTTTTAAAGAATGACAATTTTTGCCCAAAAATGCAAAGGGTAACCTCTTACCAAAAATCGAAAATTTTCCCAAAAATCGAAAATTTTTTTTTGTCCTTATTTTTAGCAAATATTTATTTTTAACATTTGAAAACAGAAAATAAACACACAAGAGCAATAAAAACGCAAGTTTTTCATTCAAAAATACAGAAACGGACGTTTTTAAAGAATGACAATTTTTGCCCAAAAATGCAAAGGGTAACCTCTTACCAAAAATCGAAAATTTTCCCAAAAATCGAAAATTTTTTTTTGTCCTTATTTTTAGCAAATATTTATTTTTAACATTTGAAAACAGAAAATAAACACACAAGAGCAATAAAAACGCAAGTTTTTCATTCAAAAATACAGAAACGGACGTTTTTAAAGAATGACAATTTTTGCCCAAAAATGCAAAGGGTAACCTCTTACCAAAAATCGAAAATTTTCCCAAAAATCGAAAATTTTTTTTTGTCCTTATTTTTAGCAAATATTTATTTTTAACATTTGAAAACAGAAAATAAACACACAAGAGCAATAAAAACGCAAGTTTTTCATTCAAAAATACAGAAACGGACGTTTTTAAAGAATGACAATTTTTGCCCAAAAATGCAAAGGGTAACCTCTTACCAAAAATCGAAAATTTTCCCAAAAATCGAAAATTTTTTTTTTGTCCTTATTTTTAGCAAATATTTATTTTTAGCATTTGAAAATAGAAAATAAACATACAAGAGCAATAAAAACGCAAGTTTTTCATTCAAAAATACAGAAACGGACGTTTTTAAAGAATGACAATTTTTGCCCAAAAATGCAAAGGGTAACCAAAAATCGAAAAAAATTTTTTTTTTCCTTATTTTTAGCAAATATATATTTTTAACATTTGAAAACAGAAAATGAACACACAAGAGCAATAAAAACGCAAGTTTTTCATTCAAAAATACAGAAACGGACGTTTTTAAAGAATGACAATTTTTGCCCAAAAATGCAAAGGGTAACCTCTTACCAAAAATCGAAAATTTTCCCAAAAATCGAAAATTTTTTTTTGTCCTTATTTTTAGCAAATATTTATTTTTAACATTTGAAAACAGAAAATAAACACACAAGAGCAATAAAAACGCAAGTTTTTCATTCAAAAATACAGAAACGGACGTTTTTAAAGAATGACAATTTTTGCCCAAAAATGCAAGGGTAACCTCTTACCAAAAATCGAAAATTTTCCCAAAAATCGAAAATTTTTTTTTGTCCTTATTTTTAGCATTTGAAAATAGAAAATAAACATACAAGAGCAATAAAAACGCAAGTTTTTCATTCAAAAATACAGAAACGGACGTTTTTAAAGAATGACAATTTTTGCCCAAAAATGCAAAGGGTAACCTCTTACCAAAAATCGAAAATTTTTTTTTTTTTTCTTATTTTTAGCAAATATATATTTTTAACATTTGAAAACAGAAAATAAACACACAAGAGCAATAAAAACGCAAGTTTTTCATTCAAAAATACAGAAACGGACGTTTTTAAAGAATGACAATTTTTGCCCAAAAATGCAAGGGTAACCTCTTACCAAAAATCGAAAATTTTCCCAAAAATCGAAAATATTTTTTTTGTCCTTATTTTTAGCAAATATTTATTTTTAGCATTTGAAAATAGAAAATAAACATACAGGAGCAATAAAAACGCAAGTTTTTCATTCAAAAATACAGAAACGGACGTTTTTAAAGAATGACAATTTTTGCCCAAAAATGCAAAGGGTAACCTCTTACCAAAAATCGAAAATTTTTTTTTGTCCTTATTTTTAGCAAATATTTATTTTTAACATTTAAAAACAGAAAATAAACACACAAGAGCAATAAAAACGCAAGTTTTTCATTCAAAAATACAGAAACGGACGTTTTTAAAGAATGACAATTTTTGCCCAAAAATGCAAAGGGTAACCTCTTACAAAAAATCGAAAAATTTTTTTTTGTCCTTATTTTTAGCAAATATTTATTTTTAGCATTTGAAAACAGAAAATAAACATACAAGAGCAATAAAAACGCAAGTTTTTCATTCAAAAATACAGAAACGGACGTTTTTAAAGAATGACAATTTTTGCCCAAAAATGCAAAGGGTAACCTCTTACCAAAAATCGAAAATTTTCCCAAAAATCGAAATTTTTTTTTGTCCTTATTTTTAGCAAATATTTATTTTTAGCATTTGAAAATAGAAAATAAACATACACGAGCAATAAAAACGCAAGTTTTTTATTCAAAAATACAGAAACGGACGTTTTTAAAGAATGACAATTTTTGCCCAAAAATGCAAAGGGCATTTTACCAAAAATCGAAAATTTTCCCAAAAATCGAAAATTTTTTTTTTGTCCTTATTTTTAGCAAATATTTATTTTTAGCATTTGAAAATAGAAAATAAACATACAAGAGCAATAAAAACGCAAGTTTTTCATTCAAAAATACAGAAACGGACGTTTTTAAAGAATGACAATTTTTGCCCAAAAATGCAAAGGGTAACCTCTTACCAAAAATCGAAAATTTTCCCAAAAATCGAAAAATTTTTTTTTGTCCTTATTTTTAGCAAATATTTATTTTTAGCATTTGAAAACAGAAAATAAACATACAAGAGCAATAAAAACGCAAGTTTTTCATTCAAAAATACAGAAACGGACGTTTTTAAAGAATGACAATTTTTGCCCAAAAATGCAAAGGGTAACCTCTTACCAAAAATCGAAAATTTTCCCAAAAATCGAAATTTTTTTTTGTCCTTATTTTTAGCAAATATTTATTTTTAGCATTTGAAAATAGAAAATAAACATACACGAGCAATAAAAACGCAAGTTTTTTATTCAAAAATACAGAAACGGACGTTTTTAAAGAATGACAATTTTTGCCCAAAAATGCAAAGGGCATTTTACCAAAAATCGAAAATTTTCCCAAAAATCGAAAATTTTTTTTTTGTCCTTATTTTTAGCAAATATTTATTTTTAGCATTTGAAAATAGAAAATAAACATACAAGAGCAATAAAAACGCAAGTTTTTCATTCAAAAATACAGAAACGGACGTTTTTAAAGAATGACAATTTTTGCCCAAAAATGCAAAGGGTAACCTCTTACCAAAAATCGAAAATTTTCCCAAAAATCGAAAATTTTTTTTTGTCCTTATTTTTAGCAAATATTTATTTTTAACATTTGAAAACAGAAAATAAACACACAAGAGCAATAAAAACGCAAGTTTTTCATTCAAAAATACAGAAACGGACGTTTTTAAAGAATGACAATTTTTGCCCAAAAATGCAAAGGGTAACCTCTTACCAAAAATCGAAAATTTTCCCAAAAATCGAAAATTTTTTTTTTGTCCTTATTTTTAGCAAATATTTATTTTTAGCATTTGAAAATAGAAAATAAACATACAAGAGCAATAAAAACGCAAGTTTTTCATTCAAAAATACAGAAACGGACGTTTTTAAAGAATGACAATTTTTGCCCAAAAATGCAAAGGGTAACCAAAAATCGAAAAAAATTTTTTTTTTCCTTATTTTTAGCAAATATATATTTTTAACATTTGAAAACAGAAAATAAACACACAAGAGCAATAAAAACGCAAGTTTTTCATTCAAAAATACAGAAACGGACGTTTTTAAAGAATGACAATTTTTGCCCAAAAATGCAAAGGGTAACCTCTTACCAAAAATCGAAAATTTTCCCAAAAATCGAAAATTTTTTTTTGTCCTTATTTTTAGCAAATATTTATTTTTAACATTTGAAAACAGAAAATAAACACACAAGAGCAATAAAAACGCAAGTTTTTCATTCAAAAATACAGAAACGGACGTTTTTAAAGAATGACAATTTTTGCCCAAAAATGCAAGGGTAACCTCTTACCAAAAATCGAAAATTTTCCCAAAAATCGAAAATTTTTTTTTTGTCCTTATTTTTAGCATTTGAAAATAGAAAATAAACATACAAGAGCAATAAAAACGCAAGTTTTTCATTCAAAAATACAGAAACGGACGTTTTTAAAGAATGACAATTTTTGCCCAAAAATGCAAAGGGTAACCTCTTACCAAAAATCGAAAATTTTTTTTTTTTTTCTTATTTTTAGCAAATATATATTTTTAACATTTGAAAACAGAAAATAAACACACAAGAGCAATAAAAACGCAAGTTTTTCATTCAAAAATACAGAAACGGACGTTTTTAAAGAATGACAATTTTTGCCCAAAAATGCAAGGGTAACCTCTTACCAAAAATCGAAAATTTTCCCAAAAATCGAAAATATTTTTTTTGTCCTTATTTTTAGCAAATATTTATTTTTAGCATTTGAAAATAGAAAATAAACATACAGGAGCAATAAAAACGCAAGTTTTTCATTCAAAAATACAGAAACGGACGTTTTTAAAGAATGACAATTTTTGCCCAAAAATGCAAAGGGTAACCTCTTACCAAAAATCGAAAATTTTTTTTTGTCCTTATTTTTAGCAAATATTTATTTTTAACATTTAAAAACAGAAAATAAACACACAAGAGCAATAAAAACGCAAGTTTTTCATTCAAAAATACAGAAACGGACGTTTTTAAAGAATGACAATTTTTGCCCAAAAATGAAAAAATCGAAAAATTTTTTTTTGTCCTTATTTTTAGCAAATATTTATTTTTAGCATTTGAAAACAGAAAATAAACATACAAGAGCAATAAAAACGCAAGTTTTTCATTCAAAAATACAGAAACGGACGTTTTTAAAGAATGACAATTTTTGCCCAAAAATGCAAAGGGTAACCTCTTACCAAAAATCGAAAATTTTCCCAAAAATCGAAATTTTTTTTTGTCCTTATTTTTAGCAAATATTTATTTTTAGCATTTGAAAATAGAAAATAAACATACACGAGCAATAAAAACGCAAGTTTTTTATTCAAAAATACAGAAACGGACGTTTTTAAAGAATGACAATTTTTGCCCAAAAATGCAAAGGGCATTTTACCAAAAATCGAAAATTTTCCCAAAAATCGAAAATTTTTTTTTTGTCCTTATTTTTAGCAAATATTTATTTTTAGCATTTGAAAATAGAAAATAAACATACAAGAGCAATAAAAACGCAAGTTTTTCATTCAAAAATGCAGAAACGGACGTTTTTAAAGAATGACAATTTTTGCCCAAAAATGCAAGGGTAACCTCTTACCAAAAATCGAAAATTTTCCCAAAAATCGAAATTTTTTTTTTTGTCCTTATTTTTAGCAAATATTAATTTTTAGCATTTGAAAACAGAAAATAAACATACAAGAGCAATAAAAACGCAAGTTTTTCATTCAAAAACACAGAAACGGACGTTTTTAAAGAATGACAATTTTTGCCCAAAAATCGAAAATTTTCCCAAAAATCGAAAATTTTTTTTTTGTCCTTATTTTTAGCAAATATTTATTTTTAGCATTTGAAAATAGAAAATAAACATACAAGAGCAATAAAAACGCAAGTTTTTCATTCAAAAATGCAGAAACGGACGTTTTTAAAGAATGACAATTTTTGCCCAAAAATGCAAAGGGTAACCTCTTACCAAAAATCGAAAATTTTCCCAAAAATCGAAAAATTTTTTTTTGTCCTTATTTTTAGCAAATATTTATTTTTAGCATTTGAAAATAGAAAATAAACATACAAGAGCAATAAAAACGCAAGTTTTTCATTCAAAAATACAGAAACGGACGTTTTTAAAGAATGACAATTTTTGCCCAAAAATGCAAAGGGTAACCTCTTACCAAAAATCGAAAATTTTTTTTTTTTCCTTATTTTTAGCAAATATATATTTTTAACATTTGAAAACAGAAAATAAACACACAAGAGCAATAAAAACGCAAGTTTTTCATTCAAAAACACAGAAACGGACGTTTTTAAAGAATGACAATTTTTGCCCAAAAAAACAAAGGGTAACCTCTTACCAAAAATCGAAAAATTTTTTTTTGTCCTTATTTTTAGCAAATATATATTTTTAACATTTGAAAACAGAAAATAGACATACAAGAGCAATAAAAACGCAAGTTTTTCATTCAAAAATACAGAAACGGACGTTTTTAAAGAATGACAATTTTTGCCCAAAAATCGAAAAATTTTTTTTTGTCCTTATTTTTAGCAAATATATATATTTTTAACATTTGAAAACAGAAAATAGACATACAAGAGCAATAAAAATGCAAGTTTTTCATTCAAAAATACAGAAACGGACGTTTTTAAAGAATGACAATTTTTGCCCAAAAATGCAAAGGGTAACCTCTTACCAAAAATCGAAAATTTTCCCAAAAATCGAAATTTTTTTTTGTCCTTATTTTTAGCAAATATTTATTTTTAGCATTTGAAAATAGAAAATAAACATACAAGAGCAATAAAAACGCAAGTTTTTCATTCAAAAATACAGAAACGGACGTTTTTAAAGAATGACAATTTTTGCCCAAAAATGCAAAGGGTAACCTCTTACCAAAAATCGAAAATTTTTTTTTTTTTTCCTTATTTTTAGCAAATATATATTTTTAACATTTGAAAACAGAAAATAAACACACAAGAGCAATAAAAACGCAAGTTTTTCATTCAAAAACACAGAAACGGACGTTTTTAAAGAATGACAATTTTTGCCCAAAAATGCAAAGGGTAACCTCTTACCAAAAATCGAAAAATTTTTTTTTGTCCTTATTTTTAGCAAATATATATTTTTAACATTTGAAAACAGAAAATAGACATACAAGAGCAATAAAAACGCAAGTTTTTCATTCAAAAATACAGAAACGGACGTTTTTAAAGAATGACAATTTTTGCCCAAAAATGCAAAGGGTAACCTCTTACCAAAAATCGAAAAATTTTTTTTTGTCCTTATTTTTAGCAAATATATATTTTTAACATTTGAAAACAGAAAATAGACATACAAGAGCAATAAAAACGCAAGTTTTTCATTCAAAAATACAGAAACGGACGTTTTTAAAGAATGACAATTTTTGCCCAAAAATGCAAAGGGTAACCTCTTACCAAAAATCGAAAAATTTTTTTTTTTTTCCTTATTTTTAGCAAATATATATTTTTAACATTTGAAAACAGAAAATAAACACACAAGAGCAATAAAAACGCAAGTTTTTCATTCAAAAACACAGAAACGGACGTTTTTAAAGAATGACAATTTTTGCCCAAAAATGCAAAGGGTAACCTCTTACCAAAAATCGAAAAATTTTTTTTTGTCCTTATTTTTAGCAAATATATATTTTTAACATTTGAAAACAGAAAATAGACATACAAGAGCAATAAAAACGCAAGTTTTTCATTCAAAAATACAGAAACGGACGTTTTTAAAGAATGACAATTTTTGCCCAAAAATGCAAAGGGTAACCTCTTACCAAAAATCGAAAATTTTTTTTTGTCCTTATTTTTAGCAAATATATATTTTTAACATTTGAAAACAGAAAATAAACACACAAGAGCAATAAAAACGCAAGTTTTTCATTCAAAAACACAGAAACGGACGTTTTTAAAGAATGACAATTTTTGCCCAAAAATGCAAAGGGTAACCTCTTACCAAAAATCGAAAATTTTCCCAAAAATCGAAATTTTTTTTTGTCCTTATTTTTAGCAAATATTTATTTTTAGCATTTGAAAATAGAAAATAAACATACAAGAGCAATAAAAACGCAAGTTTTTCATTCAAAAATACAGAAACGGACGTTTTTAAAGAATGACAATTTTTGCCCAAAAATGCAAAGGGTAACCTCTTACCAAAAATCGAAAATTTTTTTTTTTTTTCCTTATTTTTAGCAAATATATATTTTTAACATTTGAAAACAGAAAATAAACACACAAGAGCAATAAAAACGCAAGTTTTTCATTCAAAAACACAGAAACGGACGTTTTTAAAGAATGACAATTTTTGCCCAAAAATGCAAAGGGTAACCTCTTACCAAAAATCGAAAATTTTTTTTTTTGTCCTTATTTTTAGCAAATATATATTTTTAACATTTGAAAACAGAAAATAGACATACAAGAGCAATAAAAACGCAAGTTTTTCATTCAAAAATACAGAAACGGACGTTTTTAAAGAATGACAATTTTTGCCCAAAAATGCAAAGGGTAACCTCTTACCAAAAATCGAAAAATTTTTTTTTGTCCTTATTTTTAGCAAATATATATTTTTAACATTTGAAAACAGAAAATAGACATACAAGAGCAATAAAAACGCAAATTTTTCATTCAAAAATACAGAAACGGACGTTTTTAAAGAATGACAATTTTTGCCCAAAAATGCAAAGGGTAACCTCTTACCAAAAATCGAAAATTTTCCCAAAAATCGAAATTTTTTTTTGTCCTTATTTTTAGCAAATATTTATTTTTAGCATTTGAAAATAGAAAATAAACATACAAGAGCAATAAAAACGCAAGTTTTTCATTCAAAAATACAGAAACGGACGTTTTTAAAGAATGACAATTTTTGCCCAAAAATGCAAAGGGTAACCTCTTACCAAAAATCGAAAATTTTTTTTTTTTTTCCTTATTTTTAGCAAATATATATTTTTAACATTTGAAAACAGAAAATAAACACACAAGAGCAATAAAAACGCAAGTTTTTCATTCAAAAACACAGAAACGGACGTTTTTAAAGAATGACAATTTTTGCCCAAAAATGCAAAGGGTAACCTCTTACCAAAAATCGAAAAATTTTTTTTTGTCGTTATTTTTAGCAAATATATATTTTTAACATTTGAAAACAGAAAATAGACATACAAGAGCAATAAAAACGCAAGTTTTTCATTCAAAAACACAGAAACGGACGTTTTTAAAGAATGACAATTTTTGCCCAAAAATGCAGAGGGTAACCTCTTACCAAAAATCGAAATTTTTCCCAAAAATCGAAATTTTTTTTTGTCCTTATTTTTAGCAAATATTTATTTTTAGCATTTGAAAACAGAAAATAAACACACAAGAGCAATAAAAACGCAAGTTTTTCATTCAAAAACACAGAAACGGACGTTTTTAAAGAATGACAATTTTTGCCCAAAAATGCAGAGGGTAACCTCTTACCAAAAATCGAAAAATTTTTTTTTGTCCTTATTTTTAGCAAATATATATTTTTAACATTTGAAAACAGAAAATAGACATACAAGAGCAATAAAAACGCAAGTTTTTCATTCAAAAATACAGAAACGGACGTTTTTAAAGAATGACAATTTTTGCCCAAAAATGCAAAGGGTAACCTCTTACCAAAAATCGAAAAATTTTTTTTTGTCCATATTTTTAGCAAATATATATTTTTAACATTTGAAAACAGAAAATAGACATACAAGAGCAATAAAAACGCAAGTTTTTCATTCAAAAATACAGAAACGGACGTTTTTAAAGAATGACAATTTTTGCCCAAAAATGCAAAGGGTAACCTCTTACCAAAAATCGAAAATTTTCCCAAAAATCGAAATTTTTTTTTGTCCTTATTTTTAGCAAATATTTATTTTTAGCATTTGAAAATAGAAAATAAACATACAAGAGCAATAAAAACGCAAGTTTTTCATTCAAAAATACAGAAACGGACGTTTTTAAAGAATGACAATTTTTGCCCAAAAATGCAAAGGGTAACCTCTTACCAAAAATCGAAAATTTTTTTTTTTTTTTCCTTATTTTTAGCAAATATATATTTTTAACATTTGAAAACAGAAAATAAACACACAAGAGCAATAAAAACGCAAGTTTTTCATTCAAAAACACAGAAACGGACGTTTTTAAAGAATGACAATTTTTGCCCAAAAATGCAAAGGGTAACCTCTTACCAAAAATCGAAAAATTTTTTTTTGTCCTTATTTTTAGCAAATATATATTTTTAACATTTGAAAACAGAAAATAGACATACAAGAGCAATAAAAACGCAAGTTTTTCATTCAAAAATACAGAAACGGACGTTTTTAAAGAATGACAATTTTTGCCCAAAAATGCAAAGGGTAACCTCTTACCAAAAATCGAAAAATTTTTTTTTGTCCTTATTTTTAGCAAATATATATTTTTAACATTTGAAAACAGAAAATAGACATACAAGAGCAATAAAAACGCAAGTTTTTCATTCAAAAATACAGAAACGGACGTTTTTAAAGAATGACAATTTTTGCCCAAAAATGCAAAGGGTAACCTCTTACCAAAAATCGAAAATTTTCCCAAAAATCGAAATTTTTTTTTGTCCTTATTTTTAGCAAATATTTATTTTTAGCATTTGAAAATAGAAAATAAACATACAAGAGCAATAAAAACGCAAGTTTTTCATTCAAAAATACAGAAACGGACGTTTTTAAAGAATGACAATTTTTGCCCAAAAATGCAAAGGGTAACCTCTTACCAAAAATCGAAAATTTTTTTTTTTGTCCTTATTTTTAGCAAATATATATTTTTAACATTTGAAAACAGAAAATAGACATACAAGAGCAATAAAAACGCAAGTTTTTCATTCAAAAATACAGAAACGGACGTTTTTAAAGAATGACAATTTTTGCCCAAAAATGCAAAGGGTAACCTCTTACCAAAAATCGAAAAATTTTTTTTTGTCCTTATTTTTAGCAAATATATATTTTTAACATTTGAAAACAGAAAATAGACATACAAGAGCAATAAAAACGCAAATTTTTCATTCAAAAATACAGAAACGGACGTTTTTAAAGAATGACAATTTTTGCCCAAAAATGCAAAGGGTAACCTCTTACCAAAAATCGAAAATTTTCCCAAAAATCGAAATTTTTTTTTGTCCTTATTTTTAGCAAATATTTATTTTTAGCATTTGAAAATAGAAAATAAACATACAAGAGCAATAAAAACGCAAGTTTTTCATTCAAAAATACAGAAACGGACGTTTTTAAAGAATGACAATTTTTGCCCAAAAATGCAAAGGGTAACCTCTTACCAAAAATCGAAAATTTTTTTTTTTTTTCCTTATTTTTAGCAAATATATATTTTTAACATTTGAAAACAGAAAATAAACACACAAGAGCAATAAAAACGCAAGTTTTTCATTCAAAAACACAGAAACGGACGTTTTTAAAGAATGACAATTTTTGCCCAAAAATGCAAAGGGTAACCTCTTACCAAAAATCGAAAAATTTTTTTTTGTCGTTATTTTTAGCAAATATATATTTTTAACATTTGAAAACAGAAAATAGACATACAAGAGCAATAAAAACGCAAGTTTTTCATTCAAAAACACAGAAACGGACGTTTTTAAAGAATGACAATTTTTGCCCAAAAATGCAGAGGGTAACCTCTTACCAAAAATCGAAATTTTTCCCAAAAATCGAAATTTTTTTTTGTCCTTATTTTTAGCAAATATTTATTTTTAGCATTTGAAAACAGAAAATAAACACACAAGAGCAATAAAAACGCAAGTTTTTCATTCAAAAACACAGAAACGGACGTTTTTAAAGAATGACAATTTTTGCCCAAAAATGCAGAGGGTAACCTCTTACCAAAAATCGAAAAATTTTTTTTTGTCCTTATTTTTAGCAAATATATATTTTTAACATTTGAAAACAGAAAATAGACATACAAGAGCAATAAAAACGCAAGTTTTTCATTCAAAAATACAGAAACGGACGTTTTTAAAGAATGACAATTTTTGCCCAAAAATGCAAAGGGTAACCTCTTACCAAAAATCGAAAAATTTTTTTTTGTCCATATTTTTAGCAAATATATATTTTTAACATTTGAAAACAGAAAATAGACATACAAGAGCAATAAAAACGCAAGTTTTTCATTCAAAAATACAGAAACGGACGTTTTTAAAGAATGACAATTTTTGCCCAAAAATGCAAAGGGTAACCTCTTACCAAAAATCGAAAATTTTCCCAAAAATCGAAATTTTTTTTTGTCCTTATTTTTAGCAAATATTTATTTTTAGCATTTGAAAATAGAAAATAAACATACAAGAGCAATAAAAACGCAAGTTTTTCATTCAAAAATACAGAAACGGACGTTTTTAAAGAATGACAATTTTTGCCCAAAAATGCAAAGGGTAACCTCTTACCAAAAATCGAAAATTTTTTTTTTTTTTCCTTATTTTTAGCAAATATATATTTTTAACATTTGAAAACAGAAAATAAACACACAAGAGCAATAAAAACGCAAGTTTTTCATTCAAAAACACAGAAACGGACGTTTTTAAAGAATGACAATTTTTGCCCAAAAATGCAAAGGGTAACCTCTTACCAAAAATCGAAAAATTTTTTTTTGTCCTTATTTTTAGCAAATATATATTTTTAACATTTGAAAACAGAAAATAGACATACAAGAGCAATAAAAACGCAAGTTTTTCATTCAAAAATACAGAAACGGACGTTTTTAAAGAATGACAATTTTTGCCCAAAAATGCAAAGGGTAACCTCTTACCAAAAATCGAAAAATTTTTTTTTGTCCTTATTTTTAGCAAATATATATTTTTAACATTTGAAAACAGAAAATAGACATACAAGAGCAATAAAAACGCAAGTTTTTCATTCAAAAATACAGAAACGGACGTTTTTAAAGAATGACAATTTTTGCCCAAAAATGCAAAGGGTAACCTCTTACCAAAAATCGAAAATTTTCCCAAAAATCGAAATTTTTTTTTGTCCTTATTTTTAGCAAATATTTATTTTTAGCATTTGAAAATAGAAAATAAACATACAAGAGCAATAAAAACGCAAGTTTTTCATTCAAAAATACAGAAACGGACGTTTTTAAAGAATGACAATTTTTGCCCAAAAATGCAAAGGGTAACCTCTTACCAAAAATCGAAAATTTTTTTTTTTTTTCCTTATTTTTAGCAAATATATATTTTTAACATTTGAAAACAGAAAATAAACACACAAGAGCAATAAAAACGCAAGTTTTTCATTCAAAAACACAGAAACGGACGTTTTTAAAGAATGACAATTTTTGCCCAAAAATGCAAAGGGTAACCTCTTACCAAAAATCGAAAAATTTTTTTTTGTCGTTATTTTTAGCAAATATATATTTTTAACATTTGAAAACAGAAAATAGACATACAAGAGCAATAAAAACGCAAGTTTTTCATTCAAAAATACAGAAACGGACGTTTTTAAAGAATGACAATTTTTGCCCAAAAATGCAAAGGGTAACCTCTTACCAAAAATCGAAAAATTTTTTTTTGTCCTTATTTTTAGCAAATATATATTTTTAACATTTGAAAACAGAAAATAGACATACAAGAGCAATAAAAACGCAAGTTTTTCATTCAAAAATACAGAAACGGACGTTTTTAAAGAATGACAATTTTTGCCCAAAAATGCAAAGGGTAACCTCTTACCAAAAATCGAAAATTTTCCCAAAAATCGAAATTTTTTTTTGTCCTTATTTTTAGCAAATATTTATTTTTAGCATTTGAAAATAGAAAATAAACATACAAGAGCAATAAAAACGCAAGTTTTTCATTCAAAAATACAGAAACGGACGTTTTTAAAGAATGACAATTTTTGCCCAAAAATGCAAAGGGTAACCTCTTACCAAAAATCGAAAATTTTTTTTTTTTTTCCTTATTTTTAGCAAATATATATTTTTAACATTTGAAAACAGAAAATAAACACACAAGAGCAATAAAAACGCAAGTTTTTCATTCAAAAACACAGAAACGGACGTTTTTAAAGAATGACAATTTTTGCCCAAAAATGCAAAGGGTAACCTCTTACCAAAAATCGAAAAATTTTTTTTTGTCCTTATTTTTAGCAAATATATATTTTTAACATTTGAAAACAGAAAATAGACATACAAGAGCAATAAAAACGCAAGTTTTTCATTCAAAAATACAGAAACGGACGTTTTTAAAGAATGACAATTTTTGCCCAAAAATGCAAAGGGTAACCTCTTACCAAAAATCGAAAAATTTTTTTTTGTCCTTATTTTTAGCAAATATATATTTTTAACATTTGAAAACAGAAAATAGACATACAAGAGCAATAAAAACGCAAGTTTTTCATTCAAAAATACAGAAACGGACGTTTTTAAAGAATGACAATTTTTGCCCAAAAATGCAAAGGGTAACCTCTTACCAAAAATCGAAAATTTTCCCAAAAATCGAAATTTTTTTTTGTCCTTATTTTTAGCAAATATTTATTTTTAGCATTTGAAAATAGAAAATAAACATACAAGAGCAATAAAAACGCAAGTTTTTCATTCAAAAATACAGAAACGGACGTTTTTAAAGAATGACAATTTTTGCCCAAAAATGCAAAGGGTAACCTCTTACCAAAAATCGAAAATTTTTTTTTTTTTCCTTATTTTTAGCAAATATATATTTTTAACATTTGAAAACAGAAAATAAACACACAAGAGCAATAAAAACGCAAGTTTTTCATTCAAAAACACAGAAACGGACGTTTTTAAAGAATGACAATTTTTGCCCAAAAATGCAAAGGGTAACCTCTTACCAAAAATCGAAAATTTTTTTTTTTGTCCTTATTTTTAGCAAATATATATTTTTAACATTTGAAAACAGAAAATAGACATACAAGAGCAATAAAAACGCAAGTTTTTCATTCAAAAATACAGAAACGGACGTTTTTAAAGAATGACAATTTTTGCCCAAAAATGCAAAGGGTAACCTCTTACCAAAAATCGAAAAATTTTTTTTTGTCCTTATTTTTAGCAAATATATATTTTTAACATTTGAAAACAGAAAATAGACATACAAGAGCAATAAAAACGCAAATTTTTCATTCAAAAATACAGAAACGGACGTTTTTAAAGAATGACAATTTTTGCCCAAAAATGCAAAGGGTAACCTCTTACCAAAAATCGAAAATTTTCCCAAAAATCGAAATTTTTTTTTGTCCTTATTTTTAGCAAATATTTATTTTTAGCATTTGAAAATAGAAAATAAACATACAAGAGCAATAAAAACGCAAGTTTTTCATTCAAAAATACAGAAACGGACGTTTTTAAAGAATGACAATTTTTGCCCAAAAATGCAAAGGGTAACCTCTTACCAAAAATCGAAAATTTTTTTTTTTTTTCCTTATTTTTAGCAAATATTTATTTTTAGCATTTGAAAACAGAAAATAAACACACAAGAGCAATAAAAACGCAAGTTTTTCATTCAAAAACACAGAAACGGACGTTTTTAAAGAATGACAATTTTTGCCCAAAAATGCAAAGGGTAACCTCTTACCAAAAATCGAAAAATTTTTTTTTGTCGTTATTTTTAGCAAATATATATTTTTAACATTTGAAAACAGAAAATAGACATACAAGAGCAATAAAAACGCAAGTTTTTCATTCAAAAACACAGAAACGGACGTTTTTAAAGAATGACAATTTTTGCCCAAAAATGCAGAGGGTAACCTCTTACCAAAAATCGAAATTTTTCCCAAAAATCGAAATTTTTTTTTGTCCTTATTTTTAGCAAATATTTATTTTTAGCATTTGAAAACAGAAAATAAACACACAAGAGCAATAAAAACGCAAGTTTTTCATTCAAAAACACAGAAACGGACGTTTTTAAAGAATGACAATTTTTGCCCAAAAATGCAGAGGGTAACCTCTTACCAAAAATCGAAAAATTTTTTTTTGTCCTTATTTTTAGCAAATATATATTTTTAACATTTGAAAACAGAAAATAGACATACAAGAGCAATAAAAACGCAAGTTTTTCATTCAAAAATACAGAAACGGACGTTTTTAAAGAATGACAATTTTTGCCCAAAAATGCAAAGGGTAACCTCTTACCAAAAATCGAAAAATTTTTTTTTGTCCATATTTTTAGCAAATATATATTTTTAACATTTGAAAACAGAAAATAGACATACAAGAGCAATAAAAACGCAAGTTTTTCATTCAAAAATACAGAAACGGACGTTTTTAAAGAATGACAATTTTTGCCCAAAAATGCAAAGGGTAACCTCTTACCAAAAATCGAAAATTTTCCCAAAAATCGAAATTTTTTTTTGTCCTTATTTTTAGCAAATATTTATTTTTAGCATTTGAAAATAGAAAATAAACATACAAGAGCAATAAAAACGCAAGTTTTTCATTCAAAAATACAGAAACGGACGTTTTTAAAGAATGACAATTTTTGCCCAAAAATGCAAAGGGTAACCTCTTACCAAAAATCGAAAATTTTTTTTTTTTTCCTTATTTTTAGCAAATATATATTTTTAACATTTGAAAACAGAAAATAAACACACAAGAGCAATAAAAACGCAAGTTTTTCATTCAAAAACACAGAAACGGACGTTTTTAAAGAATGACAATTTTTGCCCAAAAATGCAAAGGGTAACCTCTTACCAAAAATCGAAAAATTTTTTTTTGTCCTTATTTTTAGCAAATATATATTTTTAACATTTGAAAACAGAAAATAGACATACAAGAGCAATAAAAACGCAAGTTTTTCATTCAAAAATACAGAAACGGACGTTTTTAAAGAATGACAATTTTTGCCCAAAAATGCAAAGGGTAACCTCTTACCAAAAATCGAAAAATTTTTTTTTGTCCTTATTTTTAGCAAATATATATTTTTAACATTTGAAAACAGAAAATAGACATACAAGAGCAATAAAAACGCAAGTTTTTCATTCAAAAATACAGAAACGGACGTTTTTAAAGAATGACAATTTTTGCCCAAAAATGCAAAGGGTAACCTCTTACCAAAAATCGAAAATTTTCCCAAAAATCGAAATTTTTTTTTGTCCTTATTTTTAGCAAATATTTATTTTTAGCATTTGAAAATAGAAAATAAACATACAAGAGCAATAAAAACGCAAGTTTTTCATTCAAAAATACAGAAACGGACGTTTTTAAAGAATGACAATTTTTGCCCAAAAATGCAAAGGGTAACCTCTTACCAAAAATCGAAAATTTTTTTTTTTTTTCCTTATTTTTAGCAAATATATATTTTTAACATTTGAAAACAGAAAATAAACACACAAGAGCAATAAAAACGCAAGTTTTTCATTCAAAAACACAGAAACGGACGTTTTTAAAGAATGACAATTTTTGCCCAAAAATGCAAAGGGTAACCTCTTACCAAAAATCGAAAAATTTTTTTTTGTCGTTATTTTTAGCAAATATATATTTTTAACATTTGAAAACAGAAAATAGACATACAAGAGCAATAAAAACGCAAGTTTTTCATTCAAAAATACAGAAACGGACCTTTTTAAAGAATGACAATTTTTGCCCAAAAATGCAAAGGGTAACCTCTTACCAAAAATCGAAAAATTTTTTTTTGTCCTTATTTTTAGCAAATATATATTTTTAACATTTGAAAACAGAAAATAGACATACAAGAGCAATAAAAACGCAAGTTTTTCATTCAAAAATACAGAAACGGACGTTTTTAAAGAATGACAATTTTTGCCCAAAAATGCAAAGGGTAACCTCTTACCAAAAATCGAAAATTTTCCCAAAAATCGAAATTTTTTTTTGTCCTTATTTTTAGCAAATATTTATTTTTAGCATTTGAAAACAGAAAATAAACACACAAGAGCAATAAAAACGCAAGTTTTTCATTCAAAAACACAGAAACGGACGTTTTTAAAGAATGACAATTTTTGCCCAAAAATGCAAAGGGTAACCTCTTACCAAAAATGGAAAAATTTTTTTTTGTCCTTATTTTTAGAAAATATATATTTTTAACATTTGAAAACAGAAAATAGACATACAAGAGCAATAAAAACGCAAGTTTTTCATTCAAAAATACAGAAACGGACGTTTTTAAAGAATGACAATTTTTGCCCAAAAATGCAAAGGGTAACCTCTTACCAAAAATCGAAATTTTTTTTTTTTTTTCCTTATTTTTAGCAAATATATATTTTTAACATTTGAAAACAGAAAATAAACACACAAGAGCAATAAAAACGCAAGTTTTACATTCAAAAACACAGAAACGGACGTTTTTAAAGAATGACAATTTTTGCCCAAAAATGCAAAGGGTAACCTCTTACCAAAAATCGAAAAATTTTTTTTTGTCCTTATTTTTAGCAAATATATATTTTTAACATTTGAAAACAGAAAATAGACATACAAGAGCAATAAAAACGCAAGTTTTTCATTCAAAAATACAGAAACGGACGTTTTTAAAGAATGACAATTTTTGCCCAAAAATGCAAAGGGTAACCTCTTACCAAAAATCGAAAATTTTTTTTTTTTTTCCTTATTTTTAGCAAATATATATTTTTAACATTTGAAAACAGAAAATAAACACACAAGAGCAATAAAAACGCAAGTTTTTCATTCAAAAACACAGAAACGGACGTTTTTAAAGAATGACAATTTTTGCCCAAAAATGCAAAGGGTAACCTCTTACCAAAAATGGAAAAATTTTTTTTTGTCCTTATTTTTAGCAAATATATATTTTTAACATTTGAAAACAGAAAATAGACATACAAGAGCAATAAAAACGCAAGTTTTTCATTCAAAAATACAGAAACGGACGTTTTTAAAGAATGACAATTTTTGCCCAAAAATGCAAAGGGTAACCTCTTACCAAAAATCGAAAATTTTCCCAAAAATCGAAATTTTTTTTGTCCTTATTTTTAGCAAATATTTATTTTTAGCATTTGTAAACAGAAAATAAACACACAAGAGCAATAAAAACGCAAGTTTTTCATTCAAAAACACAGAAACGGACGTTTTTAAAGAATGACAATTTTTGCCCAAAAATGCAAAGGGTAACCTCTTACCAAAAATCGAAAAATTTTTTTTTGTCCTTATTTTTAGCAAATATATATTTTTAACATTTGAAAACAGAAAATAGACATACAAGAGCAATAAAAACGCAAGTTTTTCATTCAAAAATACAGAAACGGACGTTTTTAAAGAATGACAATTTTTGCCCAAAAATGCAAAGGGTAACCTCTTACCAAAAATCGAAAATTTTTTTTTTTTTCCTTATTTTTAGCAAATATATATTTTTAACATTTGAAAACAGAAAATAAACACACAAGAGCAATAAAAACGCAAGTTTTTCATTCAAAAACACAGAAACGGACGTTTTTAAAGAATGACAATTTTTGCCCAAAAATGCAAAGGGTAACCTCTTACCAAAAATCGAAAAATTTTTTTTTGTCCTTATTTTTAGCAAATATATATTTTTAACATTTGAAAACAGAAAATAGACATACAAGAGCAATAAAAACGCAAGTTTTTCATTCAAAAATACAGAAACGGACGTTTTTAAAGAATGACAATTTTTGCCCAAAAATGCAAAGGGTAACCTCTTACCAAAAATCGAAAATTTTTTTTTTTTTTCCTTATTTTTAGAAAATATATATTTTTAACATTTGAAAACAGAAAATAAACACACAAGAGCAATAAAAACGCAAGTTTTTCATTCAAAAACACAGAAACGGACGTTTTTAAAGAATGACAATTTTTGCCCAAAAATGCAAAGGGTAACCTCTTACCAAAAATGGAAAAATTTTTTTTTGTCCTTATTTTTAGCAAATATATATTTTTAACATTTGAAAACAGAAAATAGACATACAAGAGCAATAAAAACGCAAGTTTTTCATTCAAAAATACAGAAACGGACGTTTTTAAAGAATGACAATTTTTGCCCAAAAATGCAAAGGGTAACCTCTTACCAAAAATCGAAAATTTTCCCAAAAATCGAAATTTTTTTTTGTCCTTATTTTTAGCAAATATTTATTTTTAACATTTGAAAACAGAAAATAGACATACAAGAGCAATAAAAACGCAAGTTTTTCATTCAAAAATACAGAAACGGACGTTTTTAAAGAATGACAATTTTTGCCCAAAAATGCAAAGGGTAACCTCTTACCAAAAATCGAAAATTTTTTTTTTTTTTCCTTATTTTTAGCAAATATATATTTTTAACATTTGAAAACAGAAAATAAACACACAAGAGCAATAAAAACGCAAGTTTTTCATTCAAAAACACAGAAACGGACGTTTTTAAAGAATGACAATTTTTGCCCAAAAATGCAAAGGGTAACCTCTTACCAAAAATCGAAAAATTTTTTTTTGTCCTTATTTTTAGCAAATATATATTTTTAACATTTGAAAACAGAAAATAGACATACAAGAGCAATAAAAACGCAAGTTTTTCATTCAAAAATACAGAAACGGACGTTTTTAAAGAATGACAATTTTTGCCCAAAAATGCAAAGGGTAACCTCTTACCAAAAATCGAAAATTTTTTTTTTTTTTCCTTATTTTTAGCAAATATATATTTTTAACATTTGAAAACAGAAAATAAACACACAAGAGCAATAAAAACGCAAGTTTTTCATTCAAAAACACAGAAACGGACGTTTTTAAAGAATGACAATTTTTGCCCAAAAATGCAAAGGGTAACCTCTTACCAAAAATGGAAAAATTTTTTTTTGTCCTTATTTTTAGCAAATATATATTTTTAACATTTGAAAACAGAAAATAGACATACAAGAGCAATAAAAACGCAAGTTTTTCATTCAAAAATACAGAAACGGACGTTTTTAAAGAATGACAATTTTTGCCCAAAAATGCAAAGGGTAACCTCTTACCAAAAATCGAAAATTTTTTTTTTTTTTCCTTATTTTTAGCAAATAAATATTTTTAACATTTGAAAACAGAAAATAAACACACAAGAGCAATAAAAACGCAAGTTTTTCATTCAAAAACACAGAAACGGACGTTTTTAAAGAATGACAATTTTTGCCCAAAAATGCAAAGGGTAACCTCTTACCAAAAATGGAAAAATTTTTTTTTGTCCTTATTTTTAGCAAATATATATTTTTAACATTTGAAAACAGAAAATAGACATACAAGAGCAATAAAAACGCAAGTTTTTCATTCAAAAATACAGAAACGGACGTTTTTAAAGAATGACAATTTTTGCCCAAAAATGCAAAGGGTAACCTCTTACCAAAAATGGAAAAATTTTTTTTTGTCCTTATTTTTAGCAAATATATATTTTTAACATTTGAAAACAGAAAATAGACATACAAGAGCAATAAAAACGCAAGTTTTTCATTCAAAAGTACAGAAACGGACGTTTTTAAAGAATGACAATTTTTGCCCAAAAATGAAAAGGGTCCCCCTTTATATAAGTAAATACATAAGTACCTGAGTTATACGTATGTATGTATGAGTATTAAGTACCTAAATGCATAAATACATACTCACATATATTGGTTTTACTTTGCATACCGCTTCATTTTAAATTTAATTATATATTTTTAATTACAGGTAATGGCTGAAGGAGTTTGGCAAATTGTATTTGTCGTATTTCTAGCCTATGCTATGATCCCATTTCAAATCTGGGAGGCTGTTTGCTTCGGAATAGTTCTGCCATTGATGCATATTGGTTTAACTGTATATAAAATTTTTACAGATTCATTTCGATATTTGGAATACAATCAGGTGAATGAAATCATGAAAGTATCAATAAGACTAAATTAAGATTCATCAAAATAATTTAAAAATGTCATAATTAAAATACAAAATCAATATTGCATTTATTTACGTAATTTTTCAACCAAATTAAAAAATCTGTTGTTGTTTTTCTGGCATTTTTTGACCAATATTTACGACATAAGTGTACATACATATATATATATATATATATATATATATATGTATATGTTGGAAAAATATTTAATAATAGCTGGAATGTCCTGATCAATTTAGTGTACAATTGCCAGTTTTTCTGATAGAAGTCTTGTAGAAAGTAATACCATGGAAACTCCAATCTATTAGTTGAAAACTGTAATTGTATTGCATTGGTTGCTTGACTGTATTTAATATACTTCTTGCTCTCCAACACAATTTAAACAATTTTGATAAAATTTTAAACATAGATTTACATTCAAGAAATGCGAAAGAAGGAATTAGAGCAGGGAAATCTCAGGTCCTTCGAACCTACTTAACTTATTTTGAATAAACTTAAAACATATAAATCGGCATACAGGATATGTATCAGGCTATGTATTTTGTCTGACTTACTTCTGTTAAATATTTGAAAGATCAACCAAATATATGTTAAAATTTAACATATGGTATGATGACCTGCCAAAAATATATCTTTTATACTTTTCTAAGCTCGTCTAAATAGAAAATAATTTAAAAATTATAGGAATATGTAGATACTTATACATTTAATATAAATATACATTTAAGAACAAAAGCTAATTAACAACTATAATGTTTAGCTTATCGCAAACATGGTTATGTTTATTGGGGTTAATGTGGCTGGCTTGGTTGTTAACATAATGATGGAACGTGCCCAGCGCCGTGCTTTTCTCGACACACGCAATTGTATAGCCGCTCGTCTGGAAATACAGGATGAAAATGAAAAACTCGAACGACTTTTGCTGTCGGTTTTACCTCAGCATGTTGCAATGCAGATGAAAAATGATATTCTCTCACCGGTAGCTGGCCAATTCCATCGAATTTATATACAAAAGCATGAGAACGTTAGGTAAGTTCCAAATTAAAAAACTACAATATATTCTTATAATCATCATCGAATTATTCCCATATCATCATATTTTTGTGTTATATCCACATTAGTGCCGTTATTATTATTAGTGTTTTTTCAAATATATGCAGCAATCCTTGACATATAATTTTAGATTTATGGTCCTGGAAAAAGATTTATATGTACATATATGTATATATTTATAATCCTGTGTAATACATATATTTCTGTATACTAATCCTTTCAGCATTCTCTTTGCGGATATCGTTGGCTTTACTGTCCTGTCCTCTCAGTGTAGTGCTCAGGAACTTGTAAGACTCTTGAATGAATTGTTTGGTAGATTCGATCAATTAGCGCAAGTAAGTTATATACAATCGATTTGAAGTAGAAAAAACTTACTACATATATATAATTTTTATTGGGGCGAGTGAGGTAGGATTAAGTACGCTTTCGCAATTACTAAAATAATCCCTTTCATTAAAGCAATTGCTAGTGCTTTAGGAGAGGAGTTTTTTTCTGCATTACCCATTTCTTTAATCTACAATAAATGTTATAACTATTTAATTAATATTAATATTAACTATTTCTAATTAACACTCTAACATATAAAGTGAACTAATAATATTTATACATGTGCGTATCGATTTCTTTCTTATGGGCGTCTTTAACTCGTATTGTATTTGATGCCAGTAAGTCTGCACTTTACTTTTACTCAAAATATGATTTTAGATCATATCGTACATAAAATAGCACTTCGGGCATCATCTCGCATAGTCTATATTCTACGCCAAATAATTATAATACAGTGATCAAGTAGGTGATATAATTCTGGTATAATGTTCCATACTTCTATATTAATTGCAGGGCTCTTGGTCTGGTATGATTAGTTGCTATTTCTTTGAGAATTATTCAGTTCTAGTGTAGCCACTAATTATTATTATAATTTTTATTGTTATTATTATTGTTGTTATTATTTTTTTTTAAATATTTTTATTATTATTATTATTATTATTATTATTATTATTATTATTATTATTATTATTATTATTATTATTATTATAATTATTATTATTATTATTATTATTATAATTATTATTATTATTATAATTATTATTATTATTATAATCATTATTATTATTATTATTATTATTATTATTATTATTATTATTATTATTATTATTATAATATAAAATTTATGGTGTACCTTTAGGACAATCATTGCTTGCGCATTAAAATCTTAGGCGATTGTTATTACTGTGTATCGGGTTTGCCCGAAGCACGTAAAGACCATGCGAAGTGTACTGTAGAAATGGGCCTTGATATGATTGACGCAATAGCGTAAGTAAATTAAATGTAAATTTGTTATTTAAGTTCCACACGTCATCCAAAAAATAATACTCAGCAGAATATTAAAAACCAATCAGCCACATCTATTATGTAATGTAGATCATACACTAACCTGATATCCCGAAAGAATCTATTTCGCCTGTCGAGTAGCGAGCTTCAGGTTTTCATAGTTACACTCTGCTAAGTGTGTTCTGGTCGTTGACACACACGGTATGAACCGTGGGAGCGTAAAAATAATTAAATTGGAGGCATTCATCGCATACGAAAGAATGGCTCTAGGAAACCTTAATAACAAATGCATGTAATGAGGAGGTAAATAATTTCCGTCCAGGAGGAAAATTAAAAATATCTGATATATCCAAAGGGCAGAAAGAAGGAAAAGGAGAAATAGAGCTACTGACAAACAAGAAGGCCTCTTACAGAAATAATGTAATAAAACAAGAGAGAAGGAGCACACCTGTAACAGAAAAGGTATCTCACGCTGCCGCCGGGACACATAAACTAATACACTAAGGAAGGCTCGACCAGAATACATATTAAAAATTAGGATATCGTAAGAAGTAGCGCAATGTAGATTCTACTGCATTCTTTAGAAATTACGACACGCCTTGGAAGGACAAAAAAACTACATGCAGAGACATCCAAGATGGCATTTCAGAGAAAACCTCGATTGCAGCGCCCGAAGCTGCAGTCGGGAATAATAATAACACGCGGCAATAATTAGGCTTCAGCCTACTGAACTGCATCAGGAACAGTAGTGTTTGTGATAAGCAGCAAAGTACCCACTGATTTGTTAGCGCAAAGAGAAGTGTAACCTAAGAGAGAGGGATGCAACGGTACCAGAAGACCTGAGATATCAAATCATTTAAGGATAATAGAATACAGAATACGGAAATAACAGACAAAGTGCGAAGGCAATATATTTAAAATATTCTGCCGATTATTACTTTTTTATGGAATATAGTACTATTTACATAGTAACTAAAGGTCAAGTTTCACTATCCTACAGTGTCGTACGATTCAATCATACGAAAATGTGATGGTGATAAGCTCCTATTTTAAATGATAGCCTGCTACCAGCAACACCATTTTGATTTCATTTCTTAAAATAGGAGAGTATCACTATCACACTTTCGTGTGAATGAACTCTGCGGCCGTGTAGGATAGTGAAGCGAGGTCTTTAGCACTACTTTTGATTATTTCCCTAAACAGAATTTTCAACCTCTAAAATGCTTATAATTTCAGTTCTGTTGTTGAAGCCACTGATGTAATGTTGAACATGCGCGTTGGAATTCATACGGGCCGTGTTTTGTGTGGAGTTTTAGGTTTGCGAAAATGGCAATTTGATGTTTGGTCTAATGATGTCACAATGGCCAATCATATGGAGTCGGGTGGTGAACCGGGCAGAGTACATGTAACACGTTCCACCTTAGATGCGTTATCTGGTGAATATGAGGTGGAGGCTGGTCATGGCGATCAAAGATCATCATACTTAAGAGATCATGGCATTGACACCTATTTTATTGTACCACCGCCACACAGGCGTAAAGTAAGTAACTGAATTTATTCTTTACGTTCAAGGTAATTATATTTTCATAGCACTACAACACTCATTTCCCTCGAATTTTCTTAGCCTTTAATGTTAAACACTTTAGGCGTTCGTTCGGCTATTGGATCCCGTCGTAAATTATCATTCCGCAATGTTTCCAACGTAGTGATGCAATTGTTGCATACTATCAAATTCTCTGAACCAGTTCCCTTTTCCAATATAGCAACTGGCTCCTTTCCTTCCTCGGCTGGTAGTGGAAGGGGCAGTACTGTTGGCGGTGAAAATCAGTTGGAAAAGAATACTAGAAAGGTAAGCATAAATAAATGTCCTGTTAATAAGCAATAAAAGATGTATCCCTATCAATAATTTGGCTAAAGTAGTAACCAAATGCAGCTGGTCTTAAAATGCCGCTCCATACAGTTTAGTGTAGACAATTGTTTGCTAACTTCATGCCGAGTTTTTTGTATACAAAAGATAGTAGAAGTATTTAAATATCTTATCAAAATGATTTCCGTTCCTCTTTAAATATAATTTTTATGAAACAACAAAAAGTAGTTGGAATAAGAAAAAAAATTATGAAATGTGCATGCGGTTTTTCATATGAATGATTTGATAAAGATATAACTTTATAAAGAATCGCTGATCATTATTAAAAATTAGGAAAGTAAGAAATTATAATTATAATTATTTTCTTTGCACAATATTCATTAGAATTAGCTTCATTAAAATTTTTTCGCATTTTCACGCTATTAAATGCGGTTGTATATCTTTCATAACTTTTCATTGATTTTAGTGTAATTTGGTTTGCTTTGATTAAAAATTTAATGTTTTTTTATTATATGTATATTTTTTTGACCCTAATTTAAATTATTTAATTTTTTTTATTCCAGGATGCGGTAAGTTCAACTTTTATTGCACTAATTCTAAGTTAAAACAATTTACAAAATTTTTATTTTATTCATTTTAAAAGATGTACGTCAAAGTGATAGTTTGGCACCTATTTATTCAAAAATAAATCCTGCTCAAATATATTTTGTATTTTATCCTTGTCAAACTAAAGATTTATTTAAAATTCTTTAGTATTCAACTTTTCATTATTCCTGATTTTGAGTTCCTATATATTATACATGATTATTTGAAGTTTCTTAGTATTCACAAATTACATTAGATAATTTATTTACCATATGACAGTGTAGTTCTCGAATAGAACTATAGATTTATTTATCTGAAAGATTGAATTAGTATGAAAAATACCATCAACGTTTAAAAACTATGTAAAATTTTAAACTTTTAATCCATCGATTACTTTTTATTTCCATAAAAAGGCATGGGGCAATTTTGAATTATCTTTAATAATTTAGTTAAATGTTAAATTCAGTTTCAGTTGCCGTATTTAAATAATAAAGTGTCCCGCAATAATAAATAAACTTAAAGTTAATATCAAATGTAACTAATTTTCAATTTACTTCTACACCAAGAGTTACTTCAGAAAATACATTTGCTTATAATATGCGACATGATTGTTGAAAAATTATTATTTAAAAAGATATAAAATATCTGCACCACAAAAAATATTTTAAGATTTAAAAAAAAAAATCTCTTTGAAATTTGACAAAAGAATTCAATTCTACTTTCAAGAATGCTAAAAGTTGATTCCAATATATAGTTTATACATTTCATAACAATTTTAATTTTATTATATTTTTTAATATATTTCTTTTTATAAAATTCACTTTATTTACTAATCTTACAGTGGTATTTGAATTTAAAAAAAGTACAACAACAATTAAGTATAATTCCTGAATATGAAAAAACTGTCTTAAAAACTAAAAAGAGGTTACAATGAAGTTTGTTAAAACTATCAACTAAAAGAATTGTAGTAGTTTTAATTAAATTCTAATAATTTTCTAAATCTTCCAAATAATGTGAATTTCAATGCATTTATCCTTTTTTTTAAATCTATTATGCAGAGATTCTGTTGGATACCTGAGACTGAGACCATGGTTTTGTTTAAATTTTTATTCCGAATAATTTGAAGCTTTTTTGTGTGGGTATGGAATTTGCAATATACAAAGGATAAAACTGAATTAGTTATCAGAGTGCGAAGAAGACCCATACAACAATAAGAAAAAAACAATAAGTTATTGTTATGTGGATCCACTTTGCACCGCGTCTTAAGTATGTGCCACAAACGAAGTATGCTCAAATTTTAAAGCTTTGTCACAGATGCAGTTGATATGTTGGTTATGTGAGAAATATTATGAGATAGTTCGTAATCGACATAAATGGCAAATGTAAAGTTCGTTAGAAAGCTTTGAAAGATCCTTTGTAAATATAGTGCACTAAGTTTATGCACCGTTTTATGTATCGTTTTCCTAAATGGTCTCAAAATCTAGTAGGTAGTTTGACATCTTTCCTCTTTTTATAGCAATTACTTTCGATTTCCATGTTAATATTCAAAATTGGTAAAAAATAGTTTTTTTGACTTTAGCGCCTTGTATTGTTTTCAAATTTTTTTTACAGCATGAGCGACCTTTGAAATAAACCCCAACGAGGAATTATTCCGTTCAAGATTTAAGAGTTACGTAATAAAGTTTTTTTTTTACTATTTTAAATTATTACTGTTTTTTATTAGTGCGAATTATTATTATAATAATTATTATTAGTTTTTTTAAAGCATCTAAACGTATTCTTACAAATATTTTGTACTGCTGAAGATACATGAAGAATTATATTCCTATTACATATAAAATTAAATATCTGCGTATTATATTCGACAAGAAACTTATATATACGAACATATTAATTACATCAAACTATACATAAGGTATGGACTTGCTCTGTACTACATTCTTAATAGACGTTCAATATTAACATATTCCAAAATGGTTGCTCGTTTTTGGTTACATACAAAAAACCTTTGTAGTATTCAAAATAAAATTTAAATATAATATAATCCATTGTCCAACAAAATATCTGCATTGTAGATTTAGATAATGAAAATAAGCATATTTACTTATTTAGTCATAAAACATTTTCGTGTAAAGGCTCCTTAATGATGCTGACATTAACATTAAAATTAAATTCAAATGCTCACATCATAGTCGTTAAACTTCTTTTCAGTGTATTATTTACTATTTAAACGCAATACTTTCGAATTTATCGTTCCTGTTCGAAATATTCGCCATTTTAACTTTTGGCGATACTAGTACATCCATATGTATATGTGGTTACATACATGCATATGTTTATAATTTTTAAACTTTAAACTTTTTCTTGTAATTTTCTTCATCCTCATTTCAATTTGAATTATTTCTTATGATATAAATTTTTATAAAATTTGTAAACATCCACATACATATATATGTACATACGTACCTAGATACATGCTTACATAATATGCATATACATACATATGTACCTATGTATATAAAATATAAATACAAATTCCTATTTTTTCTATAACGTGTTCTTTCTCTATTTTCAATTTTATTTTTGTTGTGATTCTTTATTTTTGTCTCCATAATTTTATTCCGTGATTATACATATGTATGTATTTGTTTTTCCCATTTTGTATTTGTTAATTTAACAGCTTTTCTTTCATTTGTGACAATTTATCGCAATTATCACGCTTCTCTTTTTGTGTTTTATTTATATTTCTCTCTAGGTAATACGATTGCAAAAAATTTTACATGCTCCAACACCAGTAGGTGGCGGTGTTGCTGTACACGTAGAAACAACTACTTTATACAATTGTAAAAATAGAGTGAGATTTGTTCTTAGCAAAAAAAAAAACTTGTACCATTATTGATCAAAAAGCATTTTTTTATGAATTTGTACATGCCATTTGAGTTACTGTTTTCACCATATCCGTATATGTACATACATATATTGTATCCTTAACAATTTAGTAACATTGTCTTTAAGGATTGCAGGCCTGACTCGTGATTCATACATACATATGCTTATTATTATAACCAAGAAAATGGTGCAAATATTTAAATTATGATGTTATTTTTTTGGTGCCTTTTATGTTATATTTGTACAATTGAATTGTTTATAAGGTCAATCAATTTCTTCCTTGTTACCATATATTACACCAAATTTTCATTGGTGAAGTCGAACGAAATCATACAAAATATTTATTACATAATCCTATATGAAATAAAAAATTTGCTTAAATTGTTAATTATGTACGAAAAGCTTATAACAACCTATAAATTTGATTTTAAAATAAATTCGATTTAAATTCTAAATATCTCAGTGTCGAATATACACATCTGGTATATTCCAGAACTTTTTTTTACGAAATTAAATATAAAGATTGAAGATTGTTTATTCGTAATGATTTTTAGGATGTAGAAAATTAATTAAATTATAATTCAGAAATTGGCTGCTGGTAAAATAAAAAACTGTTATTAATTTTGTGAAAAATTAAACGTCCGAACTCTTTATACTTGCAAGTGCGCAGAATATAATTGTTATATATATATATATATATGTATGTAAATGAAGATACAACTACCTGAATATTCTTGATGCATTATTCTTAGTTATGATTATTATTAATAGTTTTTTTATTTTAAGATGTGTGCATTGTTTCCTCTAGTTGACGCAGGAAACATTATATATAAACAAATTTCTGCTAAGAAATTGGTATAATATTTTTGCCAGATATTATGTTTGGATTAAAAGATATTAGAAAATTAAGTTATTTATGTTATAGACGTTGTCACCTCCAATATTTTCTTTGCTTTATTGTATACTAGCTGGGTGCGGTCAGTTCAAAATAAAAGAAAAATTTGGGGTCAGCAACGCGGATCGGGCCCAGCTAGTATAAATATAAAATTCATCCATTACATCATGAAACGCACTGCGCACATCGATAGATCTATAACTTAGTAGAGAAAGCGATCTCATCTGGGTTATTTTTATCTGTTGTCATACATCTGGAGACAACTTCCTTTAGTGTAACTTACATAACTAATTTTTAATAATTTTTAACTTTTAATTCTTTTGACATATGTATGCCCGAGTATGTATATATGTATTTACATATGTGAACTTTTGCTACCTATTTCTACCGTCTGCAGTTACAAAATAGAAAAAATTCTTATGCACTTTTCTGAAGTGCTTCTGCGAGGAAAGTATTATTGCTACTCGCTTAATAATTACCAGGAAGCAGTTAACTACGCTGATAAAAAGCATCCACTGTCTAATAATTGTGATTATTTCAATAAAAACAGATAAATATGTAGGCATAAAAAATCTATTTGTTGAAATAATAGGCCAAAATTTTACTAATTTAATAACAGATTACGTGATCATATTTAGCAAATATAGGGGCACACATATATATGTGCATAAACATATGTATATATATCGAAAATTAAACTAATATCTACACATTATTTCCATAATATAATTTTAATCAATCAGGCCTGCAATCTATACGATGTATTCGTTCCTATGCAGTGTTACACATCCGCCTTTTTTTTTGATTCACAAATTTATTCTTTCGTTGATTATTTCTGCTGGTTTGCTTATACTTTAAACTTTTATTTTATGTTTGTAGTTGTGAACAATATATATACACACATACATTAATCCATACATAAATATGTATGTATGCCTACTGTTATAGGAAATCTTTGGCTTAAATTTTAACGATTTTATGATTTTATCTTTTTTTAATATTTCTTATTTGCGCATATAGTCTCTTAAGTCTAAGTGAGCATTAGCGAAATTAATTAATCTTATCGCGTATTTTTGTATAAAAAAGAGAAAATGTACAGAATATTAATTTTGGAATTTTAGTACAATTTAAATTTTAATTCCAAAATTGAATTTGATTATTTTATTTATCATTTTACAAAATGACAGCCGAATCATGTGACAAAAGAGATATATATATATATATATATACATATATTTATATATATATAAATGCTATGGGTGGCTTTGGGTACAAACCTGTTAAAGAAAACTTGTGTTAATCTTACTTTTGTAAGAATTTTAACGCCTTTCTTTCTCTAACGGCAAAATTTGTGTGAAGTTTTTGATTATCCAAAATTATGGTTCAAATCAAGGAAATATTATGTGGGAGACTGAATTATTTCATAAAGAAATATGAGATTATTAGCGAGCTTCAGAATATATATCGTCACTGCCTGAATTCTTTTACAGATTTCAGAAAAGCCTTTGATATACTACCGCATGGAAAATTACTAAATGTGTTAGAGGTAGTATTAGAGGGCACTGCCTAGAACTATTTAGAATATAAATAAGCTTCACATTAAGCATTTTTGAGGTTGTCGTACCTTGTGTGTGCGTAAAATCTAATAATTGATTTTTTAATTTTTCATTTCCCTCCTATCGTTCTAATAGTTCTGCGCTCTCTTTTGCGGTTTTGTAAAGAAATAATTAATCCACGTTACAGTAAATATAATAATTCTACATTACTATGATGGACTGATTTTTTGTGCAAAAGAGCACAATATTATGTGTATATTTACATACATATATAATATTTAAGGAACCGGAATTTTTTTATAAATTACGATAAGCCTCTTTTAGTTCCCTAATTGCATGACGCTGAAATTGTTAAGCACTTTTCGATTATATCTTAAATACTAATTGAAATATTTGTATTTTGCAAATCTAAATTTGATTGTACATCATAACATATTTTTGAGTGTAAGGTTTATTTTCGAATATCATTTGAATGTGTGCAGATTTACTGTATTATATAACCCACTAATTATGCATTTTTTTTTTAACAATTTGCTTCTTTCCAACACTTTCAAATTTAATTTCAACCTTTAAACGAAAACTAAATTATTTGAAAACTATACGAATACGCTATAGACCAAAGTAACCGATAAATTAAAGAGACCATTTCGGAAACGACACTCTTCGGCTCATCATCAACCTACAAATCGTGTAAACCGTTTTCTCTCCCAAGCTATAAATGCACGCTCGGTTGATTGTGATAAATCTGAACACGTTGATCGCATAACATTAAGATTTCGTGAGAGCGAAAAAGAAAGAGAGTATCGCAAAGATTTTGACTTGGGTTTTACTACAGCCATGGGCTGTTCTCTGTTGCTGCTGATATTAGGAGCAGGTTTACAGGTAACTGCTCTTCCAAGGACTTTGATACTTTTGTTACTATTCCTAACAGCTTTTGTATGGATCAGTACGGTCCTAATGCTTTTATTGGCCGTGCGCTTAAAATGGATTATTTGGGACTTATCGCAAAGTTTTACTCTTCGTATGGCCATAACAATATTTACGATAATCCTAATTTACTCTGTCGGACAGGTTAATGTGGTAAGTATAAAAATTTCTAAATATATAAGTAATAGTAGATACTTTCCTTTATATACTTGTAAATATATAAATATATATTTATATAAATATATATATATATATATATATATTTGCATGTATTTATATAAATGAGGATACTCTTATGTGTATGTTATATATCCGAGTATATTTAACAAGCAATTAAATAAAAATATGTGAATTTTTTTTAACATGTTTCTATCAGTTTACTTGTGTATCTGACCATCCCTGTTCCAGTAATGTCAGTATACATTCTCCTACACTGGAAGATGATCTAAATTTATTGGCGCAACGAAGTGAAACGCATCGGAAATGTTCACTGCCACAATATGTTTCACTTTCGGCAACATTTGCTTTACTTTCAGTATCCGTGTTTTTAAGGTAAAACAAAAGATTAATAATATATTTTGCGATATCTAATATGAATTTTGCACTCATACAACAGGTTACCTATTCTATATAAATCTTTACTTGTCATTATGATGGGCATCACTTATGGTTTATTTATTGAACTGTCTCATAAAAATATATTTGAGTGTTATGACAGTCGTGTCAAGTAAGTATTACCCTAATTCTTCTTCCCTTTTCTATATTATAGTTAAATTGTATACTTTTTAAATGAAACACAAATTGTAGCGCTTCAATTCCACTTCATTTAATCTCATTGGCTCGTATTTTAATTTTTATGATTGCCATTCTTGTACATGGTCGGTTAGTTGAGTGGACAGCAAGGTTAGACTTTCTGTGGCAACTGCAGGCATCCCAAGAAAAAAAAGAAATGGATGTTTTGCAGGAGTCGAACAAAAGAATTTTGCACAATTTATTGCCGGCCCATGTAGCTGCACATTTTCTTGATAATCAATTTCGCAGTAATATGGTAAGTTATCTTAAATATTGCTATTTTTCGTATTATTTTTCATTGACCCTTTCGACAGTTATTTTTTACGATGAAAGTTAAGATCTCCGTAAATAGTTTTGTCGAAGAACTTCCACTTTAAAATTACAACTTATAATAGATTAATGTTGTTTTTATGTAACTCAGCTGTTACATCACGTTTGTATAATTTTGTTTTTGCTAGAAGCAGTTCTACTCAAAATTGTTCTAAACAAGACAAATTGATCTGAAATGAAGGGATAATATGTATCTACATACATATGTATAATATTTTAGTCACCTACATTTCTTAAATCCTAAGGGAAAAATTATTAAGTAATCTATTTCCTTTTGGATTTGATTAATTTTTTTCTGATACCCATTTCGATACTATTCTAATGATTAACGATAACGATAATGATTGTAAATAATGATATATGTTTCTGCATGCAGGCAAATAATAAGTTAGTCAACAAAAATAATTTCAGCTACAATAAAGAATTATCATGTCGAAATTTTTTTTTTCAAAATTCAGCGTCAGATCTCCTACCAAAGTATTTATCTTCTTGTATATTCACCGATTATGCAGAAAAACTAACAATTTTTTTAATATTGAGATTTTTGTGTCTTAACAATTTTGCGAAACTAAACCCGGAAACCGTAAATCAGGATCGGTCGAATTTACATACTATACAGCAATAACATGTAATGGGAATTCAGTTTGAACTGCAAGAAAGGGATATAGAGCACGTTCACAATTCGTAGCTTGTTACATATGTAGTTTCTCTGTTGTTTATATTTCAATAAATTAAAATTGAATTAAATTTAAAATTACTTTATTGAGGGTGGATTTGATTGATAGTAATAAAATAAAGTGGAATGATTTGATTTCAGCTGCAAAATATGCACATATCGTCCGCTGGCAAGGTAACTACTTTGTTTTTTTTGTAATTTTTGATTAAATAAAAGATAATGGATCTTATATTGATAAATGTTTTATTTAATGTCGACAATTATTTAGGGAATACAATATCAGATAAATGTCTGCCTCTGTTAACACCACATATGCGAGGCCTTTTGAGAACATTTTTCATTCCATTGAAAAGTTTGCAGCTGCTCTTGTAGTATCTTGGCGACAAAACTAAGTAGTACACCTACCCAGCGGACACCCTGTATTTGTGCACTCTTAAGTTCCCGTACGATATGAATCTATTATGTGAATATATTTCCAAAGAATTTTATAGTGTACATCATTGTTGATAGTTATTCCATAGCTTACAAACTTTATGATGTGAGTTAATATTTATTTGTACTTTTTAAGAATGTTATTAATTGCAGTAATTTTTTTTATTATTTTCATTGTAATTAAGTGATGTATGTTATTAATATTTAGCATTATCTTCCTGTTCGATTTGCCAAAATTGAAGTCAATGCTTTACGTTGTATATTAAATGGTCTAATTAGTCAAACACAAATTGTTATTAATAATGAACATTTCCCAGCAAACAAATTTTTTTGGTTAATAATGATAAAATTTTATAATAAAAGAATATTAATTTTTGTTATGAAAGATATTTGGCGATAACATTCTCCCCCTCGTAAAGAAATCAATTTGGTGACTGTTGTTGCGTATTCTTTAACACAGCGTTACCAGAATTCATCTGCAAATAGTAGCTTCTATCGCCGTCGTAAGTCACTTTCTTCGTAGTTCTTCGCATGATTCTAGTGATGCAAAGTTGATAATACGCTCAACTTCTTCAAATGCATCTCTTGAAGTTTTATAGTTAAAACTCGTGTCAGGACATATGTATATGGTTTAAAGCGGTTGTGACCGAAAGAACTCTGCTTTCCCACGCTACACACCTTTGGGATGGCTGCCAGCGGATTAACTTCCCATTTCAGACTATCAATTTCCTTCGAAACTGATGTTTTATCCACTTTGACACAAAATATTTTAAATTCTGCTTTAAAATTGCTTCCGTTATCGCTATATATTTTCTTTGGAATTCCTCTTCGAGCCATAAAATGGTCAATGTATAAATGTTTATTATCATTAGCAATATAAAAAATAAAATAGGTCACTGCGCAGCAACGAACCAGCGTGAAATGTTTATCACACTTCAGGAAGATCCAGTACAACAAAAAAAATTTGTGACAATAGGGCTTTCCAAAAGCGCTAATTTAAAAGGTACACTTATTTTTTTCAACATTCATACATATGTATGTACCAGAGATCTGTCTGAGTATGATTCCAATGACATATTTTTGTCTTTTCTATAAACAAAAATATTGAGTTAGCACTCGACATTAAAAAATTAATCATAATAAAGCATAATTCATGCTTTATAAAAGTCATGACACTTTTTCCACTTAGCGTTAATTTTTTTTAGCTTTTAAAAATGACTAATATGGATCAAAAAGCAAGGACTAAATATGATTGCTTTCAACACATTTCTTAAAAACAAATATGTTATTAAGTCCGCTTCCACTGTTTGCTTCGGATTTTGTTTGTTCTTATCATGCGATAATTCTTCGTATATTAGAACTCATTATTAAAAAAAAATTAATAACATTTTTAACTATCTCTTAAATATATACCAAAGTTTTTATCCAATTGAAAGGTAATGAGATTTTGTAAGTAAGCCATCAGAACTTGATACATCAGTTTGTACAAATGATCTGCAGTATGTGAAAATATATATGCAGAAATTAAACAATCGAAATTCATATATCCTTAAAATTCATAAGGCCTAAAATATTTCATATTAATAATTTTTCTTATAATTTAGGAACTATATCATCAAAGTTATGCTAAAGTCGGTGTGATATTTGCCAGTGTGCCAAATTTTCATGAATTTTATACGGAAATGGATGGTTCGGACCAAGGCCTAGAATGTTTGCGCTTGCTGAATGAAATTATAGCCGATTTCGATGAAGTTTGTTTTGCAATTACTTTGTTAACTATATACTTTGTTATATGTATATAATAAATTTTTCTTTTAACAGTTACTGCAAGAAGAACGATTTCATGGTATTGATAAAATCAAAACCGTGGGTAGTACTTATATGGCTGTGGTAGGTTTAATTCCAGGTACTGTTGAAACTATAAGAAATATATATACATATACACATATATATATATATATATAACGATATGCATTTTTGTTAAGAATATAAAATAAATCCGGTGGATCAAAATTCAGTACGCCGTAATATGATAGCTTTGGTTGATTATGTTAAATCTATGCGGATGTCTTTGCAAGAAATAAACAGTCATTCCTACAATAATTTCATGTTAAGAGTTGGTGAGTGTTGTTTTAAATAACAAAGTCATAAATACTATTCCTTTGTATTCGAAAAATTCATTAGGGATAAATATTGGGCCTGTGGTGGCTGGTGTCATAGGAGCCCGCAAACCTCAGTACGATATTTGGGGTAACACAGTTAATGTGGCAAGTCGAATGGACTCCACTGGAATACCAGGCTACACACAGGTTACCCAGGAAGTTGTTGATAGTCTGCAGGGATCACATTTTGAATTCAAGTAAGTTTTGAAATGACTTCCGATTTCGGTTTAAAAAATATATTGATCGTATTTAACAGATGTCGTGGTACTATTAAGGTTAAAGGTAAAGGTGATATGATCACCTATTTCCTTAACGACAACTCCAACAATGGCTTAAATGGTGAAGTGCGCAATGCTTTGATTGGTAATCGGCCATCCTTTGGCCAGCTGCCACACACCCAACAGCAATCCTCTGATTATTATTCAAAAAAAACGCCATATACAGAAGAGAACTATAATGCTACTATTAATTCCGAAACTTACAATGTTAGAAAAGATATTACTTTAACTAATGTAGAGAATAAACGTAACAACGTTTTAATAAAAGCAAGCTCAGCAAATGAAGAGCTGCAAATACTTTTGCGAAATTCTCAGCCGCAACATCGTCAACATCATTTGCAGCACCAGCAACAACAAAGAATGAACAATAAACTTCAGAAGCAACCGTTTTTAATTAATGGCGGATTACCTAATATTCACGAGAGTGGTCATAATGGTGAACATAATGATAACAATCACGTTTGTCTGTCTAACGATTGCAACAACTATTTAGATTCTGGCAGAGGAGGAGATTGCGTCGGTACTCGTTGCTTCACACAGCAACAGGGTACTTCGCATCACCAGCGACACCATTCTACTAGTTCTATAAGTATAATGGGCTTAGGTCCTAACTCCATAACCCAGCAACAGCAACAACCTTTACCTCATACAAAAGCACTACCAGATGCTCCACCTCTATCATCTACTTCAGCAATGTCTAATATATCACTTGGCCTACAGCGTATTCAATATCCTAAAAGTCAACAGCAATCATCATCATCATCCCTGACATCGGTAATGCCTCGTGAAAAATTTAATATTATTGAAAATCCTAGCAATAATAGTTGTAACATTTTTAATAATTATAATAATCCTACTCCTCTTTCACACTATCCAATGCACCATCAACATCAATTTAATCAACAACAACAAAAGCAAACTGAATATCAGCAACAGCAAAACAAAAAGCATGATCCTTATTGTCAGTTGGAAAATTTTAATAATTTGTGTTATGGCGTCGCAAATGATGGTAATGGTAAACATGAAAAAGTGCATGCTTCCTTCATACGTACAACTACGACACATCTAACAACTACTACTACGCCAACATTACCTATTAAAAATTCTGCATTAAATAACTGTCATCAATATTTGCATCAGCATCACTCGGCAATATTACCCTCGCAACAACATCAAAATTGTAATCTTAATAATCATGCATCAAATCTAAATAATTATCATAATCAACCAAATTATGGCAATAAAAAATGCCACCAACAACCACAGATGTCGCCAATATCTTCGCCTAAAATGTCCTCTACCACTTTTCAAAATCATTTCAACTTTTATCACAATTGCTGCGAGAGTGAACCGTTGTTGCTTGCCTCTCAAGTGGTCAAGGTGAGTTACATAGACGATGTTGGTAGTTGTGATGATAATGAAAATGAAGAGGTTACATTTTTGCGTTGTAACGAAGAATACCTCCTATGACTCCTTAACAAAAAGAAAAAATAATATTGAAGTATATATGCATATACATATATACTAATCTAAATTCATATATTATATGAATTAAAGAAGTTGGAATATATATATATATATATATATATATGTATATGGATCTTAATTACTACTTAGGGTTTGAGCTAAACTTATTTTTTTTTTAAATAAAAAGGCACACAACAATGTTGTGTGTGTAAAACTATGACTAAAATTGTTGTGAATTTGTAGCAATTGCGTATGGACTCTCAAAATATTTGCACCGAAGAGCATCAAAGGAAAGTTAAAATTGAGATCCTAAACGCATTATTCCATTTTTCAATATATTCCACACTTTTCTCTAATTGTACCCACAATTTTTCTATTGTACCCACAACTTTTCTTTCCGCATGTATTTTGAGAATATTTGAAATCAACTAACTTCCATTTTCGTGCTCATAAATATATATGCGCCACAAGTAGTTATAAGTTGTGCAAAAATTGTTATATTTTACGAAATTCATTCAAGCAGCGGAGGATTAGGTTTAGTTAGCGGCTTATGTGTGCAGCAACAGAAGTGTTAGAGTGTATGAAACAGTAGTTTATTATCATTAGTTTTTGATCTTCCATGATCCTACTATAGTTATGTCACACTTTAACAAGAACCTAAATTTATGAGAAAAACACAACTCAAAGTTAATCTACAATTGTCTGCACAGTCCTAACCTGCCATAAAAATAGTTTCGTATTTAGATATACATCATTACGTAACTTGTACAAATCTACGGATACATATGTACATATATAAATATATTTTGTGTTTTAACTTTGATATATTCTAATTCTCTCCCGCTTAAGTTATTTTTTTATTAAAAATTTAAATAAATAATTTTATTTCTCGATATTTCGCTCTTTCTTCGTGTAGTATCATCAGGAAAAATATTAGTTCTAAAAAATGTTTAATTTGTCATACAGAAACACATACATATGTATAAATATTTGACAAAATTTTTTGAAAGTAAAATCAAATGAATAAGGTTCTAATATACTGGTATAAGAAAAATAAGAATTTGATAAGTTAAACAATTTTGCTAAATATGTGTAATAATGAAAATAAAATTAGGTTAGATAATAACATTTAGAAAAATTAAATAATTACAATTTATCCTTCGGTCTATAAGTAACTTATTCAATGTACTATATTCTCTATAAGAAAAGCTATATTTATTACTATAAAAAACTTAAATTTTCTTTCGCCCAGATACCCCTGATATATAACCTATTGACTTATTAACTTTTTGTTCTAAAGTATATTATATATTTTAACTTTTCTAAATCTATACTCGTATTTATTAAGTAATGTCTTCACTAAATTAAAAATTAGTGGAAAGCCGTAAAAAACAGATACACTTTTTCTATTTATGGTTTGATTGCAACTGATAGTTACATGTAAAGAAATATATTTTTCTTTTTTTAATGTTTTTTTTTAATAAAAAAAAATTGTAGGTAACACTTATTCCTTGCAGATGATTTTATAAATTTAATTAAGGGTTATTGCAGGTCGTACTTATCGGTTTCTTACAAGGGTCTTTTCCACAGATGATTAGTTAGTTGTTAGATGATTATTGAGAAAAAGATAAAAAGGAATATACTAGATGTAAAAGTAACAACTCACAAGCGATAATATTAATTTTATCACTACTATATAGATTTTCCTAAGCTTGCACTATATTTTTACCTTTTTCTTACTGCCCACATAGCAAAACAAAAACTCTCTAAATGCTAGTAGCCTTAGAATTTCAGAACTGTGTAGATTCTCACTTTTTTTATACATACATACGAGTGTGTATATATCATGTGTGTAAATAAAAGGAAACATTTACCATCAAAATAATCCTTTTTAATAAAATTGACATTTGTTATGCATTTTATTTACTTAATAGTAGACAACATTCTATATTAATTTATTAATAATCTCTTATACATATATAAGAATACATTCGAGTATATATGTTCATATATGTATGTATTCTACATGCTACCTGTAAAATATGACAGACATTTTCTTTACGTGTTTGTTTTGTGTCTTAATATTTGCATCCATATAAGCAATAAAGAAAACATATATGTATGTCAAATCTTGATTGTTTATACATTTTCCGCATAACAAACTAATTAATTCGATTAATGTCATAAAAACAATTTTTATCCTATTTTATAAAATATGAAGTATTATATAATATTTGTTTATACAATAACAGAAACAAATCCAACAGAATTATTCACATTGTCAACCACTGCAATTTCAACAATATCCTGCACACTCCCAACAATCACAACCTCCAATACCAGCCCTACCACCTAAACCTGCCACAGTAACAACTAGTCTAAAACAGAGAACACCTCTTCTGCGATCATACATGAAGCCTCTTCCCAAAATTCCACTTGAACCGGAAGAGAGTCGTGAAATGTCTTCCACAGATGATTTGAGTTCTCGCCCTCATTCTCCATCAATGAGTTCTTCTGATGAAAGTTATTCCAAAACAACAGAGGGAGAGTGTGAAGATGCGCCTCGTGCAAAAACCGATAATCAAGTAAATCCCATTACATTACAATGGCTTTACCCTTGCGATATACAAGTGGATCCTACATCACCAGTCATCGATATGGTTAATTTAAAAGACTTAGAAGTAAGCTCCACAACGGAGAGCCAAGGTCAATACACTACTACTACTCAAAACAAAGGAGACTCCTGCAACAGTTTTGAATATCAAGATCGACTGCTTTTTCCTCAAGGAAAAAAGCCCCACCTTTCGACAAATAGTAATCAAAGTGCCACTAAATCTCCATTTGAGAGGGAATTGCAAAGACTTTTGAATGAATCCTCTAAAGGAAGAGCCTTCCCAGCGACAAATTCAACAGCCGCTACAACATCTTCATCAACGGGCGGTAATGTTACGTCTGTTTCCATATGTAATGCTGAAAGTGGTATTACCACAAGTAATACCAGTAGTCGTAATAACATTGATTTGAGTTTCTCTGGTACCAATAGTAAGTTAAGTTCGAATAGCCTTAATGTGACCGTCGGTATTGAATATAGTGGTAGCTTAGGCAGCAATGGAAACTTAGGTGGTGATGATAATTTAAAAAATGTTACTGTACCAACGGCAATTGAATTGGATTTGCCTACAACTTGTACACAACAATGCTCGAAGATACCTGTGAGTCCAAGTTTTATGATTGCTAAACATCCGGTAGGATTAGAAGCTATTAAGGAAATTACAAGGAATAAAAACCCATCAGAGTCAAGCCAAATGTAAGTTTTAGCATACCTATACATTTACATGCATATGTACATTTAAGTTTTAAGGTAAAATTTCCCCAAATTAAACAGGCAAACTTCTGACACCGAATCATGTGAGATTCTACATGAAACACGCAATGAATTAAATTTGGCAACGATGGATATAGCCGATCAATTTTCTACCTCAACAACTGGTACAAATTATAACAATTGTCGCCAACAACAGCAACAAATTGCTACTAAAGAACATAATCATCGTCATCGCATTCGACCACATTCTAGAGATGTCGATCAAAGTCATGACAGTCTCGAACAGATGGACGATCCGCCAGATGATAAAAACTCATGGTGTCCTCGTTATCACAATCGTCACATTCGTTATTATAATCATGCAAACCATCATGGTCACAATCAGCAAGATGAATTTGAGCGTGACGAGTCGGAAGATAATTTAGCTGATGAAGAATTTGAAGATGATGAAGTAGGTCGGGAAGTGCATAAAAAACATTTAGCAAAACCTGACACGGTAAATCATCAGCCAAAACGCGATCGTAGTCGACGTCATAGTGAACAAGATGAAAATGAATTCAGTGATGAGGTGGCTTTTGCCCTAGCTATATCAAATTGTTTGCATGACCATAGCAATGATTTAGTTGAAGCGAATGTAATAAATGATGAACTCAAATATGGTGCCGGTCATCATAATCATCAGTCAATAGACTCGAACCACTTGGAAAGCCAGTCTGAATGGTCAGATGATGAATGCAGGGAAGAAGCAACAGGTATGATTAATTTATATTTATGTGTATAATTACTGTTAAATCTATTGATGCTCTACAGTGTGATTGATCAAATTTCGGAACATTTATGTTATACATGGATAACATTAATAGAATACTTAAGAAAACTTGTTTTTCTTTCTAATATAGTTACAATAAAAAAACACATTTTCATTCGAATCAATCCAAAATCAGTAAACGTTTTCCGTGTAATGTAAGATTTTCACCAAATCAAGATAAAACACCTTACTTTATTTCTATGAATGTATTTTCTGTTAATACCATTCGTACTACCCCCGTTCATATATTTTTTTTAAATTATTTCAAAAGTAGAATCTAAACGTGATTGATATAATTCCAGAGCCACTGAATAAGCGACACAAAGCCCTTTTTAACCAATTAAATAATTTTAATAATATTTGATGCCATTAGCTTCAGACGTACGAATTGGTATATTACAACAAATGAATATTAAAATTAGTTTTAAAAGTACTAAAATGACTTTAGCGCATTGTTACTTAGGAGTTTGACCCCTTTTAATAAATGCATGAGCAGTTGATTTAACTAATTGATTTACAGGCGGTGCAGAGTCTACTGGATACATAACAGATGAGCCCGGTTTAGAAAATATTTCTCTTCTAAATGAAGCTGGCTTAACCGATGCTGAAGGTGCTTTATCTGATGTTAATTCTTTATATAATGCTCCCGATGTCGATGATACATCTGTGTCAAGTCGTGCCAGTTCCAGATTATTAAGCTTAGATTCATTAAGTGGTTTATATGATTGTGATATGGATTCAAAGCATGAAATGGCCATTGTTAATGTATCCCATAAAATAAGCAGTAAATTTGGAACTCCACAACAACAACAACAAACTTAATTCAAGCCTTCAATACTATTTCCCTTAAAGTACTGTGGATGTTAAAAGAAAAATGTTAAACGTCGATAATTTTAAGATCAATTAAAATTAAATTAAGAAATGTTATCTTTAATATAATTAAATAGACATTTATTTTTAAACCAAAAAAAAAAACACTAATTGTCAAAATATAGTATGTAATTGAACTTAAAACAAACTACTTAGTTAGTATGTGGCTTAGGTGGAGACACATATACACATTATGTATGCCTGTACATATATTATGCAGTATACTTATATAGTAAATATAGGAATGACAAAGTAAAAATAAAGTATTTTTTGATAGCATTATATATGTAATATAGGTATAAGTCCAAGAAGTTGTAAAGATTAATTATTGGAAAATAAAGAATTCATGATACTTAATATTTGTTTATTAAACGGAAACAATAATTATATATGTACATATGTAAACTTTTAGAAATTATTTATGGATTTTATATACGTAGCTGAACGCAAAAATTAATTATTACATCTTTCCCTATTATACTAGATTATTATCTAGAAAATTTCAAAGTTGATTACATTTTGCATATAAATCACAAGGAAGTACGCAAAATTTTCCATCGGATTTCATACATACGTTCTGTGTTAAAGATTAAAAGATTCTTTATAATTATCTTATTAACTGCTTTTGAAGATTAAAAACAATTAGTAGTACAGTATGCGGAAATAGTAAAAATTATGCATGAAGACGATGATGATAAGGATTTGATATTTTATATGCAACTTATATTAAGCGTACGGAGCCTTTGTGCCTTTAGCTAATTTATTTAGACACTATGTGAAAAATAATCAAATTGTATAGTCGTTACGGATGGTTTTGCGTAACGAGTAGAAAGGACAACCTTTTCTGTACTGATGCATCATTTGGAGAGTTTAGGATAAAAGGACCATATATTTTGAAATTGTATTTCACTGAAAAATTGGTAAGCAAATATTTCTTATGTTAATATTAAAATACATATTTTTAGGCAGATTGATGCTTTAGGCAGAAATATTGAAATTAAACCACCAACTGCAGAGGCTTTTGACCATTTTAACTACAAGAGATGGTATTTAGAAGTACTATTGGTTGATTATCGGTAGGTTGTGGTAAGCCAAATACCATTAATGTATTAATTTTAAAAATAGTTACAGATTTCTACATGCTAATGTTGGTTGCCCAGGATATCGTAATGACTCACAAATTTATCGGGAGTCACAGATTAGTGCAATGATTAAGTTCTCACATGTATTGAAAGAAAAGCAAAAAAAAAATAACTAACACAGTTCGTAGTTGCTATGGTGCACTCAGCTTTTAAATTTTCTGGAACAGTTATGAAACCATGTACCTTTTTAGCATCTGTCTAAGAAATTTTTATTCTATTTTTATTTTATACTATTTATTCTCCTTTCTTACTTAACATTGTTTTTGTAATGTAATACTATATATTTGGAAGGAACACGCTATAGCGGTAAGTATTTTTAATTTTTATTATAAATTCAATTATTTAATACATTTTGATAAAATTTTAGTTTAGAAATTCGATCATTTAATATATTTTGAATAAAATTTTTTACAAATTCCAATGGTTTTAGATTTTAGATGTGGAATATTTATAATTAAACTTCAACTTTGATTTGTTGTAACGAAAATAGGAGAATAAAACCATTTTGGATGTAAGTAATCGTGTGTTAAAACACAATTTTTTTAAAGCCACGAAATAAGTATCATCATATAAATATAAATATATACATAATAGTTATAAAAATTTTTTTGAGATGAAACAAAAATAATCGAAAGATGATGAGTGAAACAAAACAAGGTAAGGACTTTTTACATATATTGATTTTTTATGTATAGGAAAATGATAACATCTTCATGAGTGGATCAAACCTGTTGATAAGTGTAAATCCGGCATATTATATTGCTGAGTGGATGACAGTTGTTAAGTGTAAATTGGCTAATAAATACACATATATACTTTCATGGATCATCCATATATGCATGTATAGTCTTATTCCAAAGAAAACACAACTGAACTCAACCATCAATTTACGCAAAAGTGCTGTCAAATTAAAACCCGCAAATATAAGGTTCCTGGCATACCATACAGTCATATGACTGTGCAGAATTAATACCCGCTTAAAGAAATATTTTAAATAAGGAAATATAAAAATATAACGTAGAAAAGTAAAATATTTTTTTATAAATAATGGAATTTTAAATTCCACTTTATTTAATATTTAATAAAATATGTTATATGAGAAAGGGGGTTTCCCATTTAGAACATCTTCCTCGAGAATGCTGATAAGAGTAAAAAAATTTAATTTTCACCAAATGCAGGGCATAGTTTAGCCACAAATCCCTGCTCTGTAGTATTCGCCCTTCCCACACCTGTATACTGAATTATAGTTCTCACAATATTTAATTGTGATAATATTTGATACATATGGAAAAACATATGACCATTTGTATTAATTGGCTTTGCTATAGTAACTATTCACACTTCTTAACTATACATATGGGATTTGCTTTTTAGGCACTGTTAGTAACAAACTAAAGTTGAGTTTCCAGCTTTGCATAGCTGAAGAAATGGTAAACCATAACAATTAAATAACAGTAAATTTAAATGATAATTTAAATGAATATATTAAGTAAACTCTCCAAATCATTTTGGAATATGACAAATCCTAAAAATATTCAGAACAACTTCCCTCAGTATTGAGTTTACAAGTAGTTCGTCATAAGGGTAATTAAATACCAAAAAGATAACATCCATTCCCTAAAATATTATGTTGTTTATCTGAAGAATTTACTATGCCACAGAATGGCAGCATCTGCAGTGTCCAAGCAAGCAATGTTACGATTAATAAAAGCATCCTTTTACACTTTATCATAAACATTGCTTAAATACTATGCCTGGACAGTCTACCGTGATCATCCACCTCCAGGAATGTTACAGTCCATCGAATTCTGTATTCGTCCTAATCGTCTATTAGGGCGCAAGCCGTCATATCTAGTAGATTCTCCTCCACTGATATTACTTCTTGCACGACCTCCACCATTTGAGCTCCAGCCACTACCGTTTCTATTATTCACACTTACTGTCCTAAATGGAGCAAAAAGAGTTACAAAGCTGAAAAAAACAAAATTATTATTTAAATTATTATTTTCTAAAATTTTATTCGCTTACAAATGTACCACTAAAATCCAAAGGCCAATACATATTTCAATTACGCGATTTAAGTCCCAAGGCCGTTTTGCAAACACACGGCCATCTGCGAAGTTAAATATTAAATTGTTTACTAAATCGTTGCATTAAAAAACCTCACTTACATCGATCGATATACACCATGTTACCATGAAATTTAAAATTTATTATGATTTATCTAGTCTTTTACATCAATTTATTATTTTATTTTATATTGCGAAATATATACTTAAGTATTTCTCCAAATTTTACACTTTTCACACTGTCATACGTCTACCACCGAATCACAGGGTAATCATAAAAAACTCATAATACAGGGTAGACTATATTCCGCGCATACCTGAAAGACAACAGATTCAAACAATTACTATTATGATAATAATAAATAATAGATATTTAAAATATATTGTTGAATTCCTTTGCGCTGTTGATAATACATATTGTTGTATACTTTCTTACCTATAAGAAATCAAGAAACATTGATATGTAACACAATATTTATGGCAGTTCTTTTCTACAACAAAATTGTTGCCCTGTGAAAAGGTTCCTTTTTAATATATTTTGTCCGCCCTGTGTATACTTTATAAATGTGTGTGTATGTACTTTATATTATGTGTAAATGTGTGTTTTATTTTAATATCTCATAATTAAGCAGCCTCATTGTTTGTTTTATACGATACAAAATATAAAAATAATCAGAAAAAATTTTACTCCCTGCGGGTAGTGTTGCCTTCTTTTGCAGAAAAGAAAATGCTGCTGATTTATTAAACGTGTGTTTATACAGTATTTGAAAAAAAATCAAATATACATTTACACAAATAATTAGTATTTGTTAGAAACGTTTATTATGACATATTTAAAAACTTAGAAAATTCATCCATCACAGAAGACCATTGGAAATCTAATTTACCATCCTGTAGCTTTAATTTACAAAGACTTGGAATATGTTGCAGCAAAATTTGAAAAGGTGTATATTGTTCAATACAAGCAACATCACCTATAATAATAAATTTATGTTTGGCACGAGTAACAGCCACAGTAAGACGTCGTTTGTCTTCTAATATTTCAGTGCCACGATTACCATCGGCAGTTTTACAAGTCTCAACGCCAGTGCGTGTGCAGGAGTAAATAATTATGTCTTTATCTCTTCCTTGGAATTGATCAACAGTATTTACCTCAATGGGAGAGAAATGTAAACCGTTTCGAATGTTCTCTGTTGATGACTGATAAAGCTCATCATGTCGCAATGACATTTTTAAAAGCTCTACTTGAGCTCTGAAGGGAGCCATCACACCAATTTGTTGCGGTTTAAAGTGACATATTAAAAGAGCCTTTATTATATGAAACACTATGGCAGCCTCACAGTAGTTAGTATATTTCGATAAGTTTTTTGTGGATAATGTTGACGTCTTCAAAACATCATTATACGGCAGCTGTTCTTCATTGCAGGTTGCTTCTATAATTGAGCAAGTAGTACCAATGGTTGTTTTCGCAAAATTATATGACCTTTCGGAGCAATCCTGGGTGTCTACTAGGTATACGGATTGATCTACATGACTTTGGAGAGTGCGCATTAACCATTTTTCAGCTATAACTAAAGGATCCATATTTTTATTCATTGTAGCTGATGCCACATCTGAGGAAGCACATTTCAGTGAACCTTGATATGTAAGGGCATTAGCTAATTTAGTTATGGTTCTATTCATACGATATTGCAGAGTTAGTTCTGAGGTTGCTTCTACGCAATCTAGACGATGGAACAATGACTCATCAGCACCTCTTAGCCTCCCAAGTGGCGATCGTATTAAAGGTGACAATTGATCTGGGTCCCCCACGAGTATAAAACGATCGGTGAAGAATAGTGGTCTTAGAATTGTAGGTTGCATAACTTGCGTAGCCTCATCCACTACACAAAAATCAAAACGCCGATGCAAAAAAATTGGATGAGCTGAACCCAAGCAGGTGACACCAACAATTTTGTATGAATCATAGAATTGAGATAGTTCAGTTTCATTTTTAAAGTTGGCCCTTAAATGTTCTTCGCAGTAATCACTTAATTCAATATTAATACGACTCGAAGATCCCAAACGCAAAAATGGTAAATTCAATGATTTTAAACGTAATAAAATATTGTCCACCGCTGAATGAGTATGACTTGTTATTAAAACAGATTTGCCTATCATATGAAGTAGATGTACGATGGTCACCAAAGTTTGAGTTTTACCTATTTTTCAATTAGTGTTTTTATTATTTATATATTAACTTTTATATATATATATACTTACCAGTTCCTGGCAAACCCTTTATGAGCATAAACTTTTGTGCGGTCAAAGCTCTCAATGCCACTGATTTTTGGACATCATTCAATGCTTTTAATATTTTATATCCGTGGGTAACTAAAATACTAGGTAATTTTGTATCATAAATTGGTGTTTCCTTTTCTATAACGATTTTCCTTAACCTTGCAGAGCATTCTGTATTATCGAGCAATAAACCCAAATTGGTAAAATTGAAAACATTACCTGAGTGTGACTCGTATTTGTCAATAATAAATATCTGTTTTTCGTCTTTTTGGAGTATATTGCGTTCTAAGGTGATGGTTATAAAAGTTTTTGTTAATTCCAACACATAGCCAAGAGCAATGGCTAACCTTTTACTTGTGGATACAATAACATATTCACCTACAGAGAACTGTTGAAAAATGTATTTGTTAAAGCTTTTAAAACTAAACAATCTTGAAAAGATAATTCTTTATCTCTTAGATAAACAATTATAGCAGATCTTGTTGTCTTTTCCATTTTAGGAATGTTTTAAATAACCAAAATTTTGGGTTATAATTTTGGAATCCCATAACATCGAAACTGTTGCCATTTTATATTTTCATGTTGTTTTTCGTTTTTTTGCAGATCATTGATATGTAAGCATTATACAATTTGGTCTCTATTCTATTCATAAGAAACTAAATATAAAGAAACAAAATGTTACTTACTCCACTTAAAGTAAAATCGAACACCTCGCTTTCTGTTTCACCTCCTGAATTATCTTTCACATTTAAATGCAAAAAGAACTTGTGATTATATCGTGATTCCTCCTTTTCTACGTGCTCTTCTGAAGTAATCAAATTACATATAGCTCTTCCCATTTTTTTACGACTTTCTGGCACCTGACACCACAAATCGTGCAATCTGTTGGATTTTCTATCCTCCTGCTCCTCCATCATTAATAAGTGACACCATTTTATAAAATATTCGTAATGCCCGTAAGTTAAATGATTAATATGTGTTGACAGTGTGTTTAAAGGATGTGTAGGCGAAAGATTAAGAGATCTATCAGTTTTAACAAAAGTACAACATAAGTTGGCATAAGGACATTGGGAACAAGCGCTGTGATGTTCTATGGGATCAGGCAATTCAAAGGGTTGTATGAATTGTTCGTCTCCTAAAGACAACTTTGATGGCATTGATATAAAGTCAGGAAAAGATGATAAATAGTGGGTTAAATCGTTTCGTAATCTAATTAAATCTCTTTCTTCATTACGAGACCCTCGAATTTCTCTCATTAAGCCTTCTCTTAAATAAAGTAATAGACCGGATTTTGTTCGTTTTCCCAGCACATTCAGCATAAGTTGATATAATATAAGTTGCCCTTTGTGTTCTATTGAGAAACTAGGCCTACCGGTTTTCAATTCAAGGGGAACATTTTCCTGCTGCAATATTCCTTTACTTAATACTGCATCCCTTTGTCGTCTATGAATTTTTACTGATACATCTATTTTACCCTTGAGTCCCATCTGTGGAATCCATAAATTTTCCTCTATATCTTGTATTTCTGTAATGCATCCCTGAAAATTTTCTTGTGACAATGGATATAAAGTTGTTGAATCCTTTTCTACATATTGTTGCATAAATTGATGAATATTAAGAACAAAATCAAGAACTTGTGGAAAAATATCTTCACGCTTCAACTGATTACTATACAAGATAAATGCTGTTTGCTTAGAATTAAGTAAATATTCTCCTTCCATTTTAATTTGACTTATGTCTGTTAAATTTTTCTTTAATACAATCTGGAAAAGTTCATGCACCAGAGAACCAATAATCATCTAAAAGATTTTAAAAAGAAACTAAAAAAATTAAATAAATTCAAATAATTAATACTTACTACTTTATTATTACCACATATACCCCTAAATCGTTCTCGGAGTACGGCCTTTCTACGACAAAACAATGAGTCAACTACACTGGTTCCAGAGATTAATGTATCTGGTTTTGTAACACAAAATCCTTGATCTTTATCAATTTTATAAGCTTCCAAATTTGAGTCCCATATAGCTTTCAGAGATAATACATCACCCACAACCAAGTTCGTTTGGGACCAAGGACCTTGCAAATAACACGTAGCCGTAGCTTCTTGCTTTTCCACATTTGTATACTGATCATTGCTGCATGCAACTTTTAGAATTAAATCAAATGTGTTTTTATCTCTCACTATTTCCTTAACAAAACATCTGCGCCACTGCGTTAAATCTAAGTTTCCGGTACACTTTTCTGCTCGTGTATTATCTAAGGCGGCCATATTAAAATCATCATCATCGTCGAAAAGAAAATCATAGTTTTCTTCAGATTTTTCATCGATTAACTCCATTTTTAACTTTTCCGACATTCCCATTTTAATCTTTTTAGAAACACTTTCATTATGCGCTTTTAAGTTCGAATACGTTCGCTTACTGGGACTCATTTCATTACTGTTTATTTTATCAGAGAACTATTATACTAACCAAGGCGATTTCGCAAACCGCGGGAATAACGCTATTCAAGCAAGGCGAATTGAATTCGCCTTAAAAGCAAATCCATATGATTTGTTCGCTCAAAATTAAATCTGCTGTCGAAAGTTTTTCTCACATAATACTAGCAGTAAAATTAAGTATCAGGTGAGATATTTTGCATATAGATCTAAATTAATACAATAACATCACCAACTTACACATTAAGGAATTAAATTGGTCACCTAAATGTTTGAATATTGAATAGCTCATTATAAATTTGACCCTCCGTACTGTTTGTATATTCATATTCATATTTTTTAATTTCAATATGATTAAACAATGTTCTTCAATGAATTCTTTTAATTTTTTAAACTTGTATGTATTATTAAAAATAAAATAATACAATATAAAATTTATGTAGGAGTACATTTGCAATATTTATCTGAGTTTCCACAAGTTTTGTTATCGCAAAGGAAAGTTGAATTGAAACGAATTTATTATTCACTATGCAATAACTTTGTTCACATACATATGCATATTTTTAAATATGGGAGCTTGTTTTGCATTTTTTTTATAATAAATTTAGAAAAGATTTTCTATGGAACTTAGGAAAAAAGCAGAAAATTTAAAAAAAGTTCATTGAATGTAAATATTTTCAACTAGTTTTTTAAAATACAAAAACGAACAAATATTTAAATAGGAACGTATGGCATCCGTATAAAAAAAATAGGTCGGGTAACAAATTGCAAAACGTACCATTTATCAAAAAAAAGGTCAAAAGGACGCATTTTATTACACACTATCGAACGTACATTCCATATACCTTAAAAATGTAATACTGCGAAGTCAGTAAGAATGTGTAAATAAATTCTCATAAGTATTTTATTTTATCTTAATTTCAGAGCAATATGCCTTTATTTTTAAATTAATGGCTAAGGATTTCGTTTTGAACATCCTATCAATGTCAAAGCCACAAATAATGAACAATATCATTAGAGTTCATAAATTTATTGTAGCTGTTCGTATTATTTTTCTTTTTTCATACATACATATGTATGTACTTAAGTACGTGTGTACGTATTTATGTGCAGCCACTTTTACTGATATCAATTTCTTTTCTTTTTTTGTGTTTGGCAATTTTAAAATAAAGAACAGTGTATAAAAGGCCACAATTTGATTTCAAGTACTCAGTTTACCGCGACTTCGTTAGGAAACTACTTACATTTATATATTATATCGCTGTTTTTCCGAATCTTCTAAACCAAAAAGGTACGAGTTTTTTAAATTTATATAATATATAGTAGTATATAATATATAGTATATAGTAAAGTTATAGTTAGGTATGTACATACTCGTATATAGTAATAAAAAAAACAGTAGAAGTGGAAAAATAAATTTAACATGAAATGCAAATCAAATTCTCAAATCTTCATGTAGTAATTTTGGTATTATGATCAATATGCACATATGTATGTATATACACATGTACGAGTATATACGTTGTTTCTACAACATATGTGCGTAGTGCCATTTCTACAAGAATTTACAAATTTCGAAGAAATACACTAAATAAATAACTTAATTTTATTTGTTTTATAACGGTGTATCTGTTATTGTGAATAAAATGTAAATTGAAATTTAAATATCTTTTAACACTTAATTTATTGGTACTATTATGCACTTATGGACTTTTGTACAAAATCAGTTTTATAAATCCTAATTAATCCAAAATATTTGATTTAAATGTATTCATTACTATGTGAATATGTAAGCATGTATTATTATTATATATTATATATATTATTATACTTTTGTGACTTATTTTATTGCTGTCAATAAAATTAATAAATCGTTTAATCTGCTGAAAGATGAAGTGTTGCCTACAGAATCGGAACTAGTCACCGGTAATTAGTTCTGTGAAATCAACTAATTTTTAATATATTTGAAAACTGCCTGTAAATGAAACGAAAAATAGGAATTAGTCGGATTATTAAATATTTCTATGTGTGTCTATCTTTCAGAAAGGAATAGTAATTTTAGATAATAGAAAGACTAGTGTAAAAGGCTGAATACAAGAATATGTAAATTTTACGGGGCGATGTTGAATGTGAACCATACCTAAATTATGCATTCTGATCGAATCGAGTAAGTGGGCAAGGAAAATAAGTGTAACTGAAAGAAATGGTATGGCGTCCAATGCGAAACACGATCATTATATATACCATGTATATATAATGATAAAATGTTTGAATATCATACAAAGAACTATGACTTTGTCGTATTTACATAAACTGTGGCGCATCAACTTCAATGAAAAATATTTTCAAAATCTTCATATTGAAAAAATATTCCCAAAATCTTCCATCTAGACAGTTTTCAGTGTTCTTATTTTTTGCAACTTCCAAAAACATTTAGTTGAAGGTTGTAGCTCGAGTTGCGTTTGGCCTAAAGATGCTAGTAATTTTTTTGCTGAACTGTAAATAGTAATGCTGCCAAATAGACATTAGCTTTGTGAGTTACATTTTTTAGAACAGCCAGAACAACTATCAAGATGTAAATTTTATAAATATCGCTTTTAGATAGTTGGTTAGAACAAATAAATCATTTTATTAAGATTTGCTAATACGGCGAATATAGTGTTTCCTAACCGTAGATACGAGTATGTCATAAAAAATAGAAAATAAATGTAGACCATATTTACACACGATTTTTTCTTCCTTAAGGAATAATAGTTCTATTGCAATTTACGTTTGAAAGAAATGTTAAACAACATAAAAAGTGTTACTTAAATTTTTGTCAAACTCAACCATAAAAACCAAAATGGATTTAAACAAGAAGTGAAAATTGAGGTCTATATTAAAAATCTAGTTATAACAATTAATTTTACCATGGTACACATTTATAACCAACAATTAAGAGAGAATCTAAGTGTAGTAAGAGGATACTGTAGTTGGAATTAATATGACAAACCTAAAAGACGAATAAAATTAGTTTCCAAAAATATGTTTATGACCTCCAACACGTACGAGTACGGTACATTAATTCAGAAGGTCTTTCGTTCGCTGTTATTCCTAATGACAGTAAAGAGAATGAGTGTGGTGATCTACTTATCATAACATATGACAGAATTCAAAACCAATTTGTTGATATTTCTGAAGAAATACCAGCTTAAGTTTCGAAAATAAAAACCTCTACAAGAAAAAATATGTCGAAATATTACATTTCAAAAAGTACAATTTAAACGAAGAAAAGTTAAAAATTTATGAGGGGAAATTGGAAGAAAATAATGAACATGAAAGAGAATTATTAAAATTTATTAAAAAAGAAATCTTATTTAAAAGTAGGAGACTTGAATTAGATGAACTAAAATATGGCATTCAACGTTAAATTTTAAACACTTTTAACCGTTTTTTTATTTACAAATTATTTTTTGTGTGTCAGTTTAAACTGAAGTTCAGTTTTCAATATAATGCGCAAATGAGTTCAAGAACATACTTTGAAAGCTCTTTATTAATTCGAAAATACATACCTATTCTTTAAGAAACAATGATAAATTTATAAAGCTTATTCTCTTATATTCTCTTCTAATAACATCAAAGTCTATAACATTGTACTCCATTTCATATTCAGAAGAAGGAAATAAAGCTAGAATTAACATATTTTATTATTATATTTTTATATATTTTTTTTATATATGTACTTTAAGCAGTTTTTCACTGTTTCAATAACAAGGTTCATCATTGCATCTTTAATTCATAAAATTATGAAAAGGCCTGTGTTTTTAATTCTAGTACAAGCATTTTGGCGTCTACCGTATTTCGGAGTCGAATTTATGTGATGAAAAATTTGATAATATATTTTGCAATTCTCTATCAAAGATTCTTAGTCCTCTTCTAAATATAGTCATGGGAAAATTAATTTCTTATGTGCGACAAAATGCTAGACAAGGGAAATGTGGAAAAATATCTTGCAAATTGAAGTCATGCAATTTTTGCAACTGAGTTCACTCTTCTACAATTCTTGCCAACGAAACAAAATTGCCTTTTCCAACATGATGAAGAATTAATGAATTCAATTATTGAATTAAATTAATTAATTAAATTAATTATTCAATTAAATAATATTAAATGCTATTAAAATACTTTACCCACGTGCACAAAATTGCATTATTCTGTATGATTTAATATGTTTAAATATATGTAATTATATATATGTATGCACTCTTATATACCATCTTTATTTTACCAATAACATTGAATTTGTAGAGCTTTGTTTACTAAATTAAGTTCTTACAGATTTGCACTCTTTTGGAGAGTTAAATTTTAAAATTTTATTTCACACTACCAATTCATTACAATTTAAATAGAGATTAAAAACAGACTGAAACTCTAGTTGTAATCAACTACTGGAACGTAAAGCTTCAAAGTGGTGGAAAAATAAATGAATTCTTAAATTAAGATGTCAATTTGTTCTCAAAATTTTAAAATTATTTTTACTGTGTTATTTAAAAGTATATTGATCATAAGTGCTGTTAATGGTAAAGATCAAAAAGAAGGTTCAATGGGAGTGAGTACACCGATAATTTTAATAATTTAGTGATCTTTTAAATATGTTTTTTAACTATACCCTTCAATAGTAATCTAAATTTCAAATAATTGAATTATTAATCAAATCTATATTTCTAAGTTATGAACTATACATACTACTTTTTTCAAATTATACTAATAATATATATTATCAGGAGCTTACAAAGTTTTTGCTCTCAGTTGTATTAAAAATATATTAAAAAATATTTATAAATTATATAATTATATATACATACATTGTACGAAAATTTGTTCAGATTAAATTTCAAAAATTGCAAAGCAGAAAATTTATAAAAATTCCTAAAATACGAATATTTATGTATATGTATGTATGTATAATAACGACGTTAATACTGTATTTGATACCAAGGGATATAAAAAAAATTAAAAAAAATATATTAGATAATATATAGTTTCCAAATGATCGAAACTATAAAAAGTCGCCTCAAAAGAATGCTTTAGCAACATTTCATACTTACCGCAATAAAAGAATAAAGTTCACATTGTGCTTAAGAAAATTTCGTTGCAGTCAATTTTATGCAATTTATCAATTTAATAATAATTAATATTATCAACAATAATTAACATGAATTGAAGTATTATATATTATATTATATATAATATTATATATTATATATGTATTTTAGTTATTCATGATACCGAAAAATTTTTTTCCTGTTAAAATATTGAATATTATATGGTTTTCAAATTAAATGTTCGAATTTTTCTTAGTTACGATTTAAATATTAAAAAGCGTTATCAACTGTAATATATAATTTATCCTTTAAGCTGTGAAATTTTTTAAAGAGTTCAAATTTAATATAAAAATATGAAATAAAAAATTGAAAAAAGAAATACCAACATATTACATACATATGCACATACATACAAAAAAGAATAGTCTATATTGTGACAAGTAATTATTAGTCCAAGGAAAGTGTAAAAATGAATAAACCGAGGCTTATCTCACTGAAAAAATTGCTCATTATAATAAATGTAAGAATTGTAAAAAAACTGCATGGAAGTGGTAGGTACAATGTAAAATTCCTCAAGGAAATAATAAGTAGTAGAGGAAGACAGTCAAAAAATTAAAAAATAAGCAGGGATCTTTCTTAAGATACATTCTTAATAAATACTGTCAGCTCTAGTGTAAATAGATAAATATACGACGCACTGTCTATCAACACAACCAGATGTAAGTGAAATAAAGGCAAGTACAGCACAGTTAAACAACAAAATTACTCTTAAACTCAAACGTTGAGAGGGGTTAAACTAAAGAATTTTTAAAATTACTGATAAAGTGAAAAATATGTATGCATCAATTCAGGTTTGCATTCTGTATATGTGCATACCGATAATACAAATATTACATGCACATTAGGATCCTTCACTTAATAATATGAAGAGAGTAATTTTTTAAGCAACTTAAAAACAAACCTCACACAAATTTCAACTTATAATATTAGAAAGCCGCTAGCCCTTTTTATATCAAAAGCAGTATCAAAACTTTTTATTCAAATATATTGTACATAGTTTACAAATGATTTTCAAAGTGAATTTCTACTTTGAAACTTTAAATGTAAACTGCTCTTATAATATCGTTGGTCTCAAGTAGAAAGACTCTAACTAATTTATATTGCTGCAACAGATATTTTTAGTGGTTTTAAAATTTTGTGTTTTCTATTCAGTTCAAATTATTAAAAAAAATTGTGGCAAAAAAAAAACATCCTACTTTACACCAGCTATATAATGCATTACGTAAAATATAATATATGTAGAAGTTTAAATTATTTAACTATGATTGCACATTTAGTTTTTATATTGCATTGCAAATAATACATTCTTGTCATAAAAATTAAAATCAATTATATTTAATTTTTGTGTGATAATATACATACATACATACATATATTCGTATACATATATATGTATGTAATGTCATAATAAACATGTGGATTATTTTATTAATTTTTCGTTTTCTTTGTTTAGTAGGCTCTACAAATTCATTATTTAGGGTTCTAATTTTAAAATGAAAACTTTTTTAATTTCATCGCTGCATAAAGATTGATTGATTTTGTGAATAAATTTTAGGTATAAATACTATATGTTTGTACTATATGTACTATATCACTGTCTGTTTTTAATATGCACTTTTAGATGTCTTTTAAGGTAGAACCTCTTCCCGACTCACATGCTGAACTAGGTGAAGGTCCTCATTGGGATGTTGCCACACAGAATTTGTACTATGTAGACATTAATGCTGGCAAACTTCTACGTTATAATTACAATGAAAATAAAGTGTATAGAGCTAAAATTGAAGATAAGAACTTAGCTAGTTTTGTGATACCAGTTGAAGGTACAACCGATCAGTTTGCTGTTGGTTCTGGACGCCATGTTATCGTTGTAGAATGGGATGGGCTCTCAAAAACCGCAAAAATATTGAAGACTCTTTTCGAAGTGCAAAGTGGTGATGCACGTTTTGAAGGTAATCGCTTTAACGATGGCAAATGTGACCCTCAGGGACGTCTATTTGCTGGTACAATGCGCTACTTGGGCGACGAATTTCAACATCGTTATGGAGAATTATACAAATATGAGAAAGGGGGTGAAGTAGAGGTTGTCAAATCAGATGTAGGTATCTCAAATGGTTTGGCTTGGAACAAAAGCGAAAAGAAATTTTATTATATTGACACAACTGATTATGAGGTTAAGGAATATGACTATGATTTCGAGACTGGTAAGCCCTGTAAGTATTTGCATGAATTTAAATATAATTCATCTATAATAACTTAATTTCATTTAATTAATTGAATAAATCTAGCAAACCCTAAAGTTATTTTTAATTTTCGCAAAAATGGCACCAATGATCACTTGTTGCCTGATGGAATGACCATTGATACAGATGGTAATATTTACGTTGCTACTTTTAATGGTCATACAATCTACAAAGTTAATCCCAAGTAAGTTTAAATGTATAATTTACATATATTATACTTTTTTATTTTCTCCGTTTGGAATTTTTAGGACCGGTCAAGTTTTGTTGGAGATCAAGTTCCCCTGTAAACAAATCACTTCCTCTGCCTTCGGTGGTCCTAATTTGGATATTTTGTTTGTTACTACTTCTTCTCGTTTTGAGGAACCCGCTCCAGCTGGAACTACTTACAAAGTCACCGGCTTGGGTGCTAAAGGTCTTCCTATGACGAAGATACAAATCTAACGTTTGCGTTGTATTGAATTCTCGAAAGTAATACAATAAAGAATATTGTTTATATCGTTGCAAATGTTCACAAATTAGCCTTTATTGCTAGTAACATAATTTAAAAATAAAGTTCTTTTTTTTATATCCTTCTTCGAAAAGGACAGAAGGTTATTAAAAGGTTTTATGTAGAGGATATAATTTCTGTAATATTTTTTTGCGAGCCCATAAAGCATATATATTCGGGTCCTTATAAGAAGGAGATTTGATTGAGATTTGCCCGTTTGTATCCTTGTCGACGGTAAATCGAGCTTAAATTCTGTATACAATCAAGAAATTTAGGACCATCCGATTCAATTTCATTCTGATTTTTCAAATGCAGAAATCAGCAAAATCTGGTTGTGCATAAAAAATATAGCGAATTTTATTTCGTACTTTCATACTAAAAATATTAAAATACTCCGTTTAAAACACACCGGACAGCAAACCAAGAACAACTAAGAACAAGAACAAAAAAATTTAAAAATATTAATAATTCTTGAAGAAGTCAGGTATAGTATTGTCGAAATATTGAATGTGAAAAACAAAGAAAACAAAAAAAAAACATTTGAACAGAAATCAGTATAGTTGTGTTTCAAATTTCCAACTGAGTTGTCACCGAAATTCCACTAGATAACATTATAGCAGATGCATTATCAAGTCACTATATAAATAATTTGCGGGATTCAACGTAAAACAATAAGACAGTTCACAATCAGATATGCAGTGCAGAAACCATTCAATTATCAAAATACACATAAAACCAATTCCGAGGCGAAATAATACTGCCCCAATCAAATATTTCAAAAATTTGTTATACATACAACATTTGAAGGAATTAAATAACACGACCACTGTGATATTCATACTTTGGCTGAGGTCCAAAATAAAATTATAAAATCATTTCCGTCAGTGAAATTTTGGCATTCTTTTTGATTATAGACATAACTAATAAGAAGGCACCAAATTGACACGGAATACAACCCTGCGCATATATCATCACAGAAAAATTTTCTCCACATAACAAAAGATTACTATTTCCGCGATTTACAAAAAACTTGAAGAATTAATAAAAAAAACTGTAAAATTTGCTTGGAAAACAAATACCAAAGGAAACCTCACGTACACAAATGAAACGCATCCAAATATCCGATGCACCAGTAGAAATACTACTCGCCGACACCTCAATCACAAATAAACAGCATTTCTTAATCCGCTTGGATAAATTTACAAAATTCGGCATAATGCCAACCCCATGGGCCTTTCGAGACAAGTCTAATTAACACCTTATTAAGAGATCACTTATCCATCGAACACTTCTAAGTTACCGCCCCATTCACTTTATCTTTATAAAAAAGTTATGGAATATGGAATTTATGGAATATGAGTACATAAAAAGTAAGATTATAAAAGCACAGGAAAACTCAATTTTGATAACAGCACTTACATACTTATACTTTATGAAATCAAAAATAAAAAAATGGCATATATGGTGGTACACCATATTATCCATGTATTATGAAAACATATGTTTTATGTTGTTACATACAAACAAAGTAATTTATTCAGACAAAATCTATCATTTTTTGAAAATTTTCAAAAACTTTTGCAAGTGGTATTCGACTGTTAAAAAAGTATTACGGTTTTATGTTACACTACAATCAGTTTTCATAATACATGCCAAATTTAACATGTGTTAATACTGTGTGAGATAGTGAAACAAGGCTTTTAGTGTCACGCAATTTCATATGGAAAATGTGCGATGAAAATAAATGGAGCAGTACCTAAAAGAGAAGCTCCTAATTAATATTTCATTTTCAATATCATTTAAAAAGGTATCAAGTAAATGCAGACACAACAATAACAAAATCATCTAAGTTGTAGTAAGTGAAAGTGATTAAACCAGTCAGTGGTATTTCATGAATTCATATAATTGTCGTCTTTTCATAATAGCTTTTATTTTATAAAGACTGATATTGCAAACTTGAATTAATTTTGTGCTGTTTCAATAACCAATAAGATACACAATTAGTGATGGAATATTATTTTACAATTCAAAAATTTCCAGAGTGAAATCACATATTTTTTGATTTTTAAATTTTATTTTTTACTTATATTTTAGTTTTTTTATTTTAAGTCCTCTATTCTTGAAATAAGTCATCATCTCCTGTATAAGCACTCAAAGTGCTTTACGTATTTGCGAATCAGGAATATAATTTTCCTTTTTGTTTATAGTTTCGCCATGATAAAGTCCTTTGCAGAATTATTCGATTTTTGCCACGCAATTCAATTCTCTACACCTCCGCTATTGGTTATAAGCTTTATTGGAAAACTTCCCAAAACCATATTATTCTTTTTACAGTCGGGCACCAATTGCAGAAGTTTTTGAATATTTTCATAAAGTTATAGATTTTGTCTGATGAGGCTTGATTTTACTTCAAGCACTTTTTTTTAGTTTTTATTATTTTTAATGTATATACCAAAAGTTGCGTTGCTATATATTAATTTTTTATCTCTGGAAATATACATTTTTATCCATCTTTTTTACAGAACTAAATAAAATAAATTACTTCGTTTGTATGTAACAGACATAAAACATATATTTTCGTAATACATTTAAAATATGGTGTATCACCATTTTCATCATAAAGTATAAGGCTTTGCCTACCGCACTTTGTTGTCAATTTCATTTCACGATGTTGGATAGTGAAACGAAACATTAAAAAAATAATTTTGCAAAAATTTAACAAATGATATATTTTTATTTTTTTTTTTATTTATTTATTGTTCTACCATATATCAGCTTATAATAGTAACAATTTTTGAGATTTTATATGTATTATATATTGCACCAAATGTTCCATATGTTAGAGTAAAAATGCTATCAATTTCTTATGTCTAATTATTCTATAGGAAAAAAGGTAGTTAAAAACCTAGAATGATATATTTCCACTTTTACTAATTCTATTTAAAATAATTAAAATTAAAAAGAGAAAAATCAAAATGAAAGTCACAAAGGACTTGGTGTCGGAAGTGTTTGCAACAACGGGAATAACTTCACCGTGTTGGTTGATAATAAGCTCCGATTGGGTGATCCAGAATGCTTTAAAAATTTTACAAGAATGTCTAGAAAAATTTTAGATAAACTCCTACTCATCATAGGATCACTAATTGCAAAGCAAAACACACTCTCGAGAGATTCTATTTCACCAACTACACGATAATACTTCACCGCTTTAATTTAGAAAAATATTTATCCGTTTGTTTTCAGACTTCTAATAGGTTTACTGTATCTAGGAAATTATTTTATATATTTGCCCTACAGGCATCAGTTGAAAATGATTTCAATTGGCTTTGGAATTTTCCTATGTGCCTCGGAACAATTCATAAAAATAATATATGTTTATATTACTCCAATCATTCTAATTCCACTTTTTATTTTAGATGGGGAGCATATTCCGTTGAAGATGTTTTCAAAAAACATGTCTTGTTATTACAATTATAGGGGTTTTAACAGTCATAACTGCTGGCTTTTGTAGACGCAAACTATAAATTTATGATGGTCGATGTAGCCAGCAACGGGAGAGATGCCGATATTAATTCATCAATTTGAAGTGATATAAACAACCATATTTTAAACTTTCCTGATGATGATTTTCTTCTTGGAACAAATACGAAGGTAAGGACTTCCTAATATGAAAATTACAGGATTTAAATTTTTTTTTACACGTTCAATTTGTTTTTATCTCTAATGATACAATATGTAGTTAGAAATTATCTAGACCTCGCCGTTGGAAAATGCTTTTGGAATAGCAGATACCAGACGGTACTGCATTTAATATTTCATCAATGCGAAAACCCATCAAAAATAATATATTAAACTTTCCTGATGGTGATTTTCTTTCTCTCGTACAAATCGTACTACTATGTACTATATTGTAATGAGCCCTTTAGCAATATGAAGACGCAATTACATAACAAATTATTGACATTGAGTTATGTCTATACAATAATCGAAAAGAAAATTAGAATGCCAAACCTGTATCCACAAAACAAATTTATTTCACTACTAAAAATGTGCATCAAAAATGTGTAAATATGTAAAATTATATATACAAACACATTTATACATAAGTAAAAGCAAATGCTAATAAGGTGTTATATAATTCAAATGTTAAAGAAAACAGTAACGGGGGCAGAAATCCACTACTATTATTATGCGTTTTTATATTTGTATTGCCAACTCATAGTAAAATAACAATAATTGCAATAAATAAAAGGGAATACGTTTTTATTGTACTAAACTTGCTGACATTTAAGATAGGGGGCAAACAAAATATAAAATACAAGGTAGCACGAACAAGCAGACAGACGGACGAGCAACCGGCTTTTGCCGTCTTTGTTACAACATAAATACCAAAAATATCTGTTATGACAACAACTTTCCAAATTCCAAAGCTACCAGATTTGTTTAGTTAAGAAAGGGGAGATAAGCACGTGTGAAAAAAATAAATTTCAAACATTGCTGTCGAAATTTTAAGGAATATACACTTTTGCAAAAGCAAATATTTTACAATTTATGGCAATTTTCTGAAACTGTAGTTTAAATTAATTTATATTATATTTATTTATTTATATTTTTTTTTTTTTTTTGAGAAAAAACTAGAGTTTTAAGATTAAGTTAATGTTACATCTTATAAACTTATTGTAACTTGCCCAAAAGTCACAAAAATTAATATTATATTATATTATTAATATTATATTAATATTATATGGTTGTTATGATGTACCAAAATGTGTTAGTACACATGAATTTTACAATGTCACGAAAGTATTGTAATAAATAATATAAAATTATTTATATTATTAACGACGATGCAAATTTCTGCGACAAAATAAAAATATTGTTCGTTTGTTGTGTAATTATTTGCTTCATAATTATATTCATTATTATATATGGGAATATAATATGTATATACAAAAATCGCAATTTTTTGTGTTATTTAATTAGTGGCAAATGTATAAGAAATATAAAAATATAAATAAAACTCTAAAAAAAAGATATATAAAAGAAACTCGTATTTTAAGAGTGAGTTCAGCTTAAAAAAAATTCAATTTCCATTTAAGAATTACATCCATGAGAACGGAATCATCAAATCGCGCATCATCTTTACTTTTGGTTAAGTTTTTACCATTTTAATGAATTTTCACGATTGGAATTCAATTAAGGGAGTAATTCCATGAGAAAGGAAGGAGTTGGGCAGTCAAAAATCACTAAGGTAGCTACCTTATAAAAATCGCAATATTTTGTGTTTTTCAATAACTGGCAAATATATAAGAAATATCCTCGTATTTTGAGACAAAAAATCAACTAGTAAAAGTAGTATAAAGGCCAGTTCAGCTTAAAAAATTTCAATTTCCATTTAGGAATTACATCCAGGAGAACGGAATCATCAAATCGCGCAGCATCTTTACTTTTAGTTAAGTTTTTACCATTTTAGCGAATTTTCACGATTGGAATTCAATTAAAGGAGTAATTCCATGAGAAAGGAAGGAGTTGGGCAGTCAAAAATCACTAAGGTAGCTACCTTATAAAAATCGCAATATTTTGTGTTTTTCAATAACTGGCAAATATATAAGAAATATCCTCGTATTTTGAGACAAAAAATCAACTAGTAAAAGTAGTATAAAGGCCAGTTCAGCTTAAAAAATTTGGATTTCCATTTAAGAATTACATCCAGGAGAAGGGAATCATCAAATCGAGCATCCTCTTTACTTTTAGTTAAGTTTTTACCATTTTAACGAATTTTCACGATTGGAATTCAATTAAAGGAGTAATTCCATGAGAAAGGAAGGAGTTGGGCAGTCAAAAATCACTAAGGTAGCTACCTTATAAAAATCGCAATATTTTGTGTTTTTCAATAACTGGCAAATATATAAGAAATATCCTCGTATTTTGAGACAAAAAATCAACTAGTAAAAGTAGTATAAAGGCCAGTTCAGCTTAAAAAATTTGGATTTCCATTTAAGAATTACATCCAGGAGAAGGGAATCATCAAATCGAGCATCCTCTTTACTTTTAGTTACGTTTTTACCATTTTAACGAATTTTCACGATTGGAATTCAATTAAAGGAGTAATTCCATGAGAAAGGAAGGAGTTGGGCAGTCAAAAATCACTAAGGTAGCTACCTTATAAAAATCGCAATATTTTGTGTTTTTCAATAACTGGCAAATATATAAGAAATATCCTCGTATTTTGAGACAAAAAATCAACTAGTAAAAGTAGTATAAAGGCCAGTTCAGCTTAAAAAATTTGGATTTCCATTTAAGAATTACATCCAGGAGAAGGGAATCATCAAATCGAGCATCCTCTTTACTTTTAGTTAAGTTTTTACCATTTTAACGAATTTTCACGATTGGAATTCAATTAAAGGAGTAATTCCATGAGAAAGGAAGGAGTTGGGCAGTCAAAAATCACTAAGGTAGCTACCTTATAAAAATCGCAATATTTTGTGTTTTTCAATAACTGGCAAATATATAAGAAATATCCTCGTATTTTGAGACAAAAAATCAACTAGTAAAAGTAGTATAAAGGCCAGTTCAGCTTAAAAAATTTGGATTTCCATTTAAGAATTGCATCCAGGAGAAGGGAATCATCAAATCGAGCATCCTCTTTACTTTTAGTTAAGTTTTTACCATTTTAACGAATTTTCACGATTGGAATTCAATTAAAGGAGTAATTCCATGAGAAAGGAAGGAGTTGGGCAGTCAAAAATCACTAAGGTAGCTACCTTATAAAAATCGCAATATTTTGTGTTTTTCAATAACTGGCAAATATATAAGAAATATCCTCGTATTTTGAGACAAAAAATCAACTAGTAAAAGTAGTATAAAGGCCAGTTCAGCTTAAAAAATTTGGATTTCCATTTAAGAATTACATCCAGGAGAAGGGAATCATCAAATCGAGCATCCTCTTTACTTTTAGTTAAGTTTTTACCATTTTAACGAATTTTCACGATTGGAATTCAATTAAAGGAGTATTTCCATGAGAAAGGAAGGAGTTGGGCAGTCAAAAATCACTAAGGTAGCTACCTTATAAAAATCGCAATATTTTGTGTTTTTCAATAACTGGCAAATATATAAGAAATATCCTCGTATTTTGAGACAAAAAATCAACTAGTAAAAGTAGTATAAAGGCCAGTTCAGCTTAAAAAATTTGGATTTCCATTTAAGAATTACATCCAGGAGAAGGGAATCATCAAATCGAGCATCCTCTTTACTTTTAGTTAAGTTTTTACCATTTTAACGAATTTTCACGATTGGAATTCAATTAAAGGAGTAATTCCATGAGAAAGGAAGGAGTTGGGCAGTCAAAAATCACTAAGGTAGCTACCTTATAAAAATCGCAATATTTTGTGTTTTTCAATAGCTGGCAAATATATAAGAAATATCCTCGTATTTTGAGACAAAAAATCAACTAGTAAAAGTAGTATAAAGGCCAGTTCAGCTTAAAAAATTTGGATTTCCATTTAAGAATTACATCCAGGAGAAGGGAATCATCAAATCGAGCATCCTCTTTACTTTTAGTTAAGTTTTTACCATTTTAACGAATTTTCACGATTGGAATTCAATTAAAGGAGTAATTCCATGAGAAAGGAAGGAGTTGGGCAGTCAAAAATCACTAAGGTAGCTACCTTATAAAAATCGCAATATTTTGTGTTTTTCAATAACTGGCAAATATATAAGAAATATCCTCGTATTTTGAGACAAAAAATCAACTAGTAAAAGTAGTATAAAGGCCAGTTCAGCTTAAAAAATTTGGATTTCCATTTAAGAATTACATCCAGGAGAAGGGAATCATCAAATCGAGCATCCTCTTTACTTTTAGTTAAGTTTTTACCATTTTAACGAATTTTCACGATTGGAATTCAATTAAAGGAGTATTTCCATGAGAAAGGAAGGAGTTGGGCAGTCAAAAATCACTAAGGTAGCTACCTTATAAAAATCGCAATATTTTGTGTTTTTCAATAACTGGCAAATATATAAGAAATATCCTCGTATTTTGAGACAAAAAATCAACTAGTAAAAGTAGTATAAAGGCCAGTTCAGCTTAAAAAATTTGGATTTCCATTTAAGAATTACATCCAGGAGAAGGGAATCATCAAATCGAGCATCCTCTTTACTTTTAGTTAAGTTTTTACCATTTTAACGAATTTTCACGATTGGAATTCAATTAAAGGAGTAATTCCATGAGAAAGGAAGGAGTTGGGCAGTCAAAAATCACTAAGGTAGCTACCTTATAAAAATCGCAATATTTTGTGTTTTTCAATAACTGGCAAATATATAAGAAATATCCTCGTATTTTGAGACAAAAAATCAACTAGTAAAAGTAGTATAAAGGCCAGTTCAGCTTAAAAAATTTGGATTTCCATTTAAGAATTACATCCAGGAGAAGGGAATCATCAAATCGAGCATCCTCTTTACTTTTAGTTAAGTTTTTACCATTTTAACGAATTTTCACGATTGGAATTCAATTAAAGGAGTAATTCCATGAGAAAGGAAGGAGTTGGGCAGTCAAAAATCACTAAGGTAGCTACCTTATAAAAATCGCAATATTTTGTGTTTTTCAATAACTGGCAAATATATAAGAAATATCCTCGTATTTTGAGACAAAAAATCAACTAGTAAAAGTAGTATAAAGGCCAGTTCAGCTTAAAAAATTTGGATTTCCATTTAAGAATTACATCCAGGAGAAGGGAATCATCAAATCGAGCATCCTCTTTACTTTTAATTAAGTTTTTACCATTTTAACGAATTTTCACGATTGGAATTCAATTAAAGGAGTAATTCCATGAGAAAGGAAGGAGTTGGGCAGTCAAAAATCACTAAGGTAGCTACCTTATAAAAATCGCAATATTTTGTGTTTTTCAATAACTGGCAAATATATAAGAAATATCCTCGTATTTTGAGACAAAAAATCAACTAGTAAAAGTAGTATAAAGGCCAGTTCAGCTTAAAAAATTTGGATTTCCATTTAAGAATTACATCCAGGAGAAGGGAATCATCAAATCGAGCATCCTCTTTACTTTTAGTTAAGTTTTTACCATTTTAACGAATTTTCACGATTGGAATTCAATTAAAGGAGTAATTCCATGAGAAAGGAAGGAGTTGGGCAGTCAAAAATCACTAAGGTAGCTACCTTATAAAAATCGCAATATTTTGTGTTTTTCAATAACTGGCAAATATATAAGAAATATCCTCGTATTTTGAGACAAAAAATCAACTAGTAAAAGTAGTATAAAGGCCAGTTCAGCTTAAAAAATTTCAATTTCCATTTAGGAATTACATCCAGGAGAACGGAATCATCAAATCGCGCAGCATCTTTACTTTTAGTTAAGTTTTTACCATTTTAGCGAATTTTCACGATTGGAATTCAATTAAAGGAGTAATTCCATGAGAAAGGAAGGAGTTGGGCAGTCAAAAATCACTAAGGTAGCTACCTTATAAAAATCGCAATATTTTGTGTTTTTCAATAACTGGCAAATATATAAGAAATATCCTCGTATTTTGAGACAAAAAATCAACTAGTAAAAGTAGTATAAAGGCCAGTTCAGCTTAAAAAATTTGGATTTCCATTTAAGAATTACATCCAGGAGAAGGGAATCATCAAATCGAGCATCCTCTTTACTTTTAGTTAAGTTTTTACCATTTTAACGAATTTTCACGATTGGAATTCAATTAAAGGAGTAATTCCATGAGAAAGGAAGGAGTTGGGCAGTCAAAAATCACTAAGGTAGCTACCTTATAAAAATCGCAATATTTTGTGTTTTTCAATAACTGGCAAATATATAAGAAATATCCTCGTATTTTGAGACAAAAAATCAACTAGTAAAAGTAGTATAAAGGCCAGTTCAGCTTAAAAAATTTGGATTTCCATTTAAGAATTACATCCAGGAGAAGGGAATCATCAAATCGAGCATCCTCTTTACTTTTAGTTAAGTTTTTACCATTTTAACGAATTTTCACGATTGGAATTCAATTAAAGGAGTAATTCCATGAGAAAGGAAGGAGTTGGGCAGTCAAAAATCACTAAGGTAGCTACCTTATAAAAATCGCAATATTTTGTGTTTTTCAATAACTGGCAAATATATAAGAAATATCCTCGTATTTTGAGACAAAAAATCAACTAGTAAAAGTAGTATAAAGGCCAGTTCAGCTTAAAAAATTTGGATTTCCATTTAAGAATTACATCCAGGAGAAGGGAATCATCAAATCGAGCATCCTCTTTACTTTTAGTTAAGTTTTTACCATTTTAACGAATTTTCACGATTGGAATTCAATTAAAGGAGTAATTCCATGAGAAAGGAAGGAGTTGGGCAGTCAAAAATCACTAAGGTAGCTACCTTATAAAAATCGCAATATTTTGTGTTTTTCAATAACTGGCAAATATATAAGAAATATCCTCGTATTTTGAGACAAAAAATCAACTAGTAAAAGTAGTATAAAGGCCAGTTCAGCTTAAAAAATTTGGATTTCCATTTAAGAATTACATCCAGGAGAAGGGAATCATCAAATCGAGCATCCTCTTTACTTTTAATTAAGTTTTTACCATTTTAACGAATTTTCACGATTGGAATTCAATTAAAGGAGTAATTCCATGAGAAAGGAAGGAGTTGGGCAGTCAAAAATCACTAAGGTAGCTACCTTATAAAAATCGCAATATTTTGTGTTTTTCAATAACTGGCAAATATATAAGAAATATCCTCGTATTTTGAGACAAAAAATCAACTAGTAAAAGTAGTATAAAGGCCAGTTCAGCTTAAAAAATTTGGATTTCCATTTAAGAATTACATCCAGGAGAAGGGAATCATCAAATCGAGCATCCTCTTTACTTTTAGTTAAGTTTTTACCATTTTAACGAATTTTCACGATTGGAATTCAATTAAAGGAGTATTTCCATGAGAAAGGAAGGAGTTGGGCAGTCAAAAATCACTAAGGTAGCTACCTTATAAAAATCGCAATATTTTGTGTTTTTCAATAACTGGCAAATATATAAGAAATATCCTCGTATTTTGAGACAAAAAATCAACTAGTAAAAGTAGTATAAAGGCCAGTTCATCTTAAAAAATTTGGATTTCCATTTAAGAATTACATCCAGGAGAAGGGAATCATCAAATCGAGCATCCTCTTTACTTTTAGTTAAGTTTTTACCATTTTAACGAATTTTCACGATTGGAATTCAATTAAAGGAGTATTTCCATGAGAAAGGAAGGAGTTGGGCAGTCAAAAATCACTAAGGTAGCTACCTTATAAAAATCGCAATATTTTGTGTTCTTCAATAACTGGCAAATATATAAGAAATATACCCGTATTTTAAGACAAAAAATCAACTAGTAAAAGTAGTATAAAGGCCAGTTCAGCTTAAAAAATTTGGATTTCCATTTAAGAATTACATCCAGGAGAAGGGAATCATCAAATCGAGCATCCTCTTTACTTTTAGTTAAGTTTTTACCATTTTAACGAATTTTCACGATTGGAATTCAATTAAAGGAGTATTTCCATGAGAAAGGAAGGAGTTGGGCAGTCAAAAATCACTAAGGTAGCTACCTTATAAAAATCGCAATATTTTGTGTTTTTCAATAACTGGCAAATATATAAGAAATATCCTCGTATTTTGAGACAAAAAATCAACTAGTAAAAGTAGTATAAAGGCCAGTTCAGCTTAAAAAATTTGGATTTCCATTTAAGAATTACATCCAGGAGAAGGGAATCATCAAATCGAGCATCCTCTTTACTTTTAGTTAAGTTTTTACCATTTTAACGAATTTTCACGATTGGAATTCAATTAAAGGAGTAATTCCATGAGAAAGGAAGGAGTTGGGCAGTCAAAAATCACTAAGGTAGCTACCTTATAAAAATCGCAATATTTTGTGTTTTTCAATAACTGGCAAATATATAAGAAATATCCTCGTATTTTGAGACAAAAAATCAACTAGTAGAAGTAGTATAAAGGCCAGTTCAGCTTAAAAAATTTGGATATCCATTTAAGAATTACATCCAGGAGAAGGGAATCATCAAATCGAGCATCCTCTTTACTTTTAGTTAAGTTTTTACCATTTTAACGAATTTTCACGATTGGAATTCAATTAAAGGAGTATTTCCATGAGAAAGGAAGGAGTTGGGCAGTCAAAAATCACTAAGGTAGCTACCTTATAAAAATCGCAATATTTTGTGTTTTTCAATAACTGGCAAATATATAAGAAATATCCTCGTATTTTGAGACAAAAAATCAACTAGTAAAAGTAGTATAAAGGCCAGTTCAGCTTAAAAAATTTGGATTTCCATTTAAGAATTACATCCAGGAGAAGGGAATCATCAAATCGAGCATCCTCTTCACTTTTAGTTAAGTTTTTACCATTTTAACGAATTTTCACGATTGGAATTCAATTAAAGGAGTATTTCCATGAGAAAGGAAGGAGTTGGGCAGTCAAAAATCACTAAGGTAGCTACCTTATAAAAATCGCAATATTTTGTGTTTTTCAATAACTGGCAAATATATAAGAAATATCCTCGTATTTTGAGACAAAAAATCAACTAGTAAAAGTAGTATAAAGGCCAGTTCAGCTTAAAAAATTTGGATTTCCATTTAAGAATTACATCCAGGAGAAGGGAATCATCAAATCGAGCATCCTCTTTACTTTTAGTTAAGTTTTTACCATTTTAACGAATTTTCACGATTGGAATTCAATTAAAGGAGTAATTCCATGAGAAAGGAAGGAGTTGGGCAGTCAAAAATCACTAAGGTAGCTACCTTATAAAAATCGCAATATTTTGTGTTTTTCAATAACTGGCAAATATATAAGAAATATCCTCGTATTTTGAGACAAAAAATCAACTAGTAAAAGTAGTATAAAGGCCAGTTCAGCTTAAAAAATTTGGATTTCCATTTAAGAATTGCATCCAGGAGAAGGGAATCATCAAATCGAGCATCCTCTTTACTTTTAGTTAAGTTTTTACCATTTTAACGAATTTTCACGATTGGAATTCAATTAAAGGAGTAATTCCATGAGAAAGGAAGGAGTTGGGCAGTCAAAAATCACTAAGGTAGCTACCTTATAAAAATCGCAATATTTTGTGTTTTTCAATAACTGGCAAATATATAAGAAATATCCTCGTATTTTGAGACAAAAAATCAACTAGTAAAAGTAGTATAAAGGCCAGTTCAGCTTAAAAAATTTGGATTTCCATTTAAGAATTACATCCAGGAGAAGGGAATCATCAAATCGAGCATCCTCTTTACTTTTAGTTAAGTTTTTACCATTTTAACGAATTTTCACGATTGGAATTCAATTAAAGGAGTATTTCCATGAGAAAGGAAGGAGTTGGGCAGTCAAAAATCACTAAGGTAGCTACCTTATAAAAATCGCAATATTTTGTGTTTTTCAATAACTGGCAAATATATAAGAAATATCCTCGTATTTTGAGACAAAAAATCAACTAGTAAAAGTAGTATAAAGGCCAGTTCAGCTTAAAAAATTTGGATATCCATTTAAGAATTACATCCAGGAGAAGGGAATCATCAAATCGAGCATCCTCTTTACTTTTAGTTAAGTTTTTACCATTTTAACGAATTTTCACGATTGGAATTCAATTAAAGGAGTATTTCCATGAGAAAGGAAGGAGTTGGGCAGTCAAAAATCACTAAGGTAGCTACCTTATAAAAATCGCAATATTTTGTGTTTTTCAATAACTGGCAAATATATAAGAAATATCCTCGTATTTTGAGACAAAAAATCAACTAGTAAAAGTAGTATAAAGGCCAGTTCAGCTTAAAAAATTTGGATTTCCATTTAAGAATTACATCCAGGAGAAGGGAATCATCAAATCGAGCATCCTCTTTACTTTTAGTTAAGTTTTTACCATTTTAACGAATTTTCACGATTGGAATTCAATTAAAGGAGTATTTCCATGAGAAAGGAAGGAGTTGGGCAGTCAAAAATCACTAAGGTAGCTACCTTATAAAAATCGCAATATTTTGTGTTTTTCAATAACTGGCAAATATATAAGAAATATCCTCGTATTTTGAGACAAAAAATCAACTAGTAAAAGTAGTATAAAGGCCAGTTCAGCTTAAAAAATTTGGATTTCCATTTAAGAATTACATCCAGGAGAAGGGAATCATCAAATCGAGCATCCTCTTTACTTTTAGTTAAGTTTTTACCATTTTAACGAATTTTCACGATTGGAATTCAATTAAAGGAGTATTTCCATGAGAAAGGAAGGAGTTGGGCAGTCAAAAATCACTAAGGTAGCTACCTTATAAAAATCGCAATATTTTGTGTTTTTCAATAACTGGCAAATATATAAGAAATATCCTCGTATTTTGAGACAAAAAATCAACTAGTAAAAGTAGTATAAAGGCCAGTTCAGCTTAAAAAATTTGGATTTCCATTTAAGAATTACATCCAGGAGAAGGGAATCATCAAATCGAGCATCCTCTTTACTTTTAGTTAAGTTTTTACCATTTTAACGAATTTTCACGATTGGAATTCAATTAAAGGAGTAATTCCATGAGAAAGGAAGGAGTTGGGCAGTCAAAAATCACTAAGGTAGCTACCTTATAAAAATCGCAATATTTTGTGTTCTTCAATAACTGGCAAATATATAAGAAATATACCCGTATTTTAAGACAAAAAATCAACTAGTAAAAGTAGTATAAAGGCCAGTTCAGCTTAAAAAAATTTCAATTTCCATTTAGGAATTACATCCAGGAGAACGGAATCATCAAATTGCGCATCATCTTTACTTTTAGTTAAGTTTTTACCATTTTAATGAATTTTCACGATTGGAATTCAATTAAAGGAGTAATTCCATGAGAAAGGAAGGAGTTGGGCAGTCAAAAATCACTAAGGTAGCTACCTTATAAAAATCGCAATATTTTGTGTTTTTCAATAACTGGCAAATATATAAGAAATATCCTCGTATTTTGAGACAAAAAATCAACTAGTAAAAGTAGTATAAAGGCCAGTTCAGCTTAAAAAATTTGGATTTCCATTTAAGAATTACATCCAGGAGAACGGAATCATCAAATCGCGCATCATCTTTACTTTTAGTTAAGTTTTTACCATTTTAATGAATTTTCACGATTGGAATTCAATTAAAGGAGTAATTCCATGAGAAAGGAAGGAGTTGGGCAGTCAAAAATCACTAAGGTAGCTACCTTATAAAAATCGCAATATTTTGTGTTCTTCAATAACTGGCAAATATATAAGAAATATACTCGTATTTTAAGACAAAAAATCAACTAGAAGAATTAATATAAACGTGAGTTCAGCTTAAAAAAATTTCAATTTCCATTTAGGAATTACATCCAGGAGAACGGAATCATCAAATCGCGCATCATCTTTACTTTTAGTTAAGTTTTTACCATTTTAATGAATTTTCACGATTGGAATTCAATTAAAGGAGTAATTCCATGAGAAAGGAAGGAGTTGGGCAGTCAAAAATCACTAAGGTAGCTACCTTATAAAAATCGCAATATTTTGTGTTTTTCAATAACTGGCAAATATATAAGAAATATCCTCGTATTTTGAGACAAAAAATCAACTAGTAAAAGTAGTATAAAGGCCAGTTCAGCTTAAAAAATTTGGATTTCCATTTAAGAATTACATCCAGGAGAACGGAATCATCAAATCGCGCATCATCTTTACTTTTAGTTAAGTTTTTACCATTTTAACGAATTTTCACGATTGGAATTCAATTAAAGGAGTATTTCCATGAGAAAGGAAGGAGTTGGGCAGTCAAAAATCACTAAGGTAGCTACCTTATAAAAATCGCAATATTTTGTGTTTTTCAATAACTGGCAAATATATAAGAAATATCCTCGTATTTTGAGACAAAAAATCAACTAGTAAAAGTAGTATAAAGGCCAGTTCAGCTTAAAAAATTTGGATTTCCATTTAAGAATTACATCCAGGAGAAGGGAATCATCAAATCGAGCATCCTCTTCACTTTTAGTTAAGTTTTTACCATTTTAACGAATTTTCACGATTGGAATTCAATTAAAGGAGTATTTCCATGAGAAAGGAAGGAGTTGGGCAGTCAAAAATCACTAAGGTAGCTACCTTATAAAAATCGCAATATTTTGTGTTTTTCAATAACTGGCAAATATATAAGAAATATCCTCGTATTTTGAGACAAAAAATCAACTAGTAAAAGTAGTATAAAGGCCAGTTCAGCTTAAAAAATTTGGATTTCCATTTAAGAATTACATCCAGGAGAAGGGAATCATCAAATCGAGCATCCTGTTTACTTTTAGTTAAGTTTTTACCATTTTAACGAATTTTCACGATTGGAATTCAATTAAAGGAGTATTTCCATGAGAAAGGAAGGAGTTGGGCAGTCAAAAATCACTAAGGTAGCTACCTTATAAAAATCGCAATATTTTGTGTTTTTCAATAACTGGCAAATATATAAGAAATATCCTCGTATTTTGAGACAAAAAATCAACTAGTAAAAGTAGTATAAAGGCCAGTTCAGCTTAAAAAATTTGGATTTCCATTTAAGAATTACATCCAGGAGAAGGGAATCATCAAATCGAGCATCCTCTTTACTTTTAGTTAAGTTTTTACCATTTTAACGAATTTTCACGATTGGAATTCAATTAAAGGAGTAATTCCATGAGAAAGGAAGGAGTTGGGCAGTCAAAAATCACTAAGGTAGCTACCTTATAAAAATCGCAATATTTTGTGTTTTTCAATAACTGGCAAATATATAAGAAATATCCTCGTATTTTGAGACAAAAAATCAACTACTAAAAGTAGTATAAAGGCCAGTTCAGCTTAAAAAATTTGGATTTCCATTTAAGAATTACATCCAGGAGAAGGGAATCATCAAATCGAGCATCCTCTTTACTTTTAGTTAAGTTTTTACCATTTTAACGAATTTTCACGATTGGAATTCAATTAAAGGAGTAATTCCATGAGAAAGGAAGGAGTTGGGCAGTCAAAAATCACTAAGGTAGCTACCTTATAAAAATCGCAATATTTTGTGTTTTTCAATAACTGGCAAATATATAAGAAATATCCTCGTATTTTGAGACAAAAAATCAACTAGTAAAAGTAGTATAAAGGCCAGTTCAGCTTAAAAAATTTGGATATCCATTTAAGAATTACATCCAGGAGAAGGGAATCATCAAATCGAGCATCCTCTTTACTTTTAGTTAAGTTTTTACCATTTTAACGAATTTTCACGATTGGAATTCAATTAAAGGAGTATTTCCATGAGAAAGGAAGGAGTTGGGCAGTCAAAAATCACTAAGGTAGCTACCTTATAAAAATCGCAATATTTTGTGTTTTTCAATAACTGGCAAATATATAAGAAATATCCTCGTATTTTGAGACAAAAAATCAACTAGTAAAAGTAGTATAAAGGCCAGTTCAGCTTAAAAAATTTGGATTTCCATTTAAGAATTACATCCAGGAGAAGGGAATCATCAAATCGAGCATCCTCTTTACTTTTAGTTAAGTTTTTACCATTTTAACGAATTTTCACGATTGGAATTCAATTAAAGGAGTAATTCCATGAGAAAGGAAGGAGTTGGGCAGTCAAAAATCACTAAGGTAGCTACCTTATAAAAATCGCAATATTTTGTGTTTTTCAATAACTGGCAAATATATAAGAAATATCCTCGTATTTTGAGACAAAAAATCAACTAGTAAAAGTAGTATAAAACCCAGTTCAGCTTAAAAAATTTGGATTTCCATTTAAGAATTACATCCAGGAGAAGGGAATCATCGAATCGAGCATCCTCTTTACTTTTAATTAAGTTTTTACCATTTTAACGAATTTTCACGATTGGAATTCAATTAAAGGAGTATTTCCATGAGAAAGGAAGGAGTTGGGCAGTCAAAAATCACTAAGGTAGCTACCTTATAAAAATCGCAATATTTTGTGTTTTTCAATAACTGGCAAATATATAAGAAATATCCTCGTATTTTGAGACAAAAAATCAACTAGTAAAAGTAGTATAAAGGCCAGTTCAGCTTAAAAAATTTGGATTTCCATTTAAGAATTACATCCAGGAGAAGGGAATCATCAAATCGAGCATCCTCTTTACTTTTAGTTAAGTTTTTACCATTTTAACGAATTTTCACGATTGGAATTCAATTAAAGGAGTATTTCCATGAGAAAGGAAGGAGTTGGGCAGTCAAAAATCACTAAGGTAGCTACCTTATAAAAATCGCAATATTTTGTGTTTTTCAATAACTGGCAAATATATAAGAAATATCCTCGTATTTTGAGACAAAAAATCAACTAGTAAAAGTAGTATAAAGGCCAGTTCAGCTTAAAAAATTTGGATTTCCATTTAAGAATTACATCCAGGAGAAGGGAATCATCAAATCGAGCATCCTCTTTACTTTTAGTTAAGTTTTTACCATTTTAACGAATTTTCACGATTGGAATTCAATTAAAGGAGTATTTCCATGAGAAAGGAAGGAGTTGGGCAGTCAAAAATCACTAAGGTAGCTACCTTATAAAAATCGCAATATTTTGTGTTTTTCAATAACTGGCAAATATATAAGAAATATCCTCGTATTTTGAGACAAAAAATCAACTAGTAAAAGTAGTATAAAGGCCAGTTCAGCTTAAAAAATTTGGATTTCCATTTAAGAATTACATCCAGGAGAAGGGAATCATCAAATCGAGCATCCTCTTTACTTTTAGTTAAGTTTTTACCATTTTAACGAATTTTCACGATTGGAATTCAATTAAAGGAGTATTTCCATGAGAAAGGAAGGAGTTGGGCAGTCAAAAATCACTAAGGTAGCTACCTTATAAAAATCGCAATATTTTGTGTTTTTCAATAACTGGCAAATATATAAGAAATATCCTCGTATTTTGAGACAAAAAATCAACTAGTAAAAGTAGTATAAAGGCCAGTTCAGCTTAAAAAATTTGGATTTCCATTTAAGAATTACATCCAGGAGAAGGGAATCATCAAATCGAGCATCCTCTTTACTTTTAGTTAAGTTTTTACCATTTTAACGAATTTTCACGATTGGAATTCAATTAAAGGAGTATTTCCATGAGAAAGGAAGGAGTTGGGCAGTCAAAAATCACTAAGGTAGCTACCTTATAAAAATCGCAATATTTTGTGTTTTTCAATAACTGGCAAATATATAAGAAATATCCTCGTATTTTGAGACAAAAAATCAACTAGTAAAAGTAGTATAAAGGCCAGTTCAGCTTAAAAAATTTGGATTTCCATTTAAGAATTACATCCAGGAGAAGGGAATCATCAAATCGAGCATCCTCTTTACTTTTAGTTAAGTTTTTACCATTTTAACGAATTTTCACGATTGGAATTCAATTAAAGGAGTATTTCCATGAGAAAGGAAGGAGTTGGGCAGTCAAAAATCACTAAGGTAGCTACCTTATAAAAATCGCAATATTTTGTGTTTTTCAATAACTGGCAAATATATAAGAAATATCCTCGTATTTTGAGACAAAAAATCAACTAGTAAAAGTAGTATAAAGGCCAGTTCAGCTTAAAAAATTTGGATTTCCATTTAAGAATTACATCCAGGAGAAGGGAATCATCAAATCGAGCATCCTCTTTACTTTTAGTTAAGTTTTTACCATTTTAACGAATTTTCACGATTGGAATTCAATTAAAGGAGTATTTCCATGAGAAAGGAAGGAGTTGGGCAGTCAAAAATCACTAAGGTAGCTACCTTATAAAAATCGCAATATTTTGTGTTTTTCAATAACTGGCAAATATATAAGAAATATCCTCGTATTTTGAGACAAAAAATCAACTAGTAAAAGTAGTATAAAGGCCAGTTCAGCTTAAAAAATTTGGATTTCCATTTAAGAATTACATCCAGGAGAAGGGAATCATCAAATCGAGCATCCTCTTTACTTTTAGTTAAGTTTTTACCATTTTAACGAATTTTCACGATTGGAATTCAATTAAAGGAGTATTTCCATGAGAAAGGAAGGAGTTGGGCAGTCAAAAATCACTAAGGTAGCTACCTTATAAAAATCGCAATATTTTATGTTTTTCAATAACTGGCAAATATATAAGAAATATCCTCGTATTTTAAGACAAAAAATCAACTAGTAAAAGTAGTATAAAGGCCAGTTCAGCTTAAAAAATTTGGATTTCCATTTAAGAATTACATCCAGGAGAAGGGAATCATCAAATCGAGCATCCTCTTTACTTTTAGTTAAGTTTTTACCATTTTAACGAATTTTCACGATTGGAATTCAATTAAAGGAGTATTTCCATGAGAAAGGAAGGAGTTGGGCAGTCAAAAATCACTAAGGTAGCTACCTTATAAAAATCGCAATATTTTGTGTTTTTCAATAACTGGCAAATATATAAGAAATATCCTCGTATTTTGAGACAAAAAATCAACTAGTAAAAGTAGTATAAAGGCCAGTTCAGCTTAAAAAATTTGGATTTCCATTTAAGAATTACATCCAGGAGAAGGGAATCATCAAATCGAGCATCCTCTTCACTTTTAGTTAAGTTTTTACCATTTTAACGAATTTTCACGATTGGAATTCAATTAAAGGAGTATTTCCATGAGAAAGGAAGGAGTTGGGCAGTCAAAAATCACTAAGGTAGCTACCTTATAAAAATCGCAATATTTTGTGTTTTTCAATAACTGGCAAATATATAAGAAATATCCTCGTATTTTGAGACAAAAAATCAACTAGTAAAAGTAGTATAAAGGCCAGTTCAGCTTAAAAAATTTGGATTTCCATTTAAGAATTACATCCAGGAGAAGGGAATCATCAAATCGAGCATCCTGTTTACTTTTAGTTAAGTTTTTACCATTTTAACGAATTTTCACGATTGGAATTCAATTAAAGGAGTATTTCCATGAGAAAGGAAGGAGTTGGGCAGTCAAAAATCACTAAGGTAGCTACCTTATAAAAATCGCAATATTTTGTGTTTTTCAATAACTGGCAAATATATAAGAAATATCCTCGTATTTTGAGACAAAAAATCAACTAGTAAAAGTAGTATAAAGGCCAGTTCAGCTTAAAAAATTTGGATTTCCATTTAAGAATTACATCCAGGAGAAGGGAATCATCAAATCGAGCATCCTCTTTACTTTTAGTTAAGTTTTTACCATTTTAACGAATTTTCACGATTGGAATTCAATTAAAGGAGTAATTCCATGAGAAAGGAAGGAGTTGGGCAGTCAAAAATCACTAAGGTAGCTACCTTATAAAAATCGCAATATTTTGTGTTTTTCAATAACTGGCAAATATATAAGAAATATCCTCGTATTTTGAGACAAAAAATCAACTACTAAAAGTAGTATAAAGGCCAGTTCAGCTTAAAAAATTTGGATTTCCATTTAAGAATTACATCCAGGAGAAGGGAATCATCAAATCGAGCATCCTCTTTACTTTTAGTTAAGTTTTTACCATTTTAACGAATTTTCACGATTGGAATTCAATTAAAGGAGTATTTCCATGAGAAAGGAAAAAGTTGGGCAGTCAAAAATCACTAAGGTAGCTACCTTATAAAAATCGCAATATTTTGTGTTTTTCAATAACTGGCAAATATATAAGAAATATCCTCGTATTTTGAGACAAAAAATCAACTAGTAAAAGTAGTATAAAGGCCAGTTCAGCTTAAAAAATTTGGATTTCCATTTAAGAATTACATTCAGGAGAAGGGAATCATCAAATCGAGCATCCTCTTTACTTTTAGTTAAGTTTTTACCATTTTAACGAATTTTCACGATTGGAATTCAATTAAAGGAGTAATTCCATGAGAAAGGAAGGAGTTGGGCAGTCAAAAATCACTAAGGTAGCTACCTTATAAAAATCGCAATATTTTGTGTTTTTCAATAACTGGCAAATATATAAGAAATATCCTCGTATTTTGAGACAAAAAATCAACTAGTAAAAGTAGTATAAAGGCCAGTTCAGCTTAAAAAATTTGGATTTCCATTTAAGAATTACATCCAGGAGAAGGGAATCATCAAATCGAGCATCCTCTTTACTTTTAGTTAAGTTTTTACCATTTTAACGAATTTTCACGATTGGAATTCAATTAAAGGAGTATTTCCATGAGAAAGGAAGGAGTTGGGCAGTCAAAAATCACTAAGGTAGCTACCTTATAAAAATCGCAATATTTTGTGTTTTTCAATAACTGGCAAATATATAAGAAATATCCTCGTATTTTGAGACAAAAAATCAACTAGTAAAAGTAGTATAAAGGCCAGTTCAGCTTAAAAAATTTGGATTTCCATTTAAGAATTACATCCAGGAGAAGGGAATCATCAAATCGAGCATCCTCTTTACTTTTAGTTAAGTTTTTACCATTTTAACGAATTTTCACGATTGGAATTCAATTAAAGGAGTAATTCCATGAGAAAGGAAGGAGTTGGGCAGTCAAAAATCACTAAGGTAGCTACCTTATAAAAATCGCAATATTTTGTGTTTTTCAATAACTGGCAAATATATAAGAAATATCCTCGTATTTTGAGACAAAAAATCAACTAGTAAAAGTAGTATAAAGGCCAGTTCAGCTTAAAAAATTTGGATATCCATTTAAGAATTACATCCAGGAGAAGGGAATCATCAAATCGAGCATCCTCTTTACTTTTAGTTAAGTTTTTACCATTTTAACGAATTTTCACGATTGGAATTCAATTAAAGGAGTATTTCCATGAGAAAGGAAGGAGTTGGGCAGTCAAAAATCACTAAGGTAGCTACCTTATAAAAATCGCAATATTTTGTGTTTTTCAATAACTGGCAAATATATAAGAAATATCCTCGTATTTTGAGACAAAAAATCAACTAGTAAAAGTAGTATAAAGGCCAGTTCAGCTTAAAAAATTTGGATTTCCATTTAAGAATTACATCCAGGAGAAGGGAATCATCAAATCGAGCATCCTCTTTACTTTTAGTTAAGTTTTTACCATTTTAACGAATTTTCACGATTGGAATTCAATTAAAGGAGTATTTCCATGAGAAAGGAAGGAGTTGGGCAGTCAAAAATCACTAAGGTAGCTACCTTATAAAAATCGCAATATTTTGTGTTTTTCAATAACTGGCAAATATATAAGAAATATCCTCGTATTTTGAGACAAAAAATCAACTAGTAAAAGTAGTATAAAGGCCAGTTCAGCTTAAAAAATTTGGATTTCCATTTAAGAATTACATCCAGGAGAAGGGAATCATCAAATCGAGCATCCTCTTTACTTTTAGTTAAGTTTTTACCATTTTAACGAATTTTCACGATTGGAATTCAATTAAAGGAGTATTTCCATGAGAAAGGAAGGAGTTGGGCAGTCAAAAATCACTAAGGTAGCTACCTTATAAAAATCGCAATATTTTGTGTTTTTCAATAACTGGCAAATATATAAGAAATATCCTCGTATTTTGAGACAAAAAATCAACTAGTAAAAGTAGTATAAAGGCCAGTTCAGCTTAAAAAATTTGGATTTCCATTTAAGAATTACATCCAGGAGAAGGGAATCATCAAATCGAGCATCCTCTTTACTTTTAGTTAAGTTTTTACCATTTTAACGAATTTTCACGATTGGAATTCAATTAAAGGAGTAATTCCATGAGAAAGGAAGGAGTTGGGCAGTCAAAAATCACTAAGGTAGCTACCTTATAAAAATCGCAATATTTTGTGTTTTTCAATAACTGGCAAATATATAAGAAATATCCTCGTATTTTGAGACAAAAAATCAACTAGTAAAAGTAGTATAAAGGCCAGTTCAGCTTAAAAAATTTGGATTTCCATTTAAGAATTACATCCAGGAGAAGGGAATCATCAAATCGAGCATCCTCTTTACTTTTAGTTAAGTTTTTACCATTTTAACGAATTTTCACGATTGGAATTCAATTAAAGGAGTATTTCCATGAGAAAGGAAGGAGTTGGGCAGTCAAAAATCACTAAGGTAGCTACCTTATAAAAATCGCAATATTTTGTGTTTTTCAATAACTGGCAAATATATAAGAAATATCCTCGTATTTTGAGACAAAAAATCAACTAGTAAAAGTAGTATAAAGGCCAGTTCAGCTTAAAAAATTTGGATTTCCATTTAAGAATTACATCCAGGAGAAGGGAATCATCAAATCGAGCATCCTCTTTACTTTTAGTTAAGTTTTTACCATTTTAACGAATTTTCACGATTGGAATTCAATTAAAGGAGTAATTCCATGAGAAAGGAAGGAGTTGGGCAGTCAAAAATCACTAAGGTAGCTACCTTATAAAAATCGCAATATTTTGTGTTTTTCAATAACTGGCAAATATATAAGAAATATCCTCGTATTTTGAGACAAAAAATCAACTAGTAAAAGTAGTATAAAGGCCAGTTCAGCTTAAAAAATTTGGATTTCCATTTAAGAATTACATCCAGGAGAAGGGAATCATCAAATCGAGCATCCTCTTTACTTTTAGTTAAGTTTTTACCATTTTAACGAATTTTCACGATTGGAATTCAATTAAAGGAGTAATTCCATGAGAAAGGAAGGAGTTGGGCAGTCAAAAATCACTAAGGTAGCTACCTTATAAAAATCGCAATATTTTGTGTTTTTCAATAACTGGCAAATATATAAGAAATATCCTCGTATTTTGAGACAAAAAATCAACTAGTAAAAGTAGTATAAAGGCCAGTTCAGCTTAAAAAATTTGGATTTCCATTTAAGAATTACATCCAGGAGAAGGGAATCATCAAATCGAGCATCCTCTTTACTTTTAGTTAAGTTTTTACCATTTTAACGAATTTTCACGATTGGAATTCAATTAAAGGAGTATTTCCATGAGAAAGGAAGGAGTTGGGCAGTCAAAAATCACTAAGGTAGCTACCTTATAAAAATCGCAATATTTTATGTTTTTCAATAACTGGCAAATATATAAGAAATATCCTCGTATTTTAAGACAAAAAATCAACTAGTAAAAGTAGTATAAAGGCCAGTTCAGCTTAAAAAATTTGGATTTCCATTTAAGAATTACATCCAGGAGAAGGGAATCATCAAATCGAGCATCCTCTTTACTTTTAGTTAAGTTTTTACCATTTTAACGAATTTTCACGATTGGAATTCAATTAAAGGAGTATTTCCATGAGAAAGGAAGGAGTTGGGCAGTCAAAAATCACTAAGGTAGCTACCTTATAAAAATCGCAATATTTTGTGTTTTTCAATAACTGGCAAATATATAAGAAATATCCTCGTATTTTGAGACAAAAAATCAACTAGTAAAAGTAGTATAAAGGCCAGTTCAGCTTAAAAAATTTGGATTTCCATTTAAGAATTACATCCAGGAGAAGGGAATCATCAAATCGAGCATCCTCTTCACTTTTAGTTAAGTTTTTACCATTTTAACGAATTTTCACGATTGGAATTCAATTAAAGGAGTATTTCCATGAGAAAGGAAGGAGTTGGGCAGTCAAAAATCACTAAGGTAGCTACCTTATAAAAATCGCAATATTTTGTGTTTTTCAATAACTGGCAAATATATAAGAAATATCCTCGTATTTTGAGACAAAAAATCAACTAGTAAAAGTAGTATAAAGGCCAGTTCAGCTTAAAAAATTTGGATTTCCATTTAAGAATTACATCCAGGAGAAGGGAATCATCAAATCGAGCATCCTGTTTACTTTTAGTTAAGTTTTTACCATTTTAACGAATTTTCACGATTGGAATTCAATTAAAGGAGTATTTCCATGAGAAAGGAAGGAGTTGGGCAGTCAAAAATCACTAAGGTAGCTACCTTATAAAAATCGCAATATTTTGTGTTTTTCAATAACTGGCAAATATATAAGAAATATCCTCGTATTTTGAGACAAAAAATCAACTAGTAAAAGTAGTATAAAGGCCAGTTCAGCTTAAAAAATTTGGATTTCCATTTAAGAATTACATCCAGGAGAAGGGAATCATCAAATCGAGCATCCTCTTTACTTTTAGTTAAGTTTTTACCATTTTAACGAATTTTCACGATTGGAATTCAATTAAAGGAGTAATTCCATGAGAAAGGAAGGAGTTGGGCAGTCAAAAATCACTAAGGTAGCTACCTTATAAAAATCGCAATATTTTGTGTTTTTCAATAACTGGCAAATATATAAGAAATATCCTCGTATTTTGAGACAAAAAATCAACTACTAAAAGTAGTATAAAGGCCAGTTCAGCTTAAAAAATTTGGATTTCCATTTAAGAATTACATCCAGGAGAAGGGAATCATCAAATCGAGCATCCTCTTTACTTTTAGTTAAGTTTTTACCATTTTAACGAATTTTCACGATTGGAATTCAATTAAAGGAGTATTTCCATGAGAAAGGAAAAAGTTGGGCAGTCAAAAATCACTAAGGTAGCTACCTTATAAAAATCGCAATATTTTGTGTTTTTCAATAACTGGCAAATATATAAGAAATATCCTCGTATTTTGAGACAAAAAATCAACTAGTAAAAGTAGTATAAAGGCCAGTTCAGCTTAAAAAATTTGGATTTCCATTTAAGAATTACATTCAGGAGAAGGGAATCATCAAATCGAGCATCCTCTTTACTTTTAGTTAAGTTTTTACCATTTTAACGAATTTTCACGATTGGAATTCAATTAAAGGAGTAATTCCATGAGAAAGGAAGGAGTTGGGCAGTCAAAAATCACTAAGGTAGCTACCTTATAAAAATCGCAATATTTTGTGTTTTTCAATAACTGGCAAATATATAAGAAATATCCTCGTATTTTGAGACAAAAAATCAACTAGTAAAAGTAGTATAAAGGCCAGTTCAGCTTAAAAAATTTGGATTTCCATTTAAGAATTACATCCAGGAGAAGGGAATCATCAAATCGAGCATCCTCTTTACTTTTAGTTAAGTTTTTACCATTTTAACGAATTTTCACGATTGGAATTCAATTAAAGGAGTATTTCCATGAGAAAGGAAGGAGTTGGGCAGTCAAAAATCACTAAGGTAGCTACCTTATAAAAATCGCAATATTTTGTGTTTTTCAATAACTGGCAAATATATAAGAAATATCCTCGTATTTTGAGACAAAAAATCAACTAGTAAAAGTAGTATAAAGGCCAGTTCAGCTTAAAAAATTTGGATTTCCATTTAAGAATTACATCCAGGAGAAGGGAATCATCAAATCGAGCATCCTCTTTACTTTTAGTTAAGTTTTTACCATTTTAACGAATTTTCACGATTGGAATTCAATTAAAGGAGTAATTCCATGAGAAAGGAAGGAGTTGGGCAGTCAAAAATCACTAAGGTAGCTACCTTATAAAAATCGCAATATTTTGTGTTTTTCAATAACTGGCAAATATATAAGAAATATCCTCGTATTTTGAGACAAAAAATCAACTAGTAAAAGTAGTATAAAGGCCAGTTCAGCTTAAAAAATTTGGATATCCATTTAAGAATTACATCCAGGAGAAGGGAATCATCAAATCGAGCATCCTCTTTACTTTTAGTTAAGTTTTTACCATTTTAACGAATTTTCACGATTGGAATTCAATTAAAGGAGTATTTCCATGAGAAAGGAAGGAGTTGGGCAGTCAAAAATCACTAAGGTAGCTACCTTATAAAAATCGCAATATTTTGTGTTTTTCAATAACTGGCAAATATATAAGAAATATCCTCGTATTTTGAGACAAAAAATCAACTAGTAAAAGTAGTATAAAGGCCAGTTCAGCTTAAAAAATTTGGATTTCCATTTAAGAATTACATCCAGGAGAAGGGAATCATCAAATCGAGCATCCTCTTTACTTTTAGTTAAGTTTTTACCATTTTAACGAATTTTCACGATTGGAATTCAATTAAAGGAGTATTTCCATGAGAAAGGAAGGAGTTGGGCAGTCAAAAATCACTAAGGTAGCTACCTTATAAAAATCGCAATATTTTGTGTTTTTCAATAACTGGCAAATATATAAGAAATATCCTCGTATTTTGAGACAAAAAATCAACTAGTAAAAGTAGTATAAAGGCCAGTTCAGCTTAAAAAATTTGGATTTCCATTTAAGAATTACATCCAGGAGAAGGGAATCATCAAATCGAGCATCCTCTTTACTTTTAGTTAAGTTTTTACCATTTTAACGAATTTTCACGATTGGAATTCAATTAAAGGAGTATTTCCATGAGAAAGGAAGGAGTTGGGCAGTCAAAAATCACTAAGGTAGCTACCTTATAAAAATCGCAATATTTTGTGTTTTTCAATAACTGGCAAATATATAAGAAATATCCTCGTATTTTGAGACAAAAAATCAACTAGTAAAAGTAGTATAAAGGCCAGTTCAGCTTAAAAAATTTGGATTTCCATTTAAGAATTACATCCAGGAGAAGGGAATCATCAAATCGAGCATCCTCTTTACTTTTAGTTAAGTTTTTACCATTTTAACGAATTTTCACGATTGGAATTCAATTAAAGGAGTAATTCCATGAGAAAGGAAGGAGTTGGGCAGTCAAAAATCACTAAGGTAGCTACCTTATAAAAATCGCAATATTTTGTGTTTTTCAATAACTGGCAAATATATAAGAAATATCCTCGTATTTTGAGACAAAAAATCAACTAGTAAAAGTAGTATAAAGGCCAGTTCAGCTTAAAAAATTTGGATTTCCATTTAAGAATTACATCCAGGAGAAGGGAATCATCAAATCGAGCATCCTCTTTACTTTTAGTTAAGTTTTTACCATTTTAACGAATTTTCACGATTGGAATTCAATTAAAGGAGTATTTCCATGAGAAAGGAAGGAGTTGGGCAGTCAAAAATCACTAAGGTAGCTACCTTATAAAAATCGCAATATTTTGTGTTTTTCAATAACTGGCAAATATATAAGAAATATCCTCGTATTTTGAGACAAAAAATCAACTAGTAAAAGTAGTATAAAGGCCAGTTCAGCTTAAAAAATTTGGATTTCCATTTAAGAATTACATCCAGGAGAAGGGAATCATCAAATCGAGCATCCTCTTTACTTTTAGTTAAGTTTTTACCATTTTAACGAATTTTCACGATTGGAATTCAATTAAAGGAGTAATTCCATGAGAAAGGAAGGAGTTGGGCAGTCAAAAATCACTAAGGTAGCTACCTTATAAAAATCGCAATATTTTGTGTTTTTCAATAACTGGCAAATATATAAGAAATATCCTCGTATTTTGAGACAAAAAATCAACTAGTAAAAGTAGTATAAAGGCCAGTTCAGCTTAAAAAATTTGGATTTCCATTTAAGAATTACATCCAGGAGAAGGGAATCATCAAATCGAGCATCCTCTTTACTTTTAGTTAAGTTTTTACCATTTTAACGAATTTTCACGATTGGAATTCAATTAAAGGAGTAATTCCATGAGAAAGGAAGGAGTTGGGCAGTCAAAAATCACTAAGGTAGCTACCTTATAAAAATCGCAATATTTTGTGTTTTTCAATAACTGGCAAATATATAAGAAATATCCTCGTATTTTGAGACAAAAAATCAACTAGTAAAAGTAGTATAAAGGCCAGTTCAGCTTAAAAAATTTGGATTTCCATTTAAGAATTACATCCAGGAGAAGGGAATCATCAAATCGAGCATCCTCTTTACTTTTAGTTAAGTTTTTACCATTTTAACGAATTTTCACGATTGGAATTCAATTAAAGGAGTATTTCCATGAGAAAGGAAGGAGTTGGGCAGTCAAAAATCACTAAGGTAGCTACCTTATAAAAATCGCAATATTTTGTGTTTTTCAATAACTGGCAAATATATAAGAAATATCCTCGTATTTTGAGACAAAAAATCAACTAGTAAAAGTAGTATAAAGGCCAGTTCAGCTTAAAAAATTTGGATTTCCATTTAAGAATTACATCCAGGAGAAGGGAATCATCAAATCGAGCATCCTCTTTACTTTTAGTTAAGTTTTTACCATTTTAACGAATTTTCACGATTGGAATTCAATTAAAGGAGTAATTCCATGAGAAAGGAAGGAGTTGGGCAGTCAAAAATCACTAAGGTAGCTACCTTATAAAAATCGCAATATTTTGTGTTTTTCAATAACTGGCAAATATATAAGAAATATCCTCGTATTTTGAGACAAAAAATCAACTAGTAAAAGTAGTATAAAGGCCAGTTCAGCTTAAAAAATTTGGATTTCCATTTAAGAATTACATCCAGGAGAAGGGAATCATCAAATCGAGCATCCTCTTTACTTTTAGTTAAGTTTTTACCATTTTAACGAATTTTCACGATTGGAATTCAATTAAAGGAGTATTTCCATGAGAAAGGAAGGAGTTGGGCAGTCAAAAATCACTAAGGTAGCTACCTTATAAAAATCGCAATATTTTGTGTTTTTCAATAACTGGCAAATATATAAGAAATATCCTCGTATTTTGAGACAAAAAATAAACTAGTAAAAGTAGTATAAAGGCCAGTTCAGCTTAAAAAATTTGGATTTCCATTTAAGAATTACATCCAGGAGAAGGGAATCATCAAATCGAGCATCCTCTTTACTTTTAGTTAAGTTTTTACCATTTTAACGAATTTTCACGATTGGAATTCAATTAAAGGAGTATTTCCATGAGAAAGGAAGGAGTTGGGCAGTCAAAAATCACTAAGGTAGCTACCTTATAAAAATCGCAATATTTTGTGTTTTTCAATAACTGGCAAATATATAAGAAATATCCTCGTATTTTGAGACAAAAAATCAACTAGTAAAAGTAGTATAAAGGCCAGTTCAGCTTAAAAAATTTGGATTTCCATTTAAGAATTACATCCAGGAGAAGGGAATCATCAAATCGAGCATCCTCTTTACTTTTAGTTAAGTTTTTACCATTTTAACGAATTTTTACGATTGGAATTCAATTAAAGGAGTATTTCCATGAGAAAGGAAGGAGTTGGGCAGTCAAAAATCACTAAGGTAGCTACCTTATAAAAATCGCAATATTTTGTGTTTTTCAATAACTGGCAAATATATAAGAAATATCCTCGTATTTTGAGACAAAAAATCAACTAGTAAAAGTAGTATAAAGGCCAATTCAGCTTAAAAAATTTGGATTTCCATTTAAGAATTACATCCAGGAGAAGGGAATCATCAAATCGAGCATCCTCTTTACTTTTAGTTAAGTTTTTACCATTTTAACGAATTTTCACGATTGGAATTCAATTAAAGGAGTAATTCCATGAGAAAGGAAGGAGTTGGGCAGTCAAAAATCACTAAGGTAGCTACCTTATAAAAATCGCAATATTTTGTGTTTTTCAATAACTGGCAAATATATAAGAAATATCCTCGTATTTTGAGACAAAAAATCAACTAGTAAAAGTAGTATAAAGGCCAGTTCAGCTTAAAAAATTTGGATTTCCATTTAAGAATTACATCCAGGAGAAGGGAATCATCAAATCGAGCATCCTCTTCACTTTTAGTTAAGTTTTTACCATTTTAACGAATTTTCACGATTGGAATTCAATTAAAGGAGTATTTCCATGAGAAAGGAAGGAGTTGGGCAGTCAAAAATCACTAAGGTAGCTACCTTATAAAAATCGCAATATTTTGTGTTTTTCAATAACTGGCAAATATATAAGAAATATCCTCGTATTTTGAGACAAAAAATCAACTAGTAAAAGTAGTATAAAGGCCAGTTCAGCTTAAAAAATTTGGATTTCCATTTAAGAATTACATCCAGGAGAAGGGAATCATCAAATCGAGCATCCTCTTTACTTTTAGTTAAGTTTTTACCATTTTAACGAATTTTCACGATTGGAATTCAATTAAAGGAGTATTTCCATGAGAAAGGAAGGAGTTGGGCAGTCAAAAATCACTAAGGTAGCTACCTTATAAAAATCGCAATATTTTGTGTTTTTCAATAACTGGCAAATATATAAGAAATATCCTCGTATTTTGAGACAAAAAATCAACTAGTAAAAGTAGTATAAAGGCCAGTTCAGCTTAAAAAATTTGGATTTCCATTTAAGAATTACATCCAGGAGAAGGGAATCATCAAATCGAGCATCCTCTTTACTTTTAGTTAAGTTTTTACCATTTTAACGAATTTTCACGATTGGAATTCAATTAAAGGAGTATTTCCATGAGAAAGGAAGGAGTTGGGCAGTCAAAAATCACTAAGGTAGCTACCTTATAAAAATCGCAATATTTTGTGTTTTTCAATAACTGGCAAATATATAAGAAATATCCTCGTATTTTGAGACAAAAAATCAACTAGTAAAAGTAGTATAAAGGCCAGTTCAGCTTAAAAAATTTGGATTTCCATTTAAGAATTACATCCAGGAGAAGGGAATCATCAAATCGAGCATCCTCTTCACTTTTAGTTAAGTTTTTACCATTTTAACGAATTTTCACGATTGGAATTCAATTAAAGGAGTATTTCCATGAGAAAGGAAGGAGTTGGGCAGTCAAAAATCACTAAGGTAGCTACCTTATAAAAATCGCAATATTTTGTGTTTTTCAATAACTGGCAAATATATAAGAAATATCCTCGTATTTTGAGACAAAAAATCAACTAGTAAAAGTAGTATAAAGGCCAGTTCAACTTAAAAAATTTGGATTTCCATTTAAGAATTACATCCAGGAGAAGGGAATCATCAAATCGAGCATCCTCTTTACTTTTAGTTAAGTTTTTACCATTTTAACGAATTTTCACGATTGGAATTCAATTAAATGAGTAATTCCATGAGAAAGGAAGGAGTTGGGCAGTCAAAAATCACTAAGGTAGCTACCTTATAAAAATCGCAATATTTTGTGTTTTTCAATAACTGGCAAATATATAAGAAATATCCTCGTATTTTGAGACAAAAAATCAACTAGTAAAAGTAGTATAAAGGCCAGTTCAGCTTAAAAAATTTGGATTTCCATTTAAGAATTACATCCAGGAGAAGGGAATCATCAAATCGAGCATCCTCTTTACTTTTAGTTAAGTTTTTACCATTTTAACGAATTTTCACGATTGGAATTCAATTAAAGGAGTAATTCCATGAGAAAGGAAGGAGTTGGGCAGTCAAAAATCACTAAGGTAGCTACCTTATAAAAATCGCAATATTTTGTGTTTTTCAATAACTGGCAAATATATAAGAAATATCCTCGTATTTTGAGACAAAAAATCAACTAGTAAAAGTAGTATAAAGGCCAGTTCAGCTTAAAAAATTTGGATATCCATTTAAGAATTACATCCAGGAGAAGGGAATCATCAAATCGAGCATCCTCTTTACTTTTAGTTAAGTTTTTACCATTTTAACGAATTTTCACGATTGGAATTCAATTAAAGGAGTAATTCCATGAGAAAGGAAGGAGTTGGGCAGTCAAAAATCACTAAGGTAGCTACCTTATAAAAATCGCAATATTTTGTGTTTTTCAATAACTGGCAAATATATAAGAAATATCCTCGTATTTTGAGACAAAAAATCAACTAGTAAAAGTAGTATAAAGGCCAGTTCAGCTTAAAAAATTTGGATTTCCATTTAAGAATTACATCCAGGAGAAGGGAATCATCAAATCGAGCATCCTCTTTACTTTTAGTTAAGTTTTTACCATTTTAACGAATTTTCACGATTGGAATTCAATTAAAGGAGTATTTCCATGAGAAAGGAAGGAGTTGGGCAGTCAAAAATCACTAAGGTAGCTACCTTATAAAAATCGCAATATTTTGTGTTTTTCAATAACTGGCAAATATATAAGAAATATCCTCGTATTTTGAGACAAAAAATCAACTAGTAAAAGTAGTATAAAGGCCAGTTCAGCTTAAAAAATTTGGATTTCCATTTAAGAATTACATCCAGGAGAAGGGAATCATCAAATCGAGCATCCTCTTCACTTTTAGTTAAGTTTTTACCATTTTAACGAATTTTCACGATTGGAATTCAATTAAAGGAGTATTTCCATGAGAAAGGAAGGAGTTGGGCAGTCAAAAATCACTAAGGTAGCTACCTTATAAAAATCGCAATATTTTGTGTTTTTCAATAACTGGCAAATATATAAGAAATATCCTCGTATTTTGAGACAAAAAATCAACTAGTAAAAGTAGTATAAAGGCCAGTTCAGCTTAAAAAATTTGGATTTCCATTTAAGAATTACATCCAGGAGAAGGGAATCATCAAATCGAGCATCCTCTTTACTTTTAGTTAAGTTTTTACCATTTTAACGAATTTTCACGATTGGAATTCAATTAAAGGAGTATTTCCATGAGAAAGGAAGGAGTTGGGCAGTCAAAAATCACTAAGGTAGCTACCTTATAAAAATCGCAATATTTTGTGTTTTTCAATAACTGGCAAATATATAAGAAATATCCTCGTATTTTGAGACAAAAAATCAACTAGTAAAAGTAGTATAAAGGCCAGTTCAGCTTAAAAAATTTGGATTTCCATTTAAGAATTACATCCAGGAGAAGGGAATCATCAAATCGAGCATCCTCTTTACTTTTAGTTAAGTTTTTACCATTTTAACGAATTTTCACGATTGGAATTCAATTAAAGGAGTATTTCCATGAGAAAGGAAGGAGTTGGGCAGTCAAAAATCACTAAGGTAGCTACCTTATAAAAATCGCAATATTTTGTGTTTTTCAATAACTGGCAAATATATAAGAAATATCCTCGTATTTTGAGACAAAAAATCAACTAGTAAAAGTAGTATAAAGGCCAGTTCAGCTTAAAAAATTTGGATTTCCATTTAAGAATTACATCCAGGAGAAGGGAATCATCAAATCGAGCATCCTCTTCACTTTTAGTTAAGTTTTTACCATTTTAACGAATTTTCACGATTGGAATTCAATTAAAGGAGTATTTCCATGAGAAAGGAAGGAGTTGGGCAGTCAAAAATCACTAAGGTAGCTACCTTATAAAAATCGCAATATTTTGTGTTTTTCAATAACTGGCAAATATATAAGAAATATCCTCGTATTTTGAGACAAAAAATCAACTAGTAAAAGTAGTATAAAGGCCAGTTCAGCTTAAAAAATTTGGATTTCCATTTAAGAATTACATCCAGGAGAAGGGAATCATCAAATCGAGCATCCTCTTTACTTTTAGTTAAGTTTTTACCATTTTAACGAATTTTCACGATTGGAATTCAATTAAATGAGTAATTCCATGAGAAAGGAAGGAGTTGGGCAGTCAAAAATCACTAAGGTAGCTACCTTATAAAAATCGCAATATTTTGTGTTTTTCAATAACTGGCAAATATATAAGAAATATCCTCGTATTTTGAGACAAAAAATCAACTAGTAAAAGTAGTATAAAGGCCAGTTCAGCTTAAAAAATTTGGATTTCCATTTAAGAATTACATCCAGGAGAAGGGAATCATCAAATCGAGCATCCTCTTTACTTTTAGTTAAGTTTTTACCATTTTAACGAATTTTCACGATTGGAATTCAATTAAAGGAGTAATTCCATGAGAAAGGAAGGAGTTGGGCAGTCAAAAATCACTAAGGTAGCTACCTTATAAAAATCGCAATATTTTGTGTTTTTCAATAACTGGCAAATATATAAGAAATATCCTCGTATTTTGAGACAAAAAATCAACTAGTAAAAGTAGTATAAAGGCCAGTTCAGCTTAAAAAATTTGGATATCCATTTAAGAATTACATCCAGGAGAAGGGAATCATCAAATCGAGCATCCTCTTTACTTTTAGTTAAGTTTTTACCATTTTAACGAATTTTCACGATTGGAATTCAATTAAAGGAGTATTTCCATGAGAAAGGAAGGAGTTGGGCAGTCAAAAATCACTAAGGTAGCTACCTTATAAAAATCGCAATATTTTGTGTTTTTCAATAACTGGCAAATATATAAGAAATATCCTCGTATTTTGAGACAAAAAATCAACTAGTAAAAGTAGTATAAAGGCCAGTTCAGCTTAAAAAATTTGGATTTCCATTTAAGAATTACATCCAGGAGAAGGGAATCATCAAATCGAGCATCCTCTTCACTTTTAGTTAAGTTTTTACCATTTTAACGAATTTTCACGATTGGAATTCAATTAAAGGAGTATTTCCATGAGAAAGGAAGGAGTTGGGCAGTCAAAAATCACTAAGGTAGCTACCTTATAAAAATCGCAATATTTTGTGTTTTTCAATAACTGGCAAATATATAAGAAATATCCTCGTATTTTGAGACAAAAAATCAACTAGTAAAAGTAGTATAAAGGCCAGTTCAGCTTAAAAAATTTGGATTTCCATTTAAGAATTACATCCAGGAGAAGGGAATCATCAAATCGAGCATCCTCTTTACTTTTAGTTAAGTTTTTACCATTTTAACGAATTTTCACGATTGGAATTCAATTAAAGGAGTAATTCCATGAGAAAGGAAGGAGTTGGGCAGTCAAAAATCACTAAGGTAGCTACCTTATAAAAATCGCAATATTTTGTGTTTTTCAATAACTGGCAAATATATAAGAAATATCCTCGTATTTTGAGACAAAAAATCAACTAGTAAAAGTAGTATAAAGGCCAGTTCAGCTTAAAAAATTTGGATTTCCATTTAAGAATTACATCCAGGAGAAGGGAATCATCAAATCGAGCATCCTCTTTACTTTTAGTTAAGTTTTTACCATTTTAACGAATTTTCACGATTGGAATTCAATTAAAGGAGTATTTCCATGAGAAAGGAAGGAGTTGGGCAGTCAAAAATCACTAAGGTAGCTACCTTATAAAAATCGCAATATTTTGTGTTTTTCAATAACTGGCAAATATATAAGAAATATCCTCGTATTTTGAGACAAAAAATCAACTAGTAAAAGTAGTATAAAGGCCAGTTCAGCTTAAAAAATTTGGATTTCCATTTAAGAATTACATCCAGGAGAAGGGAATCATCAAATCGAGCATCCTCTTTACTTTTAGTTAAGTTTTTACCATTTTAACGAATTTTCACGATTGGAATTCAATTAAAGGAGTATTTCCATGAGAAAGGAAGGAGTTGGGCAGTCAAAAATCACTAAGGTAGCTACCTTATAAAAATCGCAATATTTTGTGTTTTTCAATAACTGGCAAATATATAAGAAATATCCTCGTATTTTGAGACAAAAAATCAACTAGTAAAAGTAGTATAAAGGCCAGTTCAGCTTAAAAAATTTGGATTTCCATTTAAGAATTACATCCAGGAGAAGGGAATCATCAAATCGAGCATCCTCTTCACTTTTAGTTAAGTTTTTACCATTTTAACGAATTTTCACGATTGGAATTCAATTAAAGGAGTATTTCCATGAGAAAGGAAGGAGTTGGGCAGTCAAAAATCACTAAGGTAGCTACCTTATAAAAATCGCAATATTTTGTGTTTTTCAATAACTGGCAAATATATAAGAAATATCCTCGTATTTTGAGACAAAAAATCAACTAGTAAAAGTAGTATAAAGGCCAGTTCAGCTTAAAAAATTTGGATTTCCATTTAAGAATTACATCCAGGAGAAGGGAATCATCAAATCGAGCATCCTCTTTACTTTTAGTTAAGTTTTTACCATTTTAACGAATTTTCACGATTGGAATTCAATTAAATGAGTAATTCCATGAGAAAGGAAGGAGTTGGGCAGTCAAAAATCACTAAGGTAGCTACCTTATAAAAATCGCAATATTTTGTGTTTTTCAATAACTGGCAAATATATAAGAAATATCCTCGTATTTTGAGACAAAAAATCAACTAGTAAAAGTAGTATAAAGGCCAGTTCAGCTTAAAAAATTTGGATTTCCATTTAAGAATTACATCCAGGAGAAGGGAATCATCAAATCAAGCATCCTCTTTACTTTTAGTTAAGTTTTTACCATTTTAACGAATTTTCACGATTGGAATTCAATTAAAGGAGTAATTCCATGAGAAAGGAAGGAGTTGGGCAGTCAAAAATCACTAAGGTAGCTACCTTATAAAAATCGCAATATTTTGTGTTTTTCAATAACTGGCAAATATATAAGAAATATCCTCGTATTTTGAGACAAAAAATCAACTAGTAAAAGTAGTATAAAGGCCAGTTCAGCTTAAAAAATTTGGATTTCCATTTAAGAATTACATCCAGGAGAAGGGAATCATCAAATCGAGCATCCTCTTCACTTTTAGTTAAGTTTTTACCATTTTAACGAATTTTCACGATTGGAATTCAATTAAAGGAGTATTTCCATGAGAAAGGAAGGAGTTGGGCAGTCAAAAATCACTAAGGTAGCTACCTTATAAAAATCGCAATATTTTGTGTTTTTCAATAACTGGCAAATATATAAGAAATATCCTCGTATTTTGAGACAAAAAATCAACTAGTAAAAGTAGTATAAAGGCCAGTTCAGCTTAAAAAATTTGGATTTCCATTTAAGAATTACATCCAGGAGAAGGGAATCATCAAATCGAGCATCCTCTTTACTTTTAGTTAAGTTTTTACCATTTTAACGAATTTTCACGATTGGATTTCAATTAAAGGAGTATTTCCATGAGAAAGGAAGGAGTTGGGCAGTCAAAAATCACTAAGGTAGCTACCTTATAAAAATCGCAATATTTTGTGTTTTTCAATAACTGGCAAATATATAAGAAATATCCTCGTATTTTGAGACAAAAAATCAACTAGTAAAAGTAGTATAAAGGCCAGTTCAGCTTAAAAAATTTGGATTTCCATTTAAGAATTACATCCAGGAGAAGGGAATCATCAAATCGAGCATCCTCTTTACTTTTAGTTAAGTTTTTACCATTTTAACGAATTTTCACGATTGGAATTCAATTAAAGGAGTAATTCCATGAGAAAGGAAGGAGTTGGGCAGTCAAAAATCACTAAGGTAGCTACCTTATAAAAATCGCAATATTTTGTGTTTTTCAATAACTGGCAAATATATAAGAAATATCCTCGTATTTTGAGACAAAAAATCAACTAGTAAAAGTAGTATAAAGGCCAGTTCAGCTTAAAAAATTTGGATTTCCATTTAAGAATTACATCCAGGAGAAGGGAATCATCAAATCGAGCATCCTCTTTACTTTTAGTTAAGTTTTTACCATTTTAACGAATTTTCACGATTGGAATTCAATTAAAGGAGTATTTCCATGAGAAAGGAAGGAGTTGGGCAGTCAAAAATCACTAAGGTAGCTACCTTATAAAAATCGCAATATTTTGTGTTTTTCAATAACTGGCAAATATATAAGAAATATCCTCGTATTTTGAGACAAAAAATCAACTAGTAAAAGTAGTATAAAGGCCAGTTCAGCTTAAAAAATTTGGATTTCCATTTAAGAATTACATCCAGGAGAAGGGAATCATCAAATCGAGCATCCTCTTCACTTTTAGTTAAGTTTTTACCATTTTAACGAATTTTCACGATTGGAATTCAATTAAAGGAGTATTTCCATGAGAAAGGAAGGAGTTGGGCAGTCAAAAATCACTAAGGTAGCTACCTTATAAAAATCGCAATATTTTGTGTTTTTCAATAACTGGCAAATATATAAGAAATATCCTCGTATTTTGAGACAAAAAATCAACTAGTAAAAGTAGTATAAAGGCCAGTTCAGCTTAAAAAATTTGGATTTCCATTTAAGAATTACATCCAGGAGAAGGGAATCATCAAATCGAGCATCCTCTTTACTTTTAGTTAAGTTTTTACCATTTTAACGAATTTTCACGATTGGAATTCAATTAAAGGAGTATTTCCATGAGAAAGGAAGGAGTTGGGCAGTCAAAAATCACTAAGGTAGCTACCTTATAAAAATCGCAATATTTTGTGTTTTTCAATAACTGGCAAATATATAAGAAATATCCTCGTATTTTGAGACAAAAAATCAACTAGTAAAAGTAGTATAAAGGCCAGTTCAGCTTAAAAAATTTGGATTTCCATTTAAGAATTACATCCAGGAGAAGGGAATCATCAAATCGAGCATCCTCTTTACTTTTAGTTAAGTTTTTACCATTTTAACGAATTTTCACGATTGGAATTCAATTAAAGGAGTAATTCCATGAGAAAGGAAGGAGTTGGGCAGTCAAAAATCACTAAGGTAGCTACCTTATAAAAATCGCAATATTTTGTGTTTTTCAATAACTGGCAAATATATAAGAAATATCCTCGTATTTTGAGACAAAAAATCAACTAGTAAAAGTAGTATAAAGGCCAGTTCAGCTTAAAAAATTTGGATTTCCATTTAAGAATTACATCCAGGAGAAGGGAATCATCAAATCGAGCATCCTCTTTACTTTTAGTTAAGTTTTTACCATTTTAACGAATTTTCACGATTGGAATTCAATTAAAGGAGTATTTCCATGAGAAAGGAAGGAGTTGGGCAGTCAAAAATCACTAAGGTAGCTACCTTATAAAAATCGCAATATTTTGTGTTTTTCAATAACTGGCAAATATATAAGAAATATCCTCGTATTTTGAGACAAAAAATCAACTAGTAAAAGTAGTATAAAGGCCAGTTCAGCTTAAAAAATTTGGATTTCCATTTAAGAATTACATCCAGGAGAAGGGAATCATCAAATCGAGCATCCTCTTTACTTTTAGTTAAGTTTTTACCATTTTAACGAATTTTCACGATTGGAATTCAATTAAAGGAGTAATTCCATGAGAAAGGAAGGAGTTGGGCAGTCAAAAATCACTAAGGTAGCTACCTTATAAAAATCGCAATATTTTGTGTTTTTCAATAACTGGCAAATATATAAGAAATATCCTCGTATTTTGAGACAAAAAATCAACTAGTAAAAGTAGTATAAAGGCCAGTTCAGCTTAAAAAATTTGGATTTCCATTTAAGAATTACATCCAGGAGAAGGGAATCATCAAATCGAGCATCCTCTTCACTTTTAGTTAAGTTTTTACCATTTTAACGAATTTTCACGATTGGAATTCAATTAAAGGAGTATTTCCATGAGAAAGGAAGGAGTTGGGCAGTCAAAAATCACTAAGGTAGCTACCTTATAAAAATCGCAATATTTTGTGTTTTTCAATAACTGGCAAATATATAAGAAATATCCTCGTATTTTGAGACAAAAAATCAACTAGTAAAAGTAGTATAAAGGCCAGTTCAGCTTAAAAAATTTGGATTTCCATTTAAGAATTACATCCAGGAGAAGGGAATCATCAAATCGAGCATCCTCTTCACTTTTAGTTAAGTTTTTACCATTTTAACGAATTTTCACGATTGGAATTCAATTAAAGGAGTATTTCCATGAGAAAGGAAGGAGTTGGGCAGTCAAAAATCACTAAGGTAGCTACCTTATAAAAATCGCAATATTTTGTGTTTTTCAATAACTGGCAAATATATAAGAAATATCCTCGTATTTTGAGACAAAAAATCAACTAGTAAAAGTAGTATAAAGGCCAGTTCAGCTTAAAAAATTTGGATTTCCATTTAAGAATTACATCCAGGAGAAGGGAATCATCAAATCGAGCATCCTCTTTACTTTTAGTTAAGTTTTTACCATTTTAACGAATTTTCACGATTGGAATTCAATTAAAGGAGTATTTCCATGAGAAAGGAAGGAGTTGGGCAGTCAAAAATCACTAAGGTAGCTACCTTATAAAAATCGCAATATTTTGTGTTTTTCAATAACTGGCAAATATATAAGAAATATCCTCGTATTTTGAGACAAAAAATCAACTAGTAAAAGTAGTATAAAGGCCAGTTCAGCTTAAAAAATTTGGATTTCCATTTAAGAATTACATCCAGGAGAAGGGAATCATCAAATCGAGCATCCTCTTTACTTTTAGTTAAGTTTTTACCATTTTAACGAATTTTCACGATTGGAATTCAATTAAAGGAGTATTTCCATGAGAAAGGAAGGAGTTGGGCAGTCAAAAATCACTAAGGTAGCTACCTTATAAAAATCGCAATATTTTGTGTTTTTCAATAACTGGCAAATATATAAGAAATATCCTCGTATTTTGAGACAAAAAATCAACTAGTAAAAGTAGTATAAAGGCCAGTTCAGCTTAAAAAATTTGGATTTCCATTTAAGAATTACATCCAGGAGAAGGGAATCATCAAATCGAGCATCCTCTTTACTTTTAGTTAAGTTTTTACCATTTTAACGAATTTTCACGATTGGAATTCAATTAAAGGAGTAATTCCATGAGAAAGGAAGGAGTTGGGCAGTCAAAAATCACTAAGGTAGCTACCTTATAAAAATCGCAATATTTTGTGTTTTTCAATAACTGGCAAATATATAAGAAATATCCTCGTATTTTGAGACAAAAAATCAACTAGTAAAAGTAGTATAAAGGCCAGTTCAGCTTAAAAAATTTGGATTTCCATTTAAGAATTACATCCAGGAGAAGGGAATCATCAAATCGAGCATCCTCTTTACTTTTAGTTAAGTTTTTACCATTTTAACGAATTTTCACGATTGGAATTCAATTAAAGGAGTAATTCCATGAGAAAGGAAGGAGTTGGGCAGTCAAAAATCACTAAGGTAGCTACCTTATAAAAATCGCAATATTTTGTGTTTTTCAATAACTGGCAAATATATAAGAAATATCCTCGTATTTTGAGACAAAAAATCAACTAGTAAAAGTAGTATAAAGGCCAGTTCAGCTTAAAAAATTTGGATTTCCATTTAAGAATTACATCCAGGAGAAGGGAATCATCAAATCGAGCATCCTCTTTACTTTTAGTTAAGTTTTTACCATTTTAACGAATTTTCACGATTGGAATTCAATTAAAGGAGTAATTCCATGAGAAAGGAAGGAGTTGGGCAGTCAAAAATCACTAAGGTAGCTACCTTATAAAAATCGCAATATTTTGTGTTCTTCAATAACTGGCAAATATATAAGAAATATACTCGTATTTTAAGACAAAAAATCAACTAGAAAAATTAATATAAACGTGAGTTCAGCTTAAAAAAATTTCAATTTCCATTTAGGAATTACATCCAGGAGAACGGAATCATCAAATCGCGCAGCATCTTTACTTTTAGTTAAGTTTTTACCATTTTAGCGAATTTTCACGATTGGAATTCAATTAAAGGAGTAATTCCATGAGAAAGGAGGGAGTTGGGCAGTCAAAAATCACTAAGGTAGCTACCTTATAAAAATCGCAATATTTTGTGTTCTTCAATAACTGACAAATATATAAGAAATATACTCGTATTTTAAGACAAAAAATCAACTAGAAAAATTAATATAAACGTGAGTTCAGCTTAAAAAAATTTCAATTTCCATTTAAGAATTACATCCAGGAGAACGGAATCATCAAATCGCGCATCATCTTTACTTTCAGTTAAGTTTTTACCATTTTAATGAATTTTCACGATTGGAATTCAATTAAAGGAGTAATTCCATGAGAAAGGAAGGAGTTGGGCAGTCAAAAATCACTAAGGTAGCTTCCTTATAAAAATCGCAATATTTTGTGTTCTTCAATAACTGGCAAATATATAAGAAATATACTCGTATTTTAAGACAAAAAATCAACTAGAAAAATTAATATAAACGTGAGTTCAGCTTAAAAAAATGTCAATTTCCATTTAGGAATTACATCCAGGAAAACGGAATCATCAAATCGCGCATCATCTTTACTTTTAGTTAAGTTTTTACCATTTTAGTGAATTTTCACGATTGGAATTCAATTAAAGGAGTAATTCCATGAGAAAGGAAGGAGTGGGGCAGTCAAAAATCACTAAGGTAGCTACCTTATAAAAATCGCAATATTTTGTGTTCTTCAATAACTGGCAAATATATAAGAAATATACTCGTATTTTAAGACAAAAAATCAACTAGAAAAAGTAATATAAACGCCACAGCTTAAAAAAATTTGGGATTCCACTAAAGGCTGACTTCCAGAGGAACAGGATCATCATATCGAGCCTCTTGTTTACTTTTGGTCAAGAGAAATTGCAGGAGAACGGAAGGAGTTGTCTGGTTTTAATGTTACGCTGTAAATACGGAAGTCGTTACGATCTGTTTTACAAAGACTGACTACAAAGAGTGTATAAAGATTCAATACAATTTTTTATTTATCAGCAAATATAAATGTATGTATATATATATATATATATATGTATATATATATATATTATATTCATTATATTATATTCATTATATTAAATTCAATAATTTACCTTCTAGATTTCATTCAATAAATATGTTGACTATTTGAGCAGAAAATTTTGCATAATAGTGCAAAAACATTGTTGCATTATTATAAGCATAGAGCTTTGATTGTGGTTATTTTGCTACGTTCATTCTATTCAGTGACATAATTAAACCTAAAAATTATGTATATATGTACGTACATATTATTTTGAAGATTATATAATTGACTTTGAAACCCCTGGTCTGGCATATGTGGTTATTCATAGCAGAAGATTTAATGTTGGCTGCTTTACTTCTCTATAAATTTTTTTGCCTGCTGGTTTTTTATTTATTTGTGTAAGTGCATTTGTGTTAACAAAAAAAACTTGTCGAACTGGTACCAGACTCTCGCACACAATATCAACACTAACACACCTTGACAAATCCACCTGTGGAGGGTTATTGCGTCTGCGCAAAGCCAGTCACCAACTATCAGTTGGCAAAGATACGACCATCAACCATACGCTGCGGATAAATTAATTTTAATTTAATTCTGATTTTAATCAAGTGGTTTCAAACCTTTTATTTGTTAATGTATGAAACCAGTGCAATGGCGGCTTTTGAACAGTAGTGTTGCTTAAACGGTTGAATACAAAAAAAAAAAAAAAAAAACAATATAAAGAAATCGAAAAATGAATAGAGACTCACAAGATTTTACTGTTAAAATAAAAGTGGTAAAAACGATTAATAATTTAGAGTAAAATAATATAGCAGTTGAGAAAAATTGTTTTGTTTGAATCTAAGAAGACCGAACAGATATACATTTTATATAAATAATCGTGGGTGTAAAGTGTAAATATATAGAAAAAAAGATTGAGTTAGTTTTTCACGCTTACTCAACAATAGCCATGTGGTTTCGCATGTAAATTAAAAGTTTCATTACACATGAGTACTTTCCTTTTTTAATGCCAACTAATTAATACCTTAAATTTAATATCTTGTGCTACTTATTTTTGAATCACAAAGATATGATTCAAAACGTCATCTATATAGTGTATCTTGTATATACATACAGTCACCCACATTTAAAGTTGGGCAGACGCATGACGAAAACTTCTAGTCATAATATGTAAGTTTCGATGAAGGGAAATACGTTCTACCTTTTTTGTCTTATCGCAAGAACCAATTTTTTTTGAAAAAAAAAAATAAATTCCTAAGTCTTTTGTAAAATGTTCACAAAAGCTTAACTTAAAAAAAAAGTCAATTTTTAGTCTCACATTCAAAGTCGGGCACTGTATAAAAAATTTACCATATTTGTACGCAAAGCAAAAATAGTACTTCGTTGCGCCACCTTTTTGATTCTCAACAGCATATAACCGGCCAGACATCGATTCTATTAACTTTTTGCACATATCAGTATTTATGTTATGCCCCTCTTCCTGCGGAACAATTTTCAAGAATTGAATTGATGTGTACTGCCTTTCCTGCATCCTGCTACATAATTCGCCTCACAAATGATCGATGACATTGAGGTCGCTGTTCTGTGTGGTGATCTTAATCACTGGATCAATTAATCAATTGGCGTTTGTGCTACTATTTCCAACTTTTCATGCCTCTGAGACAACCATATCTTCAATTTCATTACATTTTCCCTGAAGCTGCTCTGCACCTTCGCTTTGCCTGATGTACCAACTGACCAGCATAATTTCTTTGATATGTACCCGTATGAATCTGTTCGATGCTTTGCTCGTTTATCTTCCTTTTGAATTATACATATATTACATCCGATATTATTTATGATATATATTGTACACATATGCAGTATTTCGGAGGGTTTTTGGAATTCTTCCGTATTCTACGGTTTCACCACAGTAAGTAAACATACCTTTACAAGCGAATGTTCCGAGCCAAAATATCGAAAACAGCTTGCAGTCTCTTCTTTTACTTTGATTCTGTAATTTTTCTATCCAATTTCCAATTTTCAAAGTGTTCTTCCAACATAACTATTCCTTTTTATAGATAAATGCTGCCGTTGTTTTTTCTTTATACATATATCATCTGCTCTAGTTTTTTTTCTAGAGCATTCATTTTAATAATACACTCTTTTTGACAAAAAGAGCAGAGAGAAGAAAATATATATATAATGAGAGAAAAATATAAAAAATATATTCAGATTAACAAATTTTCATATAAAATTGGGTCTTATAATAGTATATATTGCTCTCAATTTTAAATTCATATTACAAGATGTATTCATATTTAGAAATAATTCTAGACCTCATGTTAATCAAAACTATATGCATATATGTATGTATATTTATATACATACTGGGTTTTCCTAAGATTATACAAATGTTTGAATGCTGCTGAAATAGAAATTGTATTGTTTTTATTATCTTGTTGCATATGTCTTTTTGTTTCATTGTTATTTTTCTTTTGTATCTTTTCTTTTGGCTATTACTTTGATTGTTGATATAATTTTCCTCTTAAATATGTACGTAGTATGTGTTTTAATTTTTTGTTATTCAATAGCAATTTTTCTTTTGACGTTTTAATATTCCCTAAAGTTAATATTTTGTTACAATTGTTTATTGTGATTGCAGAAGATGTTGATCAAACAAAGCCTTTTCTTCACTTTGTTGGGTCAATTACCTATATATGTATGTAATTGTTGCTGCATTTTTCGATTTGAAGTCTATTTGAAGTTTATAATCTTGGATTGTGAGTGTGACTGATGAGATTTAAAAATCGGTTATCATCGACAAACTCGGCTAACAAAGAGATATTTTAAATAGTCTTATTTTAAACATGTTATGGTATGTGTACAAATACTACTTTTAGTATTTATTTTGATATTTAATGGAAAGGTGAGACAAGAAGTTGAAAGAAGAAAATCGGAAGAGGATTGATGAATCAATGAAAAGATTATCAAGTGAAGGTGGTCATAGCATAGACGAATGTATGTAGGACTTCGAGTAGAACGCTTATTTGGATCGGAGATATCTTCAAATCATTTGAGACACTGCTAAGCAATTCATGGAACATGAATTTAAGGCGAAATCTTGGCTGGTTTCAAGAATTCAAATTGAATGTTAATAGCGTTGTGGGACATCCAACGCTATTAATGTATGAGCGAAAAAAGAAATCGAACGGAATCAGTTGAATAGAGTGTGTTGATACTATAGTGTTTCGTTTTACCGGAGCAATATGTAAATATTGACTTAGTTATTGGTACAAACTAAAGTTATCAGCTTAATGTAAGTTTTTCATTTTCATCTGAAAAAACGGAAGTAGAAAAGCAAGTGAAAACTTGACTAACAAATATAAATAAATTTTAAATTTAAATACCTTAATAAATCAAACAGTGTAGTACCTTGCTGCACTATAGTACATTTTTAGCACATTCGATTTGGCAAAAGGATTCCTTTATGTTTGAAAAAAAGGAAGAATATCGTAAATATATGTACATCTGCTGTCATTTATAAATTTTCCACTTGTTTATGTGTCAGCCCAACAGTTTTACAAAAATTCATTAATATTATTTTTAATCCGCTTTTGCTCGAAAGTATTGCATTAGTTTACATGACTGATTTGATTGTGCAGTGAAGAATGTAAGTTAAATATTAAGTGGACAATATGTCACTTAGAGTAAAAAAAAATACAACAACTTATAAGTGTGATTTAATCCATATGAACCCATTTCCTTTGCCAAATGTTATTGGATGTATTTTTGCAATACTTGTTATACATAAAACTGCTGTTTCTATACCAGTTGTGTTCATCTTATACTGTTGACTGATGATTTCGATATGTACCTTCTGATCCAAAACAATCTGAGACAGGAGGGCAGTCCGTCCTTCCTATGAGCATATACAAAATTTCGAAGTTTTCTTACATTCCTTTAATTTACACCCACTAGATGCCCTGCGCCGAAGTATCTTTAGAAGCGTTTAGACTCCTTTCTATATGTAACTCTACAATTGACCATTCGAATTTGTAGCATCTCTATTTTTAAGAACTGCTTTGTCTCAGATATGGATAAAGTGACAAATGCCTGATTTTGCTCTAGGGTTTTTTTTCATTTGGTGATTGTTCATCCCTTTGTCTTAGGTTCACGGACTGGTGAATAACTGCTTTTACCTCTTTCACAGTGGAAAATGAATGAAGGTATTGTATTTCTAACGTCGCAAGATCTTTCACTATTGCAGTATTATTCAGAATGCTTTTAATTCCATCGCAGAATTTGTTTTTTTCCATAACCAGCCATACTGTGTTTGTTTTCATCTTGCGGGTTACTTCCAGCATCTTTCCCCAGTATATTGCTTGTTGTATTCAGCTGTGAAAACGTCAGCTTTGAACACAGTCTTATGGATTGGTAGTTTATGCTTCTCTTAGTATCTAGAGCAATGTTGTTAACCCGCAAATGTATTTGAATGGGTATTTCTCACATAGTGAGAAGCAAAAGCTCTGTTTTTTGGGCGGCTGTGAGTGCAGCCAGTTTATGATTCTTATACTCTAAGCGTCTTCGTTGTTGCTTGCTGTGATGACTGCTGCAATACCACATGCGTATCCAATAAGGAAATTCTAAAGTATTTCGTTTCGTAGGAACTCATCATAGTTTGCGTTCTATACTTCGCTTCCAAGGATATGCAGTGTTCGTACTGACTTTAATTAATTAGGGGCTTATGCCCTTAACAAAGTCAGTTAATATTGTTGTATATTTTTGGAAGAAATACTAATAGATTTATTCTTTCGTCTTCATTACAAAAGCGGTGTAGACGATTATATCTGCCATTAACATTCATACTGATTCGATGTATATTTTCCACCTTTTGGAGATACTCTTTGTGTGAGTCTTTCAACTCCATTAGATGAACAGGTCCTAACTTTTGGAAATACTCTCTTTTGTTGTGAAATTCTATCGTTAGATAGAGAAAACAGGAAATATTTTGCATTTTCAGCATTAGTGAGGTACAATGCTCACACGGCTGATCAATGCAAGATTTATTCCTCTTCTACCTGTATTTCCTCGTTTGATTTTATTGTATACACGTTTGTATACTTTTTAGTTTCTTTGTTCTATTAAAATATGTTTTCTTGACAATTTTTTTTTTCTTGACAATTTTCTTCCGGCTTCCTTTAGGCATTCAAACACTTCTTTCTCTATACTATATTAATACATTTAAATTTTTTAATAAAAATAAATTAACAATAACAATATAATTAAAAAAATAATAAGTTTGAAATAGGTTATTATTAAAAACATCCACATTGAAATACGAAAAAAAACAAACACTTTTTTGTCACAAAATTGACAAAACCAGAGCAGAGACGGTTACAACATTTACGGGCTTCTTGTAGTTATTAACACAATACATACTAAGCGTATAACGGTTGTGAAAGTGGTTTACGTTTTACCTATAAATTATCTACGACTGTTGAAAAAGCACCAAAATGCTTCCGGTAAGTGCAACGCTTTAAATTTTTTACTTTGGATTTCATTTCATTTGTTTTCTTTGGATTTGTTTATTATACAGATTTTTTTTATTAGCTGGCAAACTAATAAAAAAATGCATTTTAATTACAAAGTTCATAAATATTGAATAAAATGTAGCTTTTAAAGTACAAATTGATGTAAGAATTGATGTAAGAATGTGTTTTTCAATCGACAAAAAAATGTGTAATACAAATATTTTTATTTCTTGCCTTGTCTTATGCATGCAGAGTAAAAAGAACCAAAAACCAGCTTTTTTCTAGAAAATTCTTTCATTAGGTGTAAACATTCAACGTACTGTTGCGGATACTGAGTAAAAAATTTTCAAAACAGAATAATAAACAATAACAAAAATCACATTGAATTAAATCTTTAATTATTATTCCCTTGAGCAATATGTTTTTCCTTTATATGTTTTTATGTATATTTAGTTCATTTCACTACTTTGCCTATCTTTGGGGATAAAAAGAAAAGAAATAAATGAAAAGAATAAAATCGCATAATTGTTCAAAACTTAAATAATAATTTAATAAAATTTATTTATTATAAATAATAATTAAAAAAGTTTTGCGGTACGAATTAATGGTTGATGGTTACAGTTCTACAACATTTAAAAATATATTTAAAGTGCATAACTTAAAAAGTGGTAATGCTTTCGAAAATAAACATCTTCCGACACTTTGTCAAATTTTGTATGGGGAGGTTTTTAGATATGTATGTACACACGAGTATGAAGTGCACTTCAAATCTTATATATGTACATATGTATGTATATATACATAAATTTATATACATAAGTTATAATTGACATATTTAGCTGCGGCCAACATATTAATGTTTGAAATTAATATTGGGCCTTATTCGTTCTACAAAGATCGCTGGCTGTGGAACATTGAATATCATATGTGTACAAAATTAGTGTTATAATATCTGTAGTGTGATTCAGTAACTTATGTAGGAGCTTTATTATTTTTTATATACTCATACAGTTTGCATAACCTGTAAGAGTAGTATCAAAAGGGTAGGAATTATATATAGTAATATAGTAATACTAAAAGGGTTAATAAAAGAATATTAAGTAAATTCACGTTATGTGTATTCATTTGATGATACACAGCTCATTGCCAGCTGAATTATAAGTTGCAGTAAATGTTATCTGCATTAAAATTTGTAAAATTTTATAATTTAAAGATTAAGTTAGCCTCAGATAAAATAAGAAAAGAATAAAAGGAACCATGAGTTTTAGTTGCCAAAATCGATAAGCCAAATTAGATGAGGTTTAATAAAATAAATTAGCTGTTAATTACTAATTGAAAATAATTTTTTTTACAGGTAGTTTGGTGTGAGCATATTTCTAAAATAACCGTTTTAATATGTAATCATTTTGTATATTTTTAGCTTCCTAAAGAAGCATTATGTCAACTACTATTTCTATTGTGCGTAGCAGTTTACATTAATGGTAAATATATATAAATTCGTACTCAACATTGCATTAAATTCTTATTTTTTTAAGAATTAAAGTTTTCCGGAAGGGAAAAAGTACAATAAGTTTTATATTTTCAGAAGTACGATCGGAAGGAAGAGTGGTGTGTTATTACACCAACTGGAGTGTATATCGACCAGGGACAGCAAAATTTAATCCACAAAATATAAATCCATATTTGTGTACACATTTAATTTACGCATTTGGGGGATTTACGAAAGATAACCAAATGAAGCCATTTGATAAATATCAGGATATTGAACAAGGTGTGAATGTAAGAGTTGATGAGTGCATGTATTCTCATATGAATATGTTTATCAATACACTGAATGCAACAACTTAAATGGAACAACCAATCCATTTTTTATCTAAGTGAATGTTATGCCTTTTTTAAAAAAATACAGCGTATTCGTGTCGGTATCCATATACAGTCGTCTACTAACTTATACTCTTCTCAATAAGTTTTTAACGTTTCTTGTTTTAATAACGAATTTTCTTGACTTTTCTGGTTTAGGTGGTTATGCCAAATTTACCGGCTTAAAAACTTATAACAAGTTGTTAAAAACTATGATTGCAATTGGTGGCTGGAATGAGGCCTCATCTCGATTTTCCCCTCTGGTCGCAAATCCCGAACGAAGACAAAAGTTTATTAAAAATATTTTAAAATTTTTAAGGCAAAATCATTTTGATGGTATTGATCTGGACTGGGAATATCCAGCTCATCGTGAAGGTGGAAAACAACGAGACAAAGAAAATTATGCTCAATTTGTGCAGGAGCTGAGGTCTGAATTTGAAAGGGAATCTGAAAAAACTGGACGCACACGCTTGCTACTTACCATGGCTGTGCCAGCGGGCATTGAATATGTTGAAAAGGGATATGATATTCCAAAGTTAAATAAATATTTAGATTGGTTTAACATACTTACTTATGACTTTCATTCGTCACATGAGCCATCAGTTAACCATCATGCTCCCTTGTATTCACTAGAAGAAGAATCAGAATATAATTATGATTCTGAGTTGAATACTGTATGTTTAAATTAAGTTACTAAATATTAAAACTAATATAATATAATTTGCTTCCAGGATTATTCTGTAAAGTTTTATTTAAATGCAGGGGCCGACCGTGATAAGATAGTCTTAGGTATACCCACATATGGTCGTTCCTTTACTTTGATTAACGAAGAGAGCACAGATATTGGGGCCCCTGCAGAAGCTCCAGGAGAACAAGGTGATGCTACACGCGAAAAGGGTTATTTGGCTTATTACGAAATTTGCCAAAATATTAAAGAAGATCCTGAATGGACAGTTGTTCAAGCAAATCCTAATGCTGTTGGCCCATATGCTTATCGTCGAAACCAATGGGTTGGGTATGATGATGAAGCAATTGTACGCAAGAAGGCACAATATGTGGTGGATAACAGTTTAGGCGGTATTATGTTTTGGTCCATTGATAATGATGATTTTCGCGGGATCTGTACAGGCAAACCATATCCCCTAATTGAAGCAGCTAAGGATGCTATGTTAAATTCTTTAGGGTAAGACGATTGTAAGAGAAAGTCAAAAATACACTAGTGATTGACTTAAATTGCAAATTTGAATGGGTTGACAATTTATGAAAGTACGTGTAACACTGCCGTTCAAATGTACATAAGTGATTTTTGTGAAATTCGAAAGATAAGTCCGCAAAGATTTACAGTATATATACATATGTTTCTAAACTAGACAGCTACATCATCTTATATGAAACTAGTTGGCCGATTTTTATGTAGGAGAGGTATATATGTGTATATAAAAACAATAGATCTACATACAATAATATATGTACGTTATCCGTGTTTCATAACTTGGAACTTAACCATTAGTCCTAGTTCGAAAACTGCATATAGACGCAGTGAAACACGTTTCTGTATATCAAACCACTTTTGATTATTTTCTTAGACATTATTTATGCACTTTATATATTTTTTTCTCTATAACTATTTGTAGTAAAACTACTTTGAAGTTCTTTTTGAAGAGCACCTAACCATTTCTAAGTCGAACAGTAGCACCCAACACTATTCGTCTGAGTCCAACACAATATCAATTAAATCCTACTAATTCGTGTACGAATCAAAGTAAATTATGTGAAAACATCTCTTATTAGCCTTAAAAAATTACTGAATAACAAACACACATATTTCTCTTATGGACAATTGAATGTTGTGCTTACAAGTTATTTTCGAGGTTAAAAAAGGAACAGGAGAACATGTCATGAAAGTTAGCTTTATATCATACAATTTACTGAAATATTTAAGATAGGCATGCCTAAATTACCACGAATGGAACTATGACTTTTCACAACTCGTTAAGCTATGCGTTAGTATTTCGTTTTCTTCTAATTTGCGTATGAATTATTTTGGTATTTTGGTATTAAATAATAAAATACGTGGGATTATTTACAGTTACAAGCTCCCACTCCTAATACAGTATGCAACCCCGATTTGATGAGTTTACTGAATTGATATGCCTATCATTTTCTGAAGAAACTTAAAGGAATATGTAATATAGATACGTTACACTACATTTCGTCAAAATCACAACTATTTTTGGAAAAGTAAAAACAACCTTTCTTTAACCCACATATACTTCTTATGCCAAAGTATGAATTTATATTAAAAAATAACGGTTATTTTCAAATTTCATGAGTTACATATGTTCGATTTCGTGATTTTCTTTCGATATGTTGGTACACATCTCGGTTGGCAATATCAGCCATTTTGGCTTGTCAGTTTGTTTTTGACAGGTAAAAAAGTTGGTTGTGCATAGAAATTTCTATAAAAAATTAACTAAAATTATAATGACTTTACTCCTTAACCAATAACGAATACTCATCATTACTTTTATTTTTGTTGTCAGGCCCAAAGTAATTCTTTGCTGTCATGAGTAAATCTAGTATAACATACAATACAAAAATAAAAAGATTAAAATAGTTCAAAAAATAAATACAATTTCTTAAATATCTCTTTAGTTTGGGGATTAATGAAGTTTCCAAGTCAAGTGCTCCGCAGAAGCCGTCACATTCTAGAAGTCGCGAGAATTCTTCACTAACACGAAACCGTATTACAACTCCCGAACACAAGTTGACTTATGCCGAACGAAAGGGAGGTTCAAAGCATGTGCAGCCCACACCACAAACTATTCGAAAGAGAATACAATCCATTACTACAAGTGAATCAGCAAATATAAAGTTAACTGACATTGAAGGATCTTCACTATATGTAGGTCAAAGGACAACCACACCACTACCTCCTACAACGCCAGATCCAGGAACAGGTAATCTACAAATTATATTATAATATCGCACATGAATTTACTTACCTACATTTTCTAAAAACATAGGAATATATATGTATGTAGAAATTGGCTTATAAAGTGCCTATAGCTTAAGACATCTTTCGCTATTCTACACAGCCGCACGACTTGGCAAAGATGGCATATGTGCTGAAAAAATTAAATAGTGTTGGATAGTTGCAATTTTCATGAGAAGCAACATTTTATGAAAATTTTCACAAAATGATATTTTTCGTAAGATTACAGTTGCTTTTACTTCAAACAGCTAAACAAAGCATTATATTTTGTAACGCAAAACAAGAAAAACATGGGAAAATTTGATTATTATTTATGTTTTGTTTATAGTTTAATTTATTAGGACAACCAACCCTTTTCTACAGAAAATATCTGGTTATATTAAAAAAGGAGAAAACAAATTTTAGTGCAGATCTTTTGAGCAGTTTACACTCATTGGTCGACTAATCTAATGTTCATTGCATATCGGCTTTGAGAAGATTTTGAAGTTTGGTTTTTTCCGATGTTATGTTGAATTTTCTTGATGATTACTTATTTTTGGCAAACAAAAATCTCCATACATATGTATATCCATTGAATTCAAAAAATAAAAATATTATTTCTAATTAGTATGCAAATTAACTGTAAAAGCACTTCTTCTTTAAAGATTTTAAATGTGAGGATGAAGGTTTCTTTCAACATCCCAGAGATTGCAAAAAATATTATTGGTGCTTGGATAGCGGTCCTTCCGCTTTGGGTATAGTAGCTCATCAATTTACTTGCCCATCAGGTCTCTATTTTAATCCGGCAGCAGATTCTTGTGATTTTGCGCGGAATGTACCATGCAAAAGTAAAAAGTAAGTAGGAAAATATGAAGATGGGAAAAACGTTATATAATATATACATACATAAATATACATAGAGCTGCAACCGCCATTACCTCCACTACTGATAGACCTACTTCTCCTTACAACCGTATAACAGCTGCTACTACGAGATCTACCAAATTCTTTAGAACAACACCCAGAACTACAACTACAACAGTACCTCCAGAAGAAGAGAATGCATACGATGAAGAGCATGAAAATGTTCATTCACCATTTGCCATGCCAAAAGGCTTTGACAACGGTTCGGAAGAAGATCCTAAAGTTATAAAGGAACTGATTACACTTATACGTAAGGTAGGAGGCATTGATGAATTAGAAAAACACCTATTACGTAAAGATGATGGCACCATATCCATTAAAGAATACAGTGCTAGTAGCTCTAGTACTCTAGGACTTACCACACCATCCTCTATTAGTAAATCCTTGTATGAAAAAGTATTAAGCAAACCTAATTCCCTAAACTCATTCCGCAATAATTTTACAACCAGTAACATTTTGCGCAATATTCAGACTACAATCCGAGACAATACACATGATGATGAAAATTCTCATTCTTCAGACATAAAAAGATCAGAAATTTCTGATGAGTTAAGTAAATATCCTTTTATGTTAAGTAGTAGAAACCGTCAGGGACCGCAAAGTGAAGGATTAGATAAGTCGAGTGATTTTAATGGTTTTCTTAAGGAAAAGAAAAAATATATTACTATCAGTCGAAATCGTAATACCAAACTTATTTCTGCTGATGAAGAGGATGACGATGAAAATGAGTCATTTGATGAAATGAATATTAAATCAACATCAAAATCATTCACAGCAAGTAGTCCAGTGTATTCAACAATCAGGAGAACTAAACCATTAACCACTTTTGTGGAAAATGTAATGGACAAGGATGAGAAAGATACAAAACTTGCGGGACGTAGTACATATACTTCAGTGAATAGAAGCCGCGCCAAAGATATTACTACAACAGAATTGAGTGAAGTGTCAGCAGCTGCTTCAAAAAGGTAAAAAACATACAATCTATGAAATATTTAAATCATTCTATCACTTCAAGTATTCATGTTTAAAAAATTTTAATAATTCTGAATGAAAGTATTTAAAATAATTTTAAAATAGATAACTTTTATTATGAGCTGATGACATGAAATTTCAAAACAGCAAATCGTGTAAAGTAATTCTATATTTAGCGAAGGAGAAATTCTTGGGTCTTTTAACAATTTGTAATATTTTGGAAAATATAAAAAGTTTTGGAAAAAAGTGAGACTATAGTATCAAAAATCTCAAATTTTATAAATATTTAACCGCAAATTACGTACGTTTCCTTGTTTACGTTTAGCTTTGTTTAATTTAGTCAATTTATTCAGCTTAATACAAATAATAAAATCTTTGATATGAGTAACTGCGAAAACTATAAATTTATACAAATTAAATATTTACAAGCATTTACTCAACTTGCTATCCAACTCTATTGCTAGTAATTCGAATTTCCTTTAACTTGCTATCAGTTATAGAATTTATGTATCTATCTGCTTTTAGGTATAAACACTTGGAACGTTCACATCTAACGCATTCTTCAAAAGTTCCAGATGACAGCGTATCTCCCAAAGAAGAGAAAAATTTTGAAAATATGGTACATTTTCCCGGTGTTGATATTGAAAATACAGAAACACAAAAAGAAATATCAACAAATGCACAAACAAACTTTGGTAGTGTTGGGCCTAAAAATTTAATAAATATCGAAGAACCAAAAAGGGAAACACTTGCCATACTTACAACATCTACGAAAGAGATGTCATTAACAACGCCTTTAAGTCTTAAAGAAACTAATACATCTGATGCAATATTAGTAACTACAAATGCACCCCTAACCTTCATTACTAACCCGACCACAGAGACTTTACCAAATGCTGAAAATATTTTAAAAGCACCTACTACATCCCATCTAAACGAAACCAATCCTGATGTATCGGAGGATTCCTCCTTCTTAAGCTCCACTCCGCCTTCTATAATGGAGTATTCTCTATATATTAGAGAACCGGACAACAATTTTCATTTGACAGCTACTGAAACGACATTATATCCAACTACAGGAACGATAATTGATACTGACAACTTAACGAGGACGGTTGACTCGGCATACAAAGAGGTAAATCAAGTTAGTAAACAGAGACATAAGGGATTATATAACACACGCACTAGAACATTCAGAACAACATCTCCAAAAACAACTGGAACAATCACAAATGTAGATATTGAAACTACACCTAGTTCAGCCATAAGCACTAATACCAAAAAATTTCTGATTGCAAGAAGGCAACCAACTTTACTAAATAGTTTTTCACAAACGAAGATCACGTCTGCGGTGACTACTACAGATATGCCCAGCACTTCGTCTGTGGAAACTTTAAATGATAATTTTTTGAGTACCGTATCTAGCCCAAGACCATTTGGTTTTCCAATTCGACGTAATAGACCCATAGGCACAACGGGCGTAACCACTGAAGAAATTTCTATTCCAAATGATGAAGTTATAGTCACAAAACAAAAACACAATAAAATAAACACGGCTACTAAGAGCCCAAATAAGGTGAGTTCTCACAAGATAATTCTCTCCCCAACTTTCGTACTGCAAGATCATACACAGCAAATGGATAGCGATGTGATTAGCACGGAGCAGCTTATTTTTAAAGACACTAAAACTAATTATTTTCAAATGCATGTTGTAGGAAAATTAGATGGTATTAACAATAATAATGATAGTTTAAGGCATGTTAATAATAACATAGATAGTAATAATAATTCTACAGTTAAAACTAAAATTCACACTGGGGCAAGCGAAGTAGTAAATGATCTACATAGTAGGCAGAGTGTCCAGCAACCAACAAAACCCATAATAAAAAAAAAACCAATTCCCGAGGAAAGTAGTCTGGAAAGTCGAAAACAGAAAATTAATTCAGATAAAATCTCTACTGGCAATATAGTTTCTGGTAATGAAAAACATAATACTTTTGTTACAAATACAGGTAAATACGAGAGCTTTGAAAATTGTCTAGAATATGATAATTCTTTACAAGAAAATCAGACTCTTAACGAAGATGCTCCTCTTAAAGTTTTCAAATGTTATAAAATTAAAAACAGAGAAGGGCAACACAGGGATAAAATATCCTCAGTGGAAAATGGCGATAGAGATAATAAAACAACCCACTCCCATGCAGCTGAAAATGGTATAGAAAACCATGAATCAAACCGCACCAAAACAGTTCAACATAAGCAAGAAAACATAAACAGTACCAATAACAATAAATCTAGTTTGCAATTCCCTGAAATTACTGAAAACCATAATCGCAGCAACCAGTATAGTGTTCATGAAAACTCTGCTGACAGAATAAGCTACCATACTGCATTAAATAAATCGCTGCACGAACAGAGTTCCGAAAATGAAACTATAGTGGCACAATTTAAGACTGAAGAGAAATCATACAGTACATTGTCAACAAATAAAAATATAGTAAATACAACAGGGCATATACCTCACAAAGCACTTGAGCGCGATAGCGAAGGTGTACATCTCACAGAAAAAGGTATTTCAAGTTTATTTAAACATCAAAATACATCTGAAATCACAGATTTACAAGAAAGAATATATCAGGATGTCTCCAGAGATGGTCCGACATTAAAATATGCAAGTGATATAGAAAAAAGTAATATGCATTTGAAAAGCGAAGCAATATCGTCTCAAATGATAAAAGGCCCTAAAAATCAAAAAGATAATGGTAAAACTAATGATTCCACAGAAATTGGACAACATCAAAACTTTACTCCTGACACTCATATTACAACAACTACTAAAAAGTTTGATCACAGAAAGTTGTGTTTACAGTGTAGTAATTCAAGTGTAGATAAAATAAGGCTATCGAATTGCAAAGAACAAGAAGGAGGAAAAAATAAAAGACAAATTGATAGACAATTAGGATGCAGGACTATTGTAATCATAAAACGTCCTATATTACACAATCAAGAAATTGTCAAGAATACTACAGCACGTAATGACGCAGCAGAGAGAATCGTTGGCTCAGCCAGAACCGGTTTACACATATTCAGTAAAAATAATATCAAAGAAAATAACAAAATTGAATTAAAACTCGGTAATGAATATACGCAAATACACCCACATCACAGAAACCATAAAATAGAACAAATAAAAATACTTAAAAAGCTTGATAATGTGAAAGAAACTAACAACACTAGGACAGACACTGCTGACTCTTTGTCTAAGCAACTGACCATAATTTCAAAAACTATAGACAATGACGTCACACCTTCTGCATACGAAAATATAATGGTGAATGGCAAAAAAGCAGAAAACGATACCACGTATATAACAGGATTGTCTAAAAACCGAGGCTACAAATTGCAGCAGACGTTCGATAATAATGCTAAAGGGAGAGCTTCACTACGATCTTTAGTAAAATCTAATACTGTAAATGAACAGAAAAATAATCCTAAAGCTTTAGGTGGAAACATAAATCAATTTGGAACAGAATACCCCACAAATATTCAAAGTAAACAAAATAGTTCGGAACTAGAAATTAAAAATAATTCATATAGTACTTTTAAACGTAAAAATTCGGTTGTGAACAAACATGCAACTAGAAACCAAACTGCGCAAAATTTTGAATCCCATAAGTTGAAAACACATAATGAAAAAGAAAGTATTCGAGCAGCCTATTCTTCAGATAAAACCATTCAGGAAAACGCGGAAAAATCGACCATTCTTAATCGACGTGGATCTCTTAATAGGCTAATAAAAAATTCTTCTAGACAGACTGAGGAAGTTGAAATATTAGAGGATGGTAGTAAGCGTATCAAAGTAACTGATTTCGAAACCATCAATATCGGAGGGAACAAAGTCAAAACTATTAAAAAAACTAAGATTAAGACAATACTAAAACGTCCACCAGAATATGTAACTGAAGAGGAGAAGACCAACACAACTTCTGCAACACTAAAACCACGCAATAGAGGTACTACCAAATTTGAAAGTAATGATTTGTCATCGTTGTTGGCTTTGGATTTGAATTGGAAATATAACAAAATTTCAGGAGCTGCAAAGAAATCAATGAAATCTAAACGAAAGTTGATTCGAAGACCACCAATTGTTCTGGAGGAGGAATATATTGAAGAATTTGAAGAGAAACTGCCGATTATATCAAAGAACCTATAAATCTAATAGTGGAACCTATCGTATTTTCTATGACCACTACAATTCGTAAACACGATGAGAAACTTAGCACGAAATTGTAGTTGTTGAAAGTTGTTAAGGAAGAAGAAATAAAAATATTGACGAGCATGCGAGACAATTTTACATTTGAATATCACATAGGTCTAGAAAAAAGAATCGATTACTTACATCAATTAATCGAGACTATCAGCAGAAACTTGAATTCCCAACCCAACATATTTTCACTATTGAAAAATGAAAAAAGAAAAAAGAGCTTAGATAACTATAATGATTCTACTAAAGTTTATCTTCCATACACAATGCTAATTTACAGTTAAGAGTACATCTCACTGATCTTGACAGATATAAAAATATCCCAAAAAAACAAGCATCGAAATTGAAATGCTACAACCTGTAGTTTTATTTACCAAATTCCAATATCTACTAGAATCTGGAACAGTTGAGAAAGATATTTATTATTATTCAATTTTCATAAATAATCCATTAGGTACATACTCCTCTCATACGTAGACTCAAACTCTTACTACGAACAATTTAATCAAGAATATTTTTAGGGAAGAACCGACTCTTAACTATGTCAATTCATCATTTGCAACTGTTGATAATGAATAAAGTCTAGCAAGAATTTACACCAGGGTCAGAATAAACACTAGTTTTAATACTATACCTCAAAACCATATGAAATAACAATATATAACATAAATAATAAGGGGTCAAAAACAAAATTATCAGATACTAACACCTACAATAGCACCGTAGCCAATTATTTACACAAAACTAAAAATAATTTAATTCAAAATTATATTTACTCAGTACATAGTCACATATATCCAGATTGTGTAATTACACCTAGATAACCAATATTGGCCAAATTCATTATGATAATAACGGGAAGACAAAATTAATAATAGTAATAAGTACAACACTAATAGTACAGTAAATATAGTAATAAGGATTTCAATGGAGATGATAATTTTTCTAAACGCCGTTTTCAGAGATATCAATTTCAACACATAACAACTCCAACTGCAGTGACTGAGTTATTTGTAGAGCAGAATGGAGATAGTGACGCAAATAAAACTCAGGTAAATTTAAATGATGCTAATGAACCTGAACGGGAAATCGACACAAATATACCCAAAACAACTGCACTTACAATAAAAGGGAATTCTACTTTAGCGGTAACACCTTTGCAAAGACGCATTAAAGTTTTAAAATTAAAACGTCGCTTGGTAGCAAATATTAATAAAAAAAATACAAATATGACTCTCAATGCAATTGCAAGTAATGTTACTAATTTAAATGCTAGGTATGCAGAAAACCAAAATATACTTAAAGTTAGGAGTAATGCAATAGATTTAGAAGTAGAAAACTCTGAAACACTGACTAAAGTCGAAGCCAATAACATGCAAACGCCAATAACAACACAAACCTCTCCTCCTGTAACTAAACATGTACGAAAGATAATACGTAAACTAATAAAGCCGGGTAATAAAAAGAATATAGCGAACACCAATGGAACTGATTGTAAGCAATCTGGAGAACAAAACGCTACAAACTTTGATTTCAATCGCAACACTTTCTTACAGTTATCATCACAAGATGGAAAAAGTGAAAATAATGAGCAGGTAAACAATTGTGATGTACTGATGGGAAATGTTGACAACGAGAAGTTAGGTAATCGACAAAGTGAAGGAAAAGTCACATTACCCAAGGCAGCGTTTAGAACAAATATAACTTCTGCATTAGATTTCACTACAAGGAAAAAATTGCGGCTTTCGGAGAGTTCTAAGCTAATTAAAAACAGTGATGAAAGTGAAAATGTCCGGAAATTTAAGGATGAGGAAGAAAAACAGGAAGGTGCTATATTAGTTGCGTCAGAACAAGAGAAGGAAATAGCTGATCATTTAAGGATCGTAAAACATGGAAATGATTCGATTGATCCTTTATTAAAATTACGCCACAAAATTAAACAAGATTTGGTAAAAGGAAATAAAGAAAAAGTCGTTTCAAGTACACCCCTTATGCCCACTAAGGAAGAAGATGAACTTAAAAATGGTGATCTTCTATTCAAAGAACGAAATAAAATTAAGGAAATTTTTAAATATGGTCTAGTGGAAGAGCCGTTTAGTGATCGCTTAAAGGCTAATATATATAAATCAGAACTTGATGATAATGATGACAATCAAGATCAAGGCGTGGTTAATATTAACCGAAAAAAAATATTAGAGACTAAAAATACACCTCTTATACTTAAATACAAAGTTGAAGATGATGAAATGGGAACAGAGACTACAACAGAAAATGTAAAATTGCAAATGACTCATGCCAAGGTGAAAACTAGTCTGGAGAAGAGTAATCAAAATGAGAAACTAGTAAATTCCAGCAGTGATATCTCATTACATTCTGATGATTTGAGAGAGGATAAGGAAAATGAAACTTTAACAGATTCAAAGGAAATGTTTGCGAAAGGCGACATGTTTGAAGTAGACAGTTCGCTTTCTACTAGGAAAGTTAATTTATTAAAGCACAACTTAGAAGCTAGGAGGCCCTATATTGCAACCACACTACACCCTACCTTTCCTACTTCCACAAAAACCGTTACAACTACCAAGAATAGAAACGAATATATCTGGTTGAAAAACGGAAGTCGTAATACCAATGAAAACTTTGTACTTACAACACCCGCATACGATAAATCGTTAGGAACTAATCGAGAAAAAATATTTCAAAATGGTCAAAATAGTAAGGAAGAGGATTATAGAGAATTTGATGAGCATCCAGTACAATCGATTAAACATAGATCACAAAATTTATTTGATAGAATAAAATGTACAGTTTTAAAAGAGTATTCAAATATTTGCAAGGAACAGGTTTCCGATGTTAATGAAGATGAAGAGCAGAAGGAAGAGCATGATTTAGACATAGACCTTGACGAAAATGATAGTGGAAGTACGCAGGAAGATGATAAGGCAATCGCCAAAGACCACTTTTTTAAATATAATTTTAAAGGTAATCGCATACCAATCGGTGACACCAAACCAGCGATGAATGTAGTTCCAACAACTAAAAAATCACTGTCTCGTGTAGTCAATATGCCTTATAGACCAAGTGCCCATGTTACAATCACACCTAGAAAAAGAGATAGCCGATTTAAATCAACCGAAAAAGCTCGAGTGGTTAATTTTCCTCCAGACTTCTCCGTACCAATTCCTAATATTAAAGTTATGGCTAATGACTTTGAACGAAAAACTGCACTAAAACCTACTAAACATGCTCCATTTATTAATACTAATATAAGAGCATATGAGCGTAAATATACCGGACGTTCCACAGAGGCTCCTATTGACGTAGGTAGTGACAAAAATCTTCTAATTGATGATCAGAACACAGAAATAAGAAATGCTCATAGTAAAAACATATTCCACATAGAAGGCGAGAAACACACACCGCTAAAACCAAATGCGATTATATCATTGGTCACACCAAATTTAAATACACAAGAACAACGACAAGAAAGAAATATAGAATTTAAAAGTAATGATAATCAGCCTTCTGTAAAAGTTTTTGCCACCGCTACCAAAACCATCACTTCAAACACCGACACAGAAAAACAGGAACATAAACAATTGATCACACGGAATAACACAGGAACTAGCACTCATAATACTGACGATACTAATCAAAGTAATACTAACAATCTTAATGAAATTTTTTCACAGGATAGATTTCCGTCCACTTCAGTACCCCGTCCAACATTATTACATATTTTCACACTGGCGAATGGAGAACCTACAACCCAAAATCCATTGAGTTCTGTTTACCAAGTTCCACCCAGGGTAAGACAAGAGAGTGCAAATGCAAAACATAAGGTAGTCGAAATCAATCGTATTATAGAAGTCAATTCCAAAGAGGAGAAACTAAAGAGAAAATCAAAAACAAACATTATTGTTCCCATAGAAGGATCTCAAACTTATAAGGTCGAATCCTTGCCACATATTGAACAGTTGGGTGAGATAAGTGTCGCTAAATACGTTCACAGAGTAGATGGTAGTGATATAAAAATTGAAGGGCGAAGTACTGTCACCAATTACACTCCAACAGACCCCACTTTTTCCGATATATCACATCCAGTACACTATTCTTTGTCAACTGCAAACTCAGAAAAACGTTCTGGAAAAGAACTGATACCTGAAGTTTTAAGGGAAGCGATTGAAACATCTACCATTTCGCTAGAAGGTCTCTTTGACAATTCTCGTAAAGGTAAGGTTTTAAATCCTATAGAAAGTGCAATCTTCACCCAGGAAGAAACAGATGTTAACAAATCATATGATAAAGAAATAAATTCTACAACAAAACTTCCAAGTAACGGAAATTCGGATATATTTAAGTCAGTATCATTCAATAAAACTCGAGAAAATTGGGAGCCTAACAGTAAAGAATTTGAAACCAAAAAACACGCCTTGGAATCTACTACTATAGAAACGGCGAAATTCTCTTATTCTACGGCAAATGAAATCACCACACTGGCACCCAATATTTTAAATACAGAAGCAATAACAGTCACATCGGAAAATACGAAAGTTACCGTACCAACTTCTGTTTCATTCCCACAATATGTAAGACCTATATTACCCTTATTACGCCCTGAATCCAATGAATCCTCACCTCTTGTAATATCCATAGCAAATTTAGACAAAGTTGTACTCAGTAAAGTGAAAAAAGGTTGATGGTGTAGTACTGAAACCAGATGAACAAATCCTAAATTCAACAAAAAAAGAGAACACCAAAACTTAACAATTTCGAAAAGAAATTCCAATAACATTAGGAACAAAGAAATTACTTATTAAAAATCACAGAGATCAAACTCAACCACAACACAACTCTGAAATAAATTATCCTCATGCCGCCTTTCTAGTCGCAAACTCTGTAACCCAAATTGATAACCAGCTTTCAAACGAAACCAAAGTCACAAAATATTTTAATAACAAGCTCATTCAAACAATACAAAGTAAGCGTTACACTACAAATGAGGGTATTGGTGATAGTACAACTAGTAACACTATTGGTAGTAAAATAGGCGAAGCTGTTAGCTTCAACTCGGAAACAACAATCATACGTCACAAAACAAAATCGGTAAGGAAGAAGAAACGTACAATATTTTAGGTCGAGGCTTCAAGGAAAAGCTCTAAAAGAAGGTGAAGCATAAAATAGACAGGTTTTGGAGGTTTTAGCTTTACATATAATCTTTTTGTTTTGTTTTTTAAATTAATATATTAAGAAAACTTTTTTGTGTATCCTCGTCAAATAGCTCGTCACAATAACAACATTTCATTTTAAAACTACGCCTGTAAGAAAGAAGTTACATACGTGCACAAAGTTATTCAATTTCAATTGAAAACTACTCTTTTACAAAATTTTTATTTGATAAGCTTTGGAATCAAACTCGAACAGGTTATTGAATTTACTATTATACCTACATATGTAATAAGATATAAATTTGTTGTTATTACATACATATTATTGGGAGTCATTACATACATGCATAACTATCAATTGAGCTTACTTAATTAGTTTGTATTTTGAAACAATCACATATATAATTGGCTGCGTTTGCTTGTTTTGCAACTGCGTAATTTTTAAAATAAAAAAAAGCATCTACCAAGATTATTTAGTGATTAACAAACAAAATTACTGTTAATTTATTAAAATATTTGTGCACAAAATTATTTACTTTTGCCATATTTTTCTAGATTTTATTTAAAAAGTACCTTTTCACAACTTTTCAAAAATGTTGATATATTTTGTACATTAATTTTATTGTTAAAATTAAATATTTTTAGAATTCTTTATTTAAAACAATTTACTTAACATGTTTTCAAATCACTAATAAATAAATAAAAAAACAGCTGCAATTTTTTAAAATATAATATGAATATATTAAAAACATATACACCTTTTTATTCTTACTAATTTAGAAACATAATAATTTTTTGTAAACATATTTTTTTTTACACATATACTTGCTTTAATACGTATGAAATCCACCTCATTATGTAATGGTCTCTAGAGGTAGTCACAGCATTCCGGGTATTATCAGTTGCAAATGCACCAATTGTTAAACAATTGTTAACTTTGTTATCTTGGTGTAAATATTCTACGATTTCACAAGTAGTAATAAAAATTTAAAATTAAATTTGGAATATGTTGAAATATTTATGCGAAGAGAGTTATGAACAAAACTTAACGAAAGTGTTTAAATATAGGCGTAGTGAAACAAATTAATGATATTCATTGGGTTCCAAAATTATGACAAATTCTTTGAATATTACAATGACCTTCATACTCTTTCGATTATATACGAGTATTTACAAAACGGGAGACACCGATGAAAGGGAAGCGTTTTGCTACGGTAGACTACTTTGAAGGGGAGAAGATATTTATTCCTAAATAAATACTTGGAAAAATTGAAAATAGCGATTATTTTTTGATCACATCTCATAGATATACGCCGAATGCAGATTTGACAGAGTTTTTTTGAATGTATTCTGGCTTGTAATATTTTATTTTTCTTCCGTTAATTTGTTTCAAATTGCACGCGAATATGTACACACATCCATATAACAAATTGCATATCCGTAATAGATTGGAATACACCTGACAGATTGGCATTACTAATTTTTACGTTATTCTACTTATTTCAATTATGTATATTAGAAATAGCGTACAAATATGTGCGAACTACTTCTACTTATGTATATATAGTACATAAGAAACAATTCTAATGCCTATTACGAAATTGAATACACTTACAGGGGCGACAATTTAAACAACCAGTTTAAACCTTTAAAAAATGAGTATATATTTTGTCCCTTTTTTGCGATTTGAGCAAATTTTTCTAATACTTTATACAGAATTATGTCCAAACTGTATATATCAGTACATAATAAAATTTTTATTCAAATTTATTTACATATTTACATTTTATTTACATTTCTTATTTATCTTAAGCCTTTAACCAATAATTAATTAGCATCTTTTTTTTATTGTAATTCAGTATATTAAGCATATAACATAAAAAAAATAATTTTTAATCATTCAAGATACTTATTTTTTAGTAATTATTGTTAGTAATTAGCTATTTTTTATGTGGCATAGATAATATGAGGTTGTGATACTTTTCAAACCAATCGAATTCCGAGCTAGGTCGATCCAGGTTTCCATCGTTTGTTAGATTTATATGAGTGTGTACATCGCGCTTTAAATTTTCTATGGGGTTTAAATCTGGGGATTGTGCCGGCTATGATACCACATCAATTACAATCAAAAATTTATTTTTCTTTTGTAACATTAACTATGGCGTTTACTTTAGACTAGTGTTTTTATTTTTGACCGGCGTTGCTACGACATAAAATAAAATTCGAATGCGATTATGAAAGCCTTATAGAATACCAATTTTCTTTCGCATCGTATTTCATTTGAGCATCATATAGACTTTTGCCACTCAATATAGAATAAGCCTCCTAGTTGTAGTATAATAAACTTCCAAAGCCAACAACATGGAAACCCTAGGAAGATTCATACAAAGAATGAAATGTATAGAATAGGAAAAAGGATTAACAAACATATGGAAAAAGATTTTCTAGTAAAATTGTATGAGTTGCAAGCAAAACTGAGTAGTCTACAAATTAGAGAGAAATCAATGAACGTCACCCCGATCACATATCGGTATTAATTAAAAGTATTGTATTCATGACGTCCTGTTATAGATAATGTAGAGAACATAAATATCATCGCTATACATTTTGAAAGAGAACAAATAAAAACAAGTTATTTCTAGTTCTAATTCATTCTTTTCATATATTAATATTCATTGAAATACACATGTATTTTATGGTATGCACATCTATATAAAAAACTTCAATTAATTTGTTTAAATAAATTATCAGCACAAGTAAATTAAAAATGTCTCAATATTTGTTAATATTTGTTCTATTTGTTGTTTCTAAATTTTTTTTTTATCATCGCATATATTTTTTTTGATGCTGAGTTATTTTTTCCCATTGCAAACATTTTTGTAAATTGTGAACCGTCAGAGTTGAAAATTTGCATTGAGTCGTTAACAAAATTTGTGCCGACAAACCAAACCCAATATAAGATAATGTCGCTGTTTTGTTACCTCTCATGATACCAAAATTTTATCTGCTTTCATTTAAAGTGTCGATGCCGTCAACGGCAATCCAGTATTTAAAGTAAGAAAAATCGATGCCTCCAATGATACAGTTAGCGATACAGCTTATGTCAGCGATATAAGATAACCAGAGCCACCCACAAGGCAAATGAACATCATTTATGGAGTCTTTCAATTATTGTCTTATCATGGCTCATCTAGGTGTGACAAAAATATTAGGGATATTAAAACAACCGTTTTATGGTTTGGATATCAGTATGCATTGAGTTCTGGATAGGAAATCGTGTACAGTATATCTTTGTTAAATAGCAAAAAACAGATGTCCTTTAGTGATGGAGTTCACCAATAAAAGGATTGAAATATATGCCATTACACACCTTTATTAACCACTTCGTGAGTTAATAGGTTTGCTAACAGACCTGCTGTATTATACGAATTTCAATCAACAACGCTACTATGCTCCCATTCTGATAGTATGGTGGAAGGTCTCAATAGCACTCTGGAGGATCCCTTAAAGGTATTTTCAGTATTCATAAAAGGTTGCAAACAAATTATAAAATCATCATCGTCAAAAGAAAACCAAGAAAGCTCTTGCTTCGAGTTCTCAATTTCTCAATTTCTCAAATTTAATTAATTACTACAGTTACATTAATTAAGTCTAACATGTTGCTGGTAGCAGCCAAGCATTTTAATTTTTGTTTTTTTTTTTTATCCAACTCAACAAAGCTTTCGGCTTGTCCGCAGGAAAACACCCAGTTTCTAGGCTAGAATCGAATCCGCAACCTCTATATTAGTAGACTGTATATTATTCATTCACCTACGGCACCCTGTACTCGTAATACAAAACCAGATGTTTTCTGGTTGCAAAATTTAAACAAATATAATTCATTTATTTGGTAGTGTGGAAAAGGCTTGATTGTCATAATAAATTAAAATGTAAAGAAAACTTTACTTGAAGTAAAAGCAACTCTGATCGCAAGAAAACTATCATTTTATAAAAATTCTTATGAATTTTTGCTTGTCATAAGAATTGCAAATTTTATCTTACACTATTTCATTTCTACAGGATACATTGTAAATTTGTCGAATCGTACGACTGTGTAGGATAGTAAAACAAGGCCTTTAAGGTCATCAATAACATAAGTATAACCATATATAGTAGTGTTGCCGATATAGAAGAATAAATAAATGTACTGCATGTCATGAAGTAAAAGGAAGATTTTATTTCTATGACTTCGCTTACATAGTGAAATAATGACTAAACACGACTTGAACACAAATGCGAACAAATAAAATTCAGTTTTCAAACCTTTCCACAAATATTTTTGGAAAATGGTACAGTAAATTTATAAATTTTGTTTCCAAAATCAGCATTTTTATAGAATTTTAAAAGCACAAGTAGCAAAAAATGGAAAAGTGAACAAAGCCATAATAATTCCTACTTTTTGTGATTATAATCCTTTGATATACATATGTACAAAGTTAAGAACGCGCTTTGGTGAAATTTATACATACATACATACATACATATTTAGCAATAAATAGAATTTAGAATCAGTAAACTGCTTAAAACAAACACTACAAAAATACTTGAATACAAAAATCGTACTGTGCAAAACAAACAACTCCAACACTTCTATCAAATCTTTAAATCCCTTTTAAGTTATGTAAATAAGTTTTTTATAACTTTCTTAAATTAAAATTTTTTTTACACCTTTTTATCAAACGCCTTCATAACTTAAGGTGCGCACACTAGCAACTATTCAAAGCAATAATATTGCCGTAACTAGAAGGCCATTATTGAGTGTGCGTCGGCGCGTAATCGATTTATCTACTACTGCTACTGCAGTATCCAATAAACAACGTAATAAAGTGCCAACTTCAACAATGCAACTGGCAAATATGAACCATGGATATATAATAAATTCGACATTCAAACTCTTACGAACAAATCGCCCACCGGCACTTAAAGCTACTGTTGTAGATGTAACAACCGATGTAGCTGTGACATTATTAAACGATTTAAAATTAAGCCCAACGTTGAAAACACCCTTAAAAACCCAATCGGCAGCCGGTTTAAAACAAAAATATCCAAAAATACGATTATCAATATCAGCAGCCGAAAATTCAAGCTATGATACAGGTGAGATATTCATAAAATTGTTGTATAACAAAGATGAGTAATAATGCTGACCGACAAGATTAATGTTTATTATAATAATGTATTATAAAAATATTAAATCAAAATATTCTAAATAGCTTGTTCAAACTACAAAATTTATAACAAACTCTATTCCTGAATTATTATATTGCAGTATGTACTAAATCATTAGCAATAGGTCCCAATTCTATATTTTCTACATTTCTTATGTTTAGCTGCTTGCCAGCTTTGCGTTAAACATAAACTGGCATTAATGTAATTTATTACAACAACAAAATTTTGCTTCCAGTATATTTATTTTATTACTCACGTTAAAGAGGATTGCTTGCTTTGTGTATTCGGGAAAAAACATGTTTCGTTATGTTTTTAATTCGCAGCTTATAGCTGCATATGCTAATTTAAAAACATAACCTTTGTAAGATGATCTGTCATCTTCATTAGATCGCCAGTGTGCATCAGCAAAGCCGATCAAGTCGACATCTGCTGCATTATATTGTAGTAATTTTTAATTATCAGCAAACTCTTCTTCAGGCAAAACAATGTTATCTCCCATAGCAAGTATTATATTGACTTAATACGCTTTTTTAACCTAACGATTAATTGATATACATCTGCTCTTATAACCACTGCTAAATATACTAGATCCTCAAACAGGTTTGTTACGGTAAAATTTCTTGTTCCTCTTTTTTACACATATGCATTATTAATAATTTATTAATTAACAAATTATGGAATTTCCATAAAAGAAAACTGTTAAACTGTTAAATTTTTTCAGTTCAACTGAAAATTTCATTTCCGTCAATGGTATTCTCCAAAAGCTATCAATCTTTATCCCCTTTACTTTCCTTATTCACTTTATTATTTTTTTTTTTAATTTTTTTTTTCGCCTTTAAGATTTTTTGTTGTCAATATGAATTATTGTTAAAATAATTCATTTTTCACTGATATATAATTTTTAAAATTAAAATTTTATACGCCTATTATTACTTATTAATAAATTCAATTGAAAATGGATATTCTCAAAATCATGACATTCAGGCAATTCAAAAAAAATCTTGCAAATCCTTTGGGGGATATACAATTCAAACGTGCGTACCATATATACACTCAATTATTGCTAAAAATTGTGTTTTGGAAAAAAAATTAAGTTTTGTTTTCATATTTTTCTTCTTCCGTCATTAAGAGGGTTTATCCAGTGCTTGCAAAAAGGAACGCTAGTGGCGAAAATGGAGAAAAGTATTGAAATAAAAAATTATTAAACAAAACTTCCCAAGAATAGAAGATATAATAATTATATTCAAAGTATACTATAAGAGATTAATATAAGTTGATGCATTTCGTCTTGATTTAAAAAATAGAATCATTACAAAAGTACGAAAAAATTTAAAATTGTGTTATTAAAATCAACAGAGTTTAATTATAGCACCTATAGCAATAAATAAAAATAATAATAAATTCATAATAAAAAATAAAGAAGTTTTAATTTTTCAAAAACTCGAATATAACGTATATTTAATATCAGAATCACTATAAAACTGGTCAAAACTGTTTTTATTTATTTGTTTAGAAAAGATATGCGAGCGAAAAATAAACAAGTTAAAGGGTTGTTATTTTGTATTTAAAGAAATTTGTGTTAAGTAATGAAAAGATCAAATGTGTTAAATAACGAGAGATGTTATTTAAATGTAAAAGAAAATCTACTAAACATAACTATTTCACATTAATTACAACTACCGTTTGCTTATTTTTGTATTTTATGTTCATTACAGCTACCATTCATCCACGTAGACGAGCCCCTTTAATTAAATCATCTGTAAAAAGCCAGGAGCCAACAAATATTGCAATGGAAACAATAAATTCAGCAAGACCATACATCGATCGTTTAGAAAATGATGAGGCCTCAGATCAAGTGGCCAAATCAAGCATACATAGGAGTCGCATTAATCAAATTAATGCAACAGAACATGATGACGACGAAGAACAGTTATTTGCCAGTATTAAAAAGGTTGAAAAGGATGACAAATACTTTACAACACCCCCTTCAACCACCAAAGCGCCGCCACCAGAATTAAACACAAAATTTAACTATGACGATATTATTACAAGGCGCATGGATAGCACTGGAGCTCTACAAAAACCTTCAACTCTTATTAGTACTATCCCAATTTTTAAAAGCCCAGCCGACACAAAAACCCGTGCAATTAAAAAAAGTATTTTCTTATCTTTAAACGATTTCAATTACCATGGATTGGCTTATTTGCCGTCATTTAATTTCTTGGTTTTTTTTCAACATTTCAGGTAAAAGAATTATAAAAAGCAAACCAAAGAAAACTACGACTAGTTCCGAAGAATTACAGGCCGCAAAACAAAGGGGACAACTTACAAATCAACAATCACTCCAAAGAACAAATGGTAGTCAAAGAAACTTGATGGTCAGTAAATCGCCTCAACATGGCAGAATATATCGTCCAAATTTGGACTACGATTATTATGATGATGGGAATGCACGTTTAGTGGGCAATAAAAGTGGTCAGCAGGTGAGGATACACATATGCATATAGTTTACTTAAAAAATGCATTTAAGTTTAAAACGTATATGATACAACAATATTGCTTATAAGATACACAAGTATATAAATTATCCTAAAAGTAGAACAACAGTTCTAGCTATTACTGGAATATTAAAAAACTGTTAATTGGACCAAATTTGGAAAAACTTAGCCAGAAACCCCTCTTACAAACAAAAACAGTTTTAATGAAATTTAAACACAACCACTACCAGGGTTATACTTTGTAAATTTCTTATTGTTTCAAGGTCAGATGCGGGAGAGAAACTACGGATTATTTTTAAATCTGATTTCTAAATAATCTACATCGTTTTTGAGTTTTTCTTATTAGTTTTAAGAAATCACACCGTGCAACCCTAACTTAGATGCCATGAACGCATAAAATGTTACTGATTGTATGTTTTACTTACTTTCTTCTTTACGTTATGTAGTTGTGTATATGCCTCCCTAAATGATTGTATCTTTTCCAACTTTTATATACACAATGAATTTGTCTTTACTATTAATAGTCCTCATGTAAGACATTCAGTATAATGAAGTATGGTTTTGATATCACTATACCATATACGCAGCGGTTTTATTTGCATAACCCTATTTTTTGATATAATAAACCCATTATCAAAGGTATCACTTACAACCATTATGTTTTATAATAAAAAATACATTTCAATTCTCATATTTTTAATATTCTGATTCTTTGTATATTTTGTAAGTTAAGGAAAATATATATTGTTAAATAGAGGTTAAACACTACCAAACTTCACTAAGATGTACTATAATTACAGTAATATTTAAATTTTTTTTGTATGGGATCATGATGGCGCAGGATTTCTATTAATGAAGTGGTGATACGTACTTGCCGTAAATAGAAATAGCAGGGGAAGCCTTATTCGGTTTTTGATCAGACAGACTTCATTCTTTGACGGTTTTCGTCAGAAAGTCCAGAGACGTTCTTGGAGTCCGGTTCAAGTGTAGAAAAGAAAATCTTTTTTCTTTCTTTTTTCAATTATTTAAATTTGTGTTGTTATTGTTTATTTTAAGATTTACTGACAGGATAGACATTTAATATAACAATGATAAAAAAAATATTTTTTTAATTATTTTATATTTATATTCCTGAATTTAAGTAGACAAACCTTATTTATTTACGTCGTCTAAGCAAAACTCGTTTGCTTGAAGTCTTGGACAGTTTTTTTTTTACTTACGCCCGTGTCACTTCCTTAATTCAACTCGAATACCTTAAATTATACTGCTTGAAGTTATACAATAGTATATGCAAAAATACCGAATCACCATAAATTCTGAATGATTGCAAGAACTATAACTTGGTTGTTATAAGTAAGGTATAAGATTATTTGTTATACGAGTATAAGAGTATTTATTATACGAGTATAACAATACTTATTATACGAAAATTAAAGTATTTATTATACGAGTATAAGAATATTTATTATACGAGTATACTCTAATTGTAGGAAAAATTTTTATATATAAACAAATTTAGAATTTAAAAAATATGTAAAAGACGCATTCAAAAACAGGCAACTTAATGTATCTGCTTTGTTAAAAATGTGTATGTATATATGATGCTTTAAAATATTCTATCGAGTGAATTTTATGTCACTAGAATAGTGTTTACACATATTAAAGGCGCATTCAAGTTGTTTATTGAAATTTATATAAAATTCTTTCTTTTATCTTTTCTTGTTTAGCCAAAAGTTATCCTTCACGGTGCTGGCATAATAGAATGTTTGGACCAAGGTAACTTCCCACACCCATTATCGTGCCGCAAATTCATTTCGTGTGCAAAGTTTGAAGCCAGTGGTGTTGTTGGCTGGGAATATACATGCCCCAAAGGCTTGAGTTATGATCCTGTAGGCGGAATGTGCAATTGGGCATCTGGATTAGGATGTAAGGAGTAAATCAGAGGAAAATTTTTTCTACATATTAAAAACTAATACCGACAACGTAGAAAAATGCCTAGAATACTTAAGCTTACAAGATAACTATTTACTTATTTAAGAATTGAAAGTCAGACGTATTACATCTAAGAAATTGTTCAGACAAAAAATTAAATTGCCCCAATTTTTTTAAAAAAATGAGGTGTGCTAAAACGGTAATATAACTTAAAATATCTTTTAGTGAATTATCATACGCAACTCTCCGGAAAGAAAGTTTACTGTTTTTTTACAAACAGAAAATAAATTATAGCAACACCCTTTGCTCAGTAATCACACCTCAAAAACTGTTCCATTGGTCATTGGTCATTGGTATGCTTATACCATCAATTTATAAGTTGAATACATCTTATGATAAATTCAGACACGATCTGGACTTCAATTCTAAAAAAAATTAAACTGTGCATTGTAGCTACATGTTTGAACCGGCTATCAACCCTAAATAATAACACACGAAATATTGAAAAAAATTTACCACTTAAACAATAACTCAAAATACTTAATAGTTTTATTCGAAATTTGTTTTATAATTATTTTCTCAAGTTTTTTTCTGCTTTTCTTAAAAGAGTGATTTAATATATTTAATACACGCACATTTAAGATTTTCTAACATTACATTTTTAAATTTTAATTATAATGTTAATTTAAGCTTAAATTATCTATTTCTGTTTATTAAATTTCTTTATCCACTCTTGATACAACTTTTTTTAAATATATAATTATAATTACAAAACAGTTTCTCAATTCATTCAGACTTTAAAATAAAAAATTATTTAAAAAGACTTCGAAATATGTATACACTATTTGTTTTAAACACTCTGATTACTGCAAAAAACAACACGCTTCTTCTTTTATTAAAAGAAGATTCCGATTAAAAATAAAAAACTTTGTTGGTCAAGCGATTCCCTACTGGATTGGTATGGAAGGCTCCCAAACTTTTACCTAACTCTTGTATTGTTTAAGGAATATTGTTATACATTTTCGATTTAAAAATTCCTAAAAAACCAAATTGTTGTTGGCCAATTTACAGATCATCTATTTCGAACTTCTCATTTTCTTCTTTTTTTCGAAAGTCAAGAATTGAAATGCCGACATAAAGAATCATTGGGTCACCATATTATAAGTCTTTAAATAGAGATCTTGATGCATAAAGTTGGGTCACTTACATCACTTGATGTTAAAATGCTGCGAAGAATAATGGATATTCTTCAATACCTCTTATGTTATGTATGTTTTCATGGAGGAATTCATTTTATTAAAATTTCTCAAGTTTGATGGCACAATTTGTTGGATAATTTACTTTACCGAATTTTGTTCTAGGTTTCCGGATTATATAATGAAAACTTTTGCCGTTTCCCTTCCTGTAACAAGCTTACCGGAATATTTATAAATAAAATAATTTAAAAATAATAATTTATAACAATAAATGTATAATTAAGACGACAGTTCGATATAATTACTAGCTAATATCATATATTATATTACTATTTTTCCCATGTGATTAAACCTAAAAATAGTTCTTGCTTAATAGGTCGCCGCTTTTGTAACCTAGTGTTCCTAAGATTAGTTAAAATGGGCTAATAATTTTAAGCTGTGTGTTGAAAATCGTTTTCGATCCTAAAGCGACATATTTTCAAAACAGTTCTGATCCCATAACAATTTTTTTTGTATGCTTCGTGTTTTATATAAAACCAAATTCGATGCCATTTTTGGTTTTGCTGTTTAAGTACGTACATGTGAATGCATTCTTGTACCTTAAATATAAATACATAAGTATGTACATATGTATGATTCTTCATTCTGCGTCGGTATAATCGTCTTCCAAGAATAACCCCGCTGCTATCGATTTCACTTTTTTTAACTAAATTTTTCTTTTGATATGATATGTAGAAAACTAAAGCTTCTCTCTGGCACTTAATTGATGTGTTTAACTAATTATGGTTATCACAATATTGGTTTTATAAAAACTTTTACTTCTTATAGTTTATTCTTATATAGACATATGCAGAGATGGATAAACTAATGCGAAACACAGACCCTTCAACTAAAAAAATTGTTGCAATGTTAACAATATAAATATTGTATCACTGTAAAATTTGGCCTTAATATCAAGAGAATGATATAAAATTGTAACTTTTTTTTTTGTTTTTGTAATAGAAATAGAAATTTCTTAGGTATATTTCGCAAAATAGAATATAATAGAAAAAACACAACATTTTCAACATCATTGCAGGATATTTCTCTCTCACTTTGTGTGACAAATCATCTTTCGATTATTTTTGTGTCTAGAAATAATTACTCAATTGCCAAAAAAAAAAATAATAATAAAAAAAAGAGCAGAGAAAAGGTTGTCCTATCTATTCGCAAACTCTGTTTTAAAAATTATGGGTATATTTTCAAATCTTTTGAACATACATCTGTACACTATTACAGTTTTTCCCTTAAAAGTTGACCAATATTTAGTTGAGTAAAACCGAGTTTCTACATGTTATTGTTTGACTAGTTGCCAAATGTTTTGGAACTGTGATACAGCTGTAAAATAAACATTTTTCTTATGACTTAATAATAACTTAATAATTTAGTTACTTAAGTGCCTTAATATGTAAATTAACTATACTCTTCTGTTTGGAATGCCAAAAGAATGTTGGTGTTCGATAATAAAATGTCTACTGCGGATGGCCGAAGTTGGTGTACATTCTGACCAAATCTTTTAAATATTAGAAGCCACCTACAAAAAAAAATTTTACTTCGTATTTTACATATTTTTTTTTTATCTTTAATAACTATCCTCTCCAGTAATTACAATATTAATGAGCAAATTCACATACCTCTGTAAATATAAATGTATGTATTATACGAAACAACTTACCGACAATTCCTTTGATATAGTTACATTAATACTGTATAAAATTATTGGAAAAAGATTAATAAAATAACCCATAAAACATCGAAAAATACGTTTTATGTATTATGAAAAATTGTTTTCAAAGAGGAATTTCACAATTCATAAATATTCAGAACTTTGAATCTTATATTGAAATAACATATATGTGTATTCAGCGCAGTTAATAATATCATTATTATATATATTTACAGCTTAATTATATATCTGATATAATTTCAAAAAATAATTCAAGATTCCATTCAACATCCCCAGTCCCAGTAATTGAAATTTTATAGAAACCTTCTTGCAAATGATTTGGAAAGCCATCTTGAGAAAATTGACAGGCATCAAATTTATATGTCTTCTTTTCTAGTGGTGGTACAAACTGGTCTTCGAAAACTGGCATGTCTGAGCAGTCCTTCAAGGAATCCATAATCAAATCTTTATAGTAGGAGTTAATGATTTTATAGAAATGCCCTTCGGGGACTTGAAATGGCAGTATTTTATAATCGCCATCACCTTGTGTACTGCGAAAGCATTTAGCAGCTACCTATTTAATTAAAGAATTATTAAAAGATCCTCTAGGATAATGTGAATTTCTGAACAGATGCATACATTATTGGAATCTCCTTGAACAATGTCATAATTAAATAACACTTCTCCGGAAATTGCATAGGTACCACGAGAAACACGTTTAATTTCTAAACTACATTTGAATTTTTCAGAATCCGAAGTTCTGGATGTAATCGATTTTAATTCGTAAGTCCAAGTTTTCTTAGCAAAAAAAACGGGGGAAGACGAATTGATATTCAAATTTATGTACATATGCATGCACTTCTTACCTTGTCTCCAATACATTTTATACCCATAACTATAGACATTATTACCAAAATAATTTTTAAAGTATACATATTACTTGGAATATATTTCTTCGTTTCAAGGTTACTGCTCAAAGTCTGCATCGAATTGTGCCAGGAACGTTTGTACCACAACTATTTTAGTAAAAATTTACGTTACGCAAAGCTAATGCCAATTAAAACTTATTTATATGTGCAACTTTCATATATGTATATTTTTGAATCTGATTGTATAAAAAAAAAAAAACAAAATCATGCAAAACTCGTGTTCTGATTCCAAAGAGTAATTAAATGTAATTACCAATACCTAGCGTATTACAAATTAGTATATGTTTTACAATTTCATCTGCAATTATAGTTTTTCAAAAAGAATTCTGCCTTATCTATTAAAAATATCACTATTAGCCGGCATAACGACTCTGTATTCATGTTGCTAATAGTAACGATTGTAACCCAGAAAACAAAATCTTAACATACATATGCATATATTATATATATGAATATTCAATTTTTAAATTGACGAGGTTTTAACTTTTTTATGGTTTTTAAAATTCTGTTCTATGGTGATTGAAGTGAGATAATTGCTATACAGTAATTCATTTTTTCATTCAGTATAGCTATTGTTAGGATTTATTGCACAAACATAGGTTTTGCTATAGGTTTTTTTAAAAACACTATAAAATTTTTGAGAAAACTATTTTCTAACAGTATTTTGGTAATTTTTTATTACAGACTTATTAGAACCAACAATGCTGCTCTAATGGGCCAAATGGAAAATGTTTCTAATGAAATTAAAAAAATATTAAAAGTATTAAAAATAAATTTACAAAAGGAATTAGAATCTAGAAACCGGTCTTTGCAAGAAATATTATAAATATTAAAAATATTAAAATCCTGTTAAAGCTCCCTTATTTAGTGGAAATCCTCATCATCCTCATTGTACTAAATCAATTCCGAAGTAAGGGATTGATTTTAATAAGTTGGTAATAACTTTTGCTCCTCAAAGTTATAAATGCTACACCTGCCAATTGGAATAAAATAACTAAATCGACTGACTATTCAAGCTTTAATAACCCAGAAAGATTTATAATATATTCCTCGTCATACATATAAATAAATAAAAACAAATAAAAATTATGCTAAATGAAATTATTCTAATAATAAATAAAAATTTTTATCAAATTTTTATCGATTTGTATTTTTAATTTTTTTTTATACCACAATAAGCCCTGAACAACAACAGGAAATCTATTGCGAAATCAAAACTACAAATCGGATTTTATATGAAAATAAAGCTGTTCGTTCTTACGCTCATAAACTTTTGTTTGTTATAAAAATTTCAAAATTTTATGCCACAGTATTTTATTTTTTCAGTAGACATGTCAAATTTGTGAAATTATTCGGCTGTGTAGGATGATGAAGAAATGAGGACTTTTAGTAATTTAGAAAACAGAGTAGAGGAAAAAAATATTTATAATATAATTAAAGTCAGTCAAGCCAATTAAATGCAACGCTATACTCTATACCCTATAGATATATAATTTATTAAAATGTTTCATGAAATTCAATAAAAACGTTTTCTAACTTCGAACTGCCTTGTATTAAATAATATAAGAAGGTTTTTTTTAAAAAATTATATTATTTTTTTATAATTTAATATGTATTTATAAGGTCAATTATGCCAATTGAATACAACGCTGTACCCTACACCCTATAGTTATACAATTTATGAAAATGTTTCATGGAATTTAAATGTTTTCTAACTTCGAACTACCTTGTATTAAATAATATAAAAAGGTTTCTTTTCAAAAATAATAAATATTTTTGTATAATGTAATATGTATTTATAAGTTTACGATTACAATTAAAAGAGGAAATAAGGAAAACCCTTTTGTATATGCCATTATTCTAGATAAAAGTTTTACTTTACATAAAAAAAATATTGATTTAACAAAATTTGTTTAATTTAATTTAACATGAGATGAAAGCAATGCAGTCTGCCTTGGCAAAATGGTTCCGTTTTTAGACTTTCCCCTTATATGACTACTTACAAGTGAAATACAACGTCTGTTTTGTTTCAGTTTCATAATCCGATTTTTTATTTACAAGACTCACCTTACGTACTACACATGCACAGCCGAGGTTTACTACTCATAATATATGTGTCCTTATAAGTATTACTCATTAGTTTCCTTATTGGTTTTTAATTGTTTTCTTATCAGCAAGTATTAGTCATTACTTTGGTCAGAGGTTATTAAGTAAGTAGCAGTTTATGGTATTTTTGAAGTATGTAAATCACTTACATTCATATGTTTTAAAATATGCCAAAGTTGTTATGCAAATAATAATCACTCTTAACGCAAAACTTTAGATATTCAAAATTTTCTGTTTTCTCATAAAAGATGTATAGACTCAAAAGAGATGTATTTCAGGAATAACGATGGCATGAAGAAGTATAATAATTGTTTAAATTTCCATAACTTGAATGTTAATGATATTTAAATTTTTTAAAGAAATACTGAAAAGAACAGTATGCTCGCTATTGTCTACTTGTTTCTTAGAAAAAACTAAGTTAAAAATCACCTTTAAAAATTTGAAATTTAAAAAACTTTAAATTCCAAATAAACAAAAGATATTAATACAAAAATAGATAAAATGAAACTATATAAAATGAAATGCATATGAGTGATATTTGTGCATTCATGTGTATATACGAGAATGCTCGTATACGTTTATGTACGCATACATCCATATATAAATGTTCTTATATCCGTATACATATACTATGTAAAATATCTTTGCTAAAATATTGATTTTTCATTTAAATATGTATGTAGATAACTATTACTGTAAAAACATAACCCTAACCCATTATATTATATTTAACCTGAATCCACGTATGAAAAACCAAACAAATGTATTTGCATTGAGAAGTAAAAGAAAACACGAAATAATTAAAAATGAAACTATAAAAGGAAAAGGTAAAGCGATAATAGAAAATTGTATCACATGGTGGGTAGCTAAATACTTTGGAGGGCCAAATTAATTCTTTATGCAAAAAAAAATTTTATTTATCTCAAAAAAAATTGATTTCAATTTTATCCTTACAATGCATCAGGATATGGTTCTGTCCTTTGGTTTGGACATTAAATGTATTTAATTTTATTCCTGATATTCTTTTGTCAGAAAGAGAAAAGATTAAACTAAACAAAAAACAAATTAAAAATTATAAGGCTTATAGAAATTATTTAAAAGAAATGTTTTTTGAGTGCAAACTAGTATATTAGTGTATTTTAATAAAAGTGTTCGCTTCATAAAAACAGTGACGGGATACATCTACATATGTACTACATAGAGACCTGTTCACCTGTTTTATGTGCAATGGGAAAAGGACTCCAAACAAGTGAAGCGATTTTGTTTCTTTTTCGGGTCATATATACACACACACAAGCGAAAAATTCGTAAGCTTTTGCACAATAATGTTAAAAGGGAAGCCAAAAATTTTGAAACGTTATCCCATCAAGAAGAGAATCCATGAGAGGAGCAACATCAATTTGGAAAACACAAAAATACATAAAGTCGTTTTTAATAATTCTGATAATAGTTACTCTTTATTTAAAAATTTTTTTTTTTGAACGACAAAATAATCTTAAACGAACCTTAACTGAGCACTACTTCTTTTCGAAAATGCTATTTAGTTCTTTTATCGAAGTTTATGGACATAATATTCGCAATAGCATTATCTATCTAAAATTATTGTCATAGCAATTTACCACGTTTTAAAATTGAGCTATAAGTACTTTTATGTGCCGTAGATGGACACATCGGTTATAAATTTAGTAAATATATCTACTTGCTGAAACAATTTTTGAACAGTCATTAACAACACTTGAGACTTACTAGAACTAGCCAATAACTCTAGTTCTAATTTGTATATAATAAGAGTAAAAAAAGCAGTTCTTTTTTGTATATTAAATGTTTTATTTAAATAAAAAGTGGTATATCAAATTTTAAGAAGCAAACGAATAAACCTAAAGGAAACCAAATCATGTCTGAACAGAGTGATGCAGTTGAAGGAGATAAAAAAGACGAAGAGGTTCAAATCCCAAAGAGTGAAGACTTTTTTGAGTCACAAACCTTTCGTCTTATAACATTGGCCTTATACATGGGAGGAGTAAGTGGCCTCGGCATGACATTAGCCATGTACTATTTGTTTATATGGGATTCGCGGATGCCTCCGTTACCAGAATTTAAACATACTCATCACATGGGTTAACGCCATGTTTTAAAGTGTGAGTATATAAGCGATCAATAAATTAAAAAGGAATGTATAAGATTAAAACTAAATTTTAATACACTAGTAAATAGAACTTATTTCAAAATTCCCTACCTAATCGAAATGAAAAATGATATTTATTTACATAAAATAATAGTTTCTATACCTTCAAACAAGCATTTACACCTAAAAAAAATTTGTTCAGATCCATTAGGATGATAGAATGGCGCTACAACGCTTTCCGTATCGTCGAAAGTTTCGTTAATCCTGCAATAAGCAATAGCATTCCGATTAGCTTATTGCATCCATTTACATTCTTTTGCATTGGACTCTTGATATTCGATTCTGCCAATTGTTGCCATAATGAATATACGGTAGGCTTATCATACTTTATATTAATTCTAACCTATAAAGTTTATTTATAAAATAAATAAGGATTTAGTTACATTTTCAAAAATACGTAAATTCAATGAAGAAAAATGCAGGCGAATTTATGTTCCTTATTAAGATTGTTTTAAAAAAATATATTTCTTTTCCTTTACCTATATTTCCTCTTAATATTAACAATGTAATACAAATGTTTAGAATTTGGGTGATTACGCAATCGGAATACTTATGTTGGTTTCAAGAAAATAATTCACTTACGTTGCTTCTAAAGTGATGGCAATTTTCAACAATGTTATTTTTACAAAATCGCTTGACTTTTGTACTAAACAATATTTTTTTATATTTAATTTCTTTGCCCAATAAGTACGGAAGGAAAAACATATTTATTACCAGCTATGGACAGTTATGTTTGCCATTGAGCACAAAGTTATTATGAATTTTCTGCAAATTCCTTTGTCCAAGTCGTTCACCAATTAGGTACCAGATACAAATAACTTCCTTATTACATCTTACTAATTACTTCCTTCTTTACATATGGTTATTAAATATTTCTTATTATCTTGCATTCCAATTTTAATATTTGCATATTTTTTTCATATTCATTTTCATAACAATGGCTATTTCTGCTTTTAATATTACTGGGCATGTTTTTATTTTTCATATCTTTACATCGGTTTACATTTAACATCGGCCCTTAAAATTTAACCACCCTTTATAGAACAGTAAAATTATGTTATGCTATTGGCTATTCACATCTGGCATAATTGTTAACCCAATAATTTTTATTGTAAGAACTGCACGAACTATTCTGGCTTAAAAAGTAAATATGTATGTTCGTATGTACGTACGTGCATACTTATATACAGCTTTACGTGTTATTGCTTTTAATTTCAATTCAATATTGGCTTTAGGCAAATGTACAGATCTTTCACAATGTACATACGTACATATGTATATATTTTGTGGACCCATTTTTCTGCATAATGTGATATTGACCTTAGCTCGTAATAATGTAAAACTAATCTCTAATTATTTAACATTGACTCTACTTTTTAAAAAGGAATAGCGTGAACCTATTGGCTAAGGCCAAATCACAAAAAATGTAATGAAAGAAATTTGAAACATAAGTTATGCATACATATGTGCATATCTATGTATTTACATAAAAGTGGTTGCTGGATATTACAGAAATAACTTTTTGTTATGCCTTCGTTTTTTCTTAATATTTATAGATACTAACTATACATATATATATTATTTTCTTTAATAAAAAAAGAATAACACAGCTTTGCAATTTTAGTTGTGAGCCAGTAAAATATTAATGCATTTGCTGGATTCTGATGGCTTTCCATATTTTCATTATCATTCTGAATCTTATTTGTTAACGTGATCTTCTATCATACTTAGCCAATTCTTTTAAGCAAGGTACTCAATTTTTTATTACAGGAATGCAAGGACGAAATTGATGTATGATAACGTCTAAGTTGACTGGAATGAGCTCATTAACTAATGTACCAACATGTACGGATAGTATTTCCAATATTAAGTTGATGCTTTTGACAAGTTTTATATATAAAACTGAACATTGTAAACTAATAAAAATATTGTATTAAGATCAATACGAAATAAATAACGAATTAGTAGTTACTACTCTCACTACATCAATTGTCATTACAGTGACGCCACTAGCAGTTGAACTTTAAACTGTGATTTCGATGCTACTTTTTTCCAATGACTTTTTGAATTCTGTATTCTTTATAGTTCTATAGGCATAATATACTACGCAATTGCACCATTTATTTGAGACAGCTCTCTCTTCAAGCTTACATCATCAATCTCAGTTCTTCCTACTTTCTTTACTACTTTGTTAAATTGCAGCTTAGTGATTACACGAAAAGATATACCTAATATCTAATATTAAAGCTGTACGAACTATTTTATCATATAATTGTACAATAACCAGATATTTGTGTTTCGACAAAAGGCAGTTTAAAATCAGTTTTGGCTGTCATCTCGCTGTTCAAAAGTACAAGGTAAGTGATTGCATCATGATGTGCGGCTAATTTACAGTAGTAACTCCCGATCATTTTCATTCATATAAAATTGATTTGTTCTCTCATAAAAAATACAGCGTTATAGTTGAATTGCATATGAACTAGTTCAGTCGAAGCCTGAAGGAGAAAATATCTCTTGAAGAATTTATAATATAAAAGTTAGGATCAGTAAATAAAGAAATGGAATGGGAAAAGATGGTTCGTCGCACAAATTATCGAATTTATTTTCTTACCTCCATGGTTTGACTCACTCTCTCTTTCACCCTTTTTTGACATATGTATGTATTTAAACCAGATTCTCAACAGGATAATAACTCCAAAATAATGTTAAGGTCTGCATCATTACTGAATTACATATTTTCAATCGCTAAATTTATTTTATTTATAGGCCCCTATTATGGTTCACAACAGTTGTAAATTTGATATTGTATTTTTGAAATTGCGATTATGGTTTACAACAGTTGTTATTAAGTGTTGCTGTCAGATGCATTTTTTGAAGAACCAGCCTGTGAAATACACAGCATCTAGATGTTGTGAACCATAATCAGAAAAAGTATAAGTGTTGTGTTGTCTGCTCTACAACACAACACTTAAGTATTGTGAACCATAATAGGGGCAATAATGTCTTTTATAATTTTTTCTTTGAAATTTCTCATTTTTAATTTTCGCAGAATTAAAACTTTGATACAATGTAGATTTATTTTCAGCAATAGAGAAAATCATTCAAAAACAAAATTTCAAAAATTAATACTTCAAGAAAAGTCTAAAGTAAAATCAAAAAGTTTCGAATCCACCTTCAGTAAGAATAGAGAAAAATCGTAGCGTTTATTGCAATCTCTAATCACAGGGTAATCACAGGGCCAAGCATATACCTGCCTATACCTGCTAGTGGTTTTGATTCCCATTTTCTTAAGAAAATAAAACTATAAAGTATTTTTGCGTGTAAATTTTAAATTGATGAAACTTTTATTTCCTTAAATTTTAATTAAGAATATTTTTTTAGCTTATTTATAATAAAAAGTAGTAGTAGTAGTAGTAGTAGTAGTAGTAGTAGTAGTAGTAGTAGATTTATTATTAATATGATAACATATTTTATGTTTCACAAAACAAATTAAGATTTTCTTAAATAAGTATAATGTTTAAAAATTATTTATAAAATATCTAACGAGTATTCAAAGAATTTATTAACAAAAAAGAAACAAAAGTTATTTTCATCTTAAACAGACATAAAGTAATATTATACATTATAATTTTTAATTTTTTACAAACGATAAACATAGTTTTTTAAATTGCCGTATATTATTTTCTGTTTTCGCGGCAGCTGGTAACGAGTTGAAAAGGCTAAGACCCTTATACATTAAGGTGTGTTGCGCCTTATTTGTCCTTTGGAACTCCAATCTAAAATCGTCCGCGTTCCTAACGGGGTATTGATGTGTATTTCTAACATACTGTACACTATTGGCAAGATATCTCGGTACTAGGTTGTGCTTGATTTTAAAAATCGTCATTAAAACGTTTAGCTTTAGTTGTTGATCAATACATAACCATCTTAATGCTTCTAGCATGAAATTTACAAGGGTGTAGAGATTGCATTTGATGATACATCGCATAGCTTTATTTTGCAATTTCTGTAACCTTTCGATCTGTGATTGATTACAACACGTATATAATACCGTAGAGCAGTATTCAAAATGGGGTTTCACAATTCTGTTGTAGATCTGTATGGCTGTTAGAGTATCAACTTTATTTCTTATTCTTCTCAAAACACTAATTTTTTTTTGCAGTTTTTTTGCATATGTAATCTATGTGTTCTTTGAATTTTAGTTCATTGTCTATTATTATACATAAGTATTTAATTTTTTGTACTTGTTGGATTTTGTTTTGGTTTACGATTAGATTTAGTTCACTATCACAATTTATTAACATCACTTTTGTCTTCTTTTCATTTAGTTTTAGCCTGTTCATTTTCAACCAATGATTTATATTCTGTATGTCGCATTCTAACAACTGTTTCCATTCGTCAAATGTGTATTTTTTGCGAATTTTCGACTGAAACACTTAAATCTTGAATGTTACCAACTATTATGGTATTCTTATTCATTTCCATTATAACTTCAAACTTATTACTTAATATGTTGTAAAACTCCCGTTCACTGCTACTGGGCGATCTATATATTCCCATAATGACAAGCTCATCATTTTCTATATTACAGCTTACGGTCAGTATCCATGTATTTAAATCAGTAACGAAGTGATCAATTAACTTTGTTTTTATTTCCCTACGCGTATAGATTAGTACACCACCAGTTCTCCTTGAGGTAGACACACAGCTAAAATTTCTAAAGTTCTCTATTTTTATTTCACTGACATTTACTTCATCTGTTAAATGTGTTTCCGATAGAATCACAATATCATATTGGTATTCTTCAATAATATTTTCTAATTTTGGTTTATTATTTAGAAAACCTTGTATGTTCGCGTAGAGTGTATTTAATGACTTTGATTGCTAGTAGCCTACTTTTCTCTTTTTAGCTTCTAATTTATTTAGATACACTGGACAAGACTTGCTAATTGTCAAATGGTCTATATCTAAAGCGAGATTAAGCCTTTCGTTTGCCCGTTGACAGTTTATACACTTTCTCACACATTCAAAATTACAATCATTTGATCTATGCTTGCCTAGACATTTTACGCATACTTCGTCATTTTTACATTCAGCGGCTTTATGGTTAAATCCCCTGCATTTGAAACATTGTTTCACATCGAGACCATCATATACTCTGCACCTCTCCTATCCTATATTCAATTTTTCAGCCGCAATTATTTTTGGAAAGGATTCAGGATCTACTTCAATTAGTGCATTATAAAAAATTGTGTTCAATTTTTTTGTTTCATACCGTGAAATTATTCTTATGCTACCCATACACGATTCAACCGTTGGCACAACTCGCTTAGTAATCAAGTTGTGTTGTGCCCACATACGATAAAACCTCTTTGTACAATTTCATTTTGCAAAAAATTTACAGCTGGAAACAACAAATAATAAACACGCATGCCATGAAGCAAATCAAATTAGGCTTAAATTTTATGATGCATTAAGACAATTGAAAGCTCTTTAAGTAAATTAAGTATTTATTGACATTCAAAATTTTTTTAATCTAAAAAATTTTTTAAAAATATAAAAAAAAATAAAAATAAAATAAAACTTCAAATGAAAAACTTTAAAAAATAAAACTTCAATGAACTGTTCTTAATTGCATATAATTTACTAATATTTTATATTATTTAATATCATTAAATAATTCATCGTAGAACTGTGCTCTAGTTTCATTTTAGCTGTCCATTTTTTATTAGTATTCACTTAGTTTTCTTTGCTTTCAAAAACCAAATTAACCGACGACACGTCTTTCTCTCGCAAAATTAAAATGAGATTGATGTACGAATTCGCATGACTAACCTACAAACTATACAACGCGTTGGCACAATGTGCCAAAAAATCAAAAAATTTTGATTTTTCATACGACCGAGACACAACTTTATACAACAGGCCCACATACGTTACAACCTTGATTACAACCTGCCGAAGTTTTGACAACGGTTGAATCGTGTATGGGTTGCTTTATATTTCCATTTTCAACACACTTATTTTGCTTTTTTAATAATTCATTTAATTTTAAGTCTGTATATTTAAAGTTCATTCTCGATAGAACAAACCTTGGAAGTAAAACGCTTGGAATCTTTATTTCATATTTGTCACCAATTTGATTTTCAATAGCACTTTTAATTTTCTTTCTTTCATCATCATTCTCACTTTCAACTAAAATAATTCCATTTGACTTTGTTTGAACGTTACTTATTTTCAATTCCTTAGGGTCTACGTTTTTGTTAAGATCATTTCTTGTTTGACTGCTATTTTGTTTTACCTTTGGCTTTACCATTAGCGGTACCTCCTTTCTAATTTCAGGCAGAACATTTTTTTGGCTTTTGTTTTTATCATTTTTCAGTACTTCAGCGAATGACATTTGTTTGCTACTCACTTTTGATTTATTTGTTAGCTTTTTAATTTCATTCTGCAACTTTTTATTTTCTTCATTATTTGCTGCAAGTTCACTAAATATTTTCTCACTGTCTTTCTTAAAGTTATCTGCTACTTCCCCTATTTTTTTGAACTCATTTATACTAATCTCACACTTTTCTGGCACTTTTTTCATTTCATTAATTTGCTCACAGTATTTATTTTCAATAGCCTCTAACAGGAGTTTGATATCTTGTTCGTTATGCCTAAGCGCCTTATCGAATTCACCTTTATAATCTTTTAAAAGTGCATTATTTTTTGTTATGTTACTTTGCATATCTCTCATTACCGAATCCATGTTGTGTATATATGTAATGCAATCTTCGCACATAAATCTAATTAATCTGTTTTGATCAAATATTTTAGCAGAATATTCATCTAATCCCGAACATTTTGATTTGATATGGTATTTCTTTCCGCATACTCCATCACAGTGTATTCCAGTTTCGCCACGAATTTGTGTTTTACACTTTACATATTCCATTTTTAAATGCAACTAAAAAATATTCCCGGAATAATATCAGATTGGGAAGCCTACCTTCAAGGTACCCTTTTCCGATTCACGAGCCTGTCATGCACTATTTGTGATAAAAAAGTTAAAAATGTTTCCTTTTATAAATACTTTTAAATAATTTTTCAATCTCCGCTCTATAAAACTTGCTGTTTATTAAGAAACATTAGTGAGAAACATTTATATACATATACTTAGACATATATTCGTATATACATATGTATATGTACATTAAATTTAATTTTCCTATACGCTGTAAAAACTCACAGAGCTTCCTTCGAATTTATAGAGTTGGATTACATATAGCGGGCTTTATTAAATAATTACTTCACAATTTTATGCAGTATAGTTTGAATCTATGTTCATTGAGCTAGTTTAACTCCTTTTTTCTCGATTTTTTGTTATCTTTAGTACAGAGTTTCTAATTAATTAAAAATAAGAAAAATATGAAATTCTTTTTTATTTTAGTTTGTTATCAGTATGAAAGAGGCCTTACATTCTTCACTTACAATCCTTGTTTCCATTGCAGTAAATACTATACAATATCTCTTATAATGTCAATGTACGATTCTTGAAGTGCTACAGCAGTTAAATGTAGCTGCTGCCGCTGTTGACATTCCTGCATGATTGGAAGATTTTATTTGATATGGGGCTATCGAATTAAGTTTTATATACATATGTAATTTAAAAAAAAATTTTCTTAGACGTGATGCATCTGTTTCTTTATTTATTCAATTACCAAATATATTTGGCTATTAATTTGGTCACGCATTGTGACAGCTGTCTTTACAAAATATTCTCTTATTTATATGTTTGAATTTTTACAAAATCTTTCCTTATCATATTTTTTGTTAAATATTAAATATTAATATATCATTAATATTTCTTTCATAAATTTTATGTCTACAAACTATAATTCAGCTTTCTTTCTTATCTTTATGTTTCTGAGCAATGGACAATGCTTTCTTACAATAAGTACATTAACTATTATCTCTAGGATAGTTTTATTACAATTAATTCTTGTCTCTAAAGCAATGTTATTTTACAATGCGTACATTAACTCTTATCTCTAGAACAATGTTTTCTTACAATTAATTCTTGTCTCTAGTAGTAGTACTTGTTTTTATTTATTTTTAATTATGTTTTATTTTTAATTTATTTTTCATGTCTGCTATTTATTTTGTGTGTCATTACAGTACTCATATGTTACACATACCTCCATAAACTACCTACTTATATACAAGATTTATATGTAAGTAATATACATCAATTACCTTACCTCTCGTCATTGTATCTGTTTAAACACTTCCAAACTTAGTTCCTTTATTTTTTTAATCATCAAATTTTCCGCAACATAACACACTTTCAGTCCTTAGTGTGCAATAAAGTCCACTGGCACAACATTGTATGTAGCAGCTCAGACAATAACTAAAAACCTGTCCCACATAATTTATTCCATTTTTTCACAAAATGTTTATTGTATTAGCAACTTTATATTCATATAACTCAAATGGGTTTTTTGATAAAATGAATAAATTCACACGAAAACTTCAGAGTTCTGGTTATTCAAGCTACAGAGCTTATTAATATGAATTTTTACGCATCTAAGTAACTAGATTAAACGCCGCATTTCACTATCTTACTCAGTGCTACCCTATCAAACGAAATGTGAGAGTGATACCAACCTATTTTTAGAAATCAAATCAAAATGGCATTGCTGATAATAAATTTATATAATAAAATTGGCGCATGATTTGGAATTTGAATAAGTCAAACTTTGCTTTCTTAATTATAGTTGCCAAATTTTTGTGCTTACATGAATAATTTAAGCTTTTCTTCAGGACTTATTTTAAACGAAAATATCCTCTTGTCAAAAGATCAAATCTACTTTATAAATTCTGGAAGAGCTGCAATCAGAAGCAAAGCGATGCTTAAAGCAACCCATACACGATTCAACCGTTGGCATAACTTCGGCAGGTTGTAATCAAGGTTGTAACGTATGTGGGCCTAATTTTTTAATTTTTTAAAATATTTATTGACATTCAAACTTTTTTTAATCTAAAAGATTTTAAAAAAATAAAAAGTAAAATAAAACTTCAAATCAAAAACTTTAAAAAATAAAACTTAAATGAACTGTTTTTAATTGCATATAATTTACTAATATCGGCTATCATTAAATAATTCATCGTGGAACTGTGCTCTAGTTTCATTTCAGCTGTGTCTTCCATTTTTAATTAGTGTTCACTTTAGTTTTCTTTGCTTTCAAAAACCAAATTAACCGACAACACGTCTTTCTCTCGCAAAATTTAAAATGAGAATGATGTACGAATTCGCATGACTAGCCCACAAACTAGCAACGCGTTGGCACAACTTGCTAAAAAATCCAAAAATTTTGATTTTTCATACAACAGAGACACAACTTCATAAAACAGGTCCACATACGTTACAACCTTGATTACAACCTGCCGAAGTTATGCCATCGGTTAAATCGTGTATGGGTTGCTTTACACCTGAATTCGCAATCTACAAATTTTGAAAAACAAATTAAAATAATTATTTACGTCCCACCATGTGTTTTCAATTCGCCTTGAAATTATTATTATATCTGTGTTTCTGGCGCCGCCAACTCTAATGGCTTCGGCTTGTTATTCTAATGACAACACATGTATCACATTTTTGCTCAGCGTCACAGTACTTATAGGATTGTTTTGTGGTGTGTGCTATAGTAACTAAAATTAAATCTGGAATATATTACTCTTAAATATATGTAACGAAATTTGTTAAAAACTAAATTATAATGCCACCTATTGACACTCAAGGAACTTGTTTGGTATTCCGCGGCTGTAATTTTTTGAAGCAACGATTGATACTTTCAGTGCTGAGTAGCAAACCTGTAAAGATAACAGAAATACGTTCCGAAAATGAGTCTCAACCTGGCTTAAGAGAATTTGAAATTTGCTTAATACGCTTGCTGGATAAGCTGACAAATGGAACAAAAATTGAAGTGAATTCCACCGGCACAACTGTTTTGTTTTCACCAGGGCTATTGCATGGAGGACAGATACAGCATGATTGTAGTGTACAAAGAAGTATCGGTTACTATTTGGATGTACTAATTGCTCTAGGACCATTTTGTAAATTTCCTCTTAATGTAACACTAAAAGGTATTACAAATGGCAAAGGTTCGCCATCAGTGGATAATATGAAATTAGCTGCTTTAACGGTGCTGAATCGGTTTTTAGTAGTTAATGAGGGTTTGGAGTTAAAAATTATTAAACGCGGTGTGCCGCCTTTGGGGGGCGGAGAGGTTTTGTTTAGATGTCCAATATGTAAGATATTACGTTCAGTGCATATTGTTGAGCAAGGCATGGTGAAACGTATTAGAGGCACTGTCTACGCTTGCAAAGTTTCACCAGCCATGGCAAATCGAACTGTGGAGGCAGCTAAAGGGATTATGTTAAAATTTTTACCAGACGTTTACGTATACACTGATCAAAATCGTTCTAAAATATCCGGCCATTCACCGGGTTTTGGCATTTGCTTACATGCTGAAACTACTGATGGTGTTGTTTTTGCTGCGGAAGTCAACTCTCATAATGAGGGCAACTCTAAGCTCTCTATAATACCTGAGGATATGGGGAAAGAGGCTGCATTACGTTTATTAGATGAAATATATCGGGGAGGTGGTGTAGATTCTTCTTATCAATGGTTGATAACTTTATTTATGACATTGGGCCCAAAAAATGTTTCTAAATTTATAACTGGTAAGCTTTGTTTGATTACTTATATATATAATTTAAAATTATATATTTTGATATAATTTAAAACTAACAATAGGGCCTCTGTCGTCGTACACCGTTCATTTTTTACAACATTTGCGTGATTTCTTCTCTATTACATTTAAATTGGAAAACCCTGATATGGAAAACGTTGACGATAGTCCAGTTGGCGCTCCCAAAGTATTGCTCACATGTGTGGGTATTGGGTATACTAATATAAATAAAAAAGTTATATAAATTAAATAATATAACGTTTTACTTATCTTTAAGCTTGTTTGTAAATATGGGTCTTAGCTTATAACGTGTAATAAAAACGAACTTTCCTAATATATATATAATGTACTCGTATCTTTCTTGCGTTTTGTGCGTTTAATTCTTTTGTTTCTTGTGAAAGTAAAAAAATGTGTATAAAGAAAAACTATTTTAATGCCAGCTGAAGTACTTTTTGTGATATATAATAATAGAGTACATTACAATATTTCGGTTCTTGCTAACCATTGACAACTGATTCAAAATATATGTTTGTCTATATGATCATATAGAGATATAATAATTACTTTTTCCTGGAAAACTGAAATTCAATTGCAAAAGTTTTTAAAAATTTTCATAAAATGATAGAATTTTATCTGATCAGGGTTGATTTTACTTCAAGCATCTGAACAAAGAAAAAATTATTCTTGATTATTATTACAACGAAGTAACGCATACAAAAAGTTTAAAGTTTTGTCTTTATAGTTACCTTTTTATATATATATTTATTTTTGTTTATATTTAATTGATTACAAAATGAATAAAATCAAGGTATGTACTTATTATATTATTGTTTAATATATTTAAATATAATACATATTTAGGTTGAGCGCTCAAAAACAGAGGTTTTAACATTGCCTTTGAAGCCAAGATTCACTTACAGAAAGTGGTTTTTTACATTTTTAATCCATCTTTTTACAGCACCAAATAGAATAAATAACTTAGTTTGTATGTAACAAACATAATACATTTGTTTTCGTAATACATTTAAAATATGGTGTAACAGTATATACGCCATTTTTATTTGATTTTACAAAGTTCTCACTAGCACTATTTCGTGTGAATGAGTCGTTCGACTGTGTAGGATAGTGAAACGAGGCCAATACACATAAAAAAGGGTTTGGCAAGTAAATCACAATTATTGGCATCATCGTAGTTGTCAATACTTAAAGTGACGGTGCTGATAAATATGTTTTCATTATAACTACTCCTTTAACTAAAATATGAACAATATCCATACATAGATACTCATATATCTGCAAATTTTTCCGAAGAGCTTAGCAACTTGAAATTGTCTTATTTTTCAATTGTCATACTTTGTTCTAATGGTGTAAAAATAATAAACAAAAAAGGTTGTAAAGTACATTTTCTAGCAATTAAAAAAGAAATTGAAAGAGTGGGAACTCAATGATTTTTACTACTCTACTCATAGTTTGAAATACATACAAATGTAGCCAGTCTATAATTTCTTATTTAGAGAGTAATGGTGATGATGATTGTTAAATGTTAGTTTAACGCTCCGTTTTGATAAAAGTAACATTAACTAACTCCAACTGCCTCATAAATTAATAATGGACCATATTATATATATCATCTCGTGTATATATACAATTAGAAAATATAGTTACATACATACAGTTTTTAAAACAATACTAATAAAGGCTCTAGAAAAACAAGGAAAAGAACAAATGGTTATTGAACTAGTCTGGATTGCCTACTTTTACTACGCACAAATAAATACGAGTATTCTTATCTCCATCTAAACAGACGTACATAAATATAGTATGTATGTAAGCATTATAGAACACAAACAAAAAACTTACATATATACTCCTTACAATCTTACACAATATAATGATTGCAGCAGAAAAATAAAGAAATGCAAAGAGAAAAAATAAATATATTCTCTTATAAATCGTACATCCTTGTTTGCTATGGCAAATAAAATAATACATTTAAAAAAAACACGAAAAGCAAAAATAGTCGAATAATGATGTTATTTCAATTTATCAAATAATGTTTACAGCATGTAAGCTATTTACTTATGTATATCTAGTTATATTTTTTTTATATTCTTGTCAATTTTTATAAAATATTTAAAAACTCTTATCGTGAAGCCTTCTTGGTTTGTCTGCAGATTAGCATACTCATATGTAAATATATATTTCTGAAAATTATTGAATTATATTGAATTACATTTTTTTATATATGGCTTATCGTAAATATATACATATATTATAATATATAATTTTTATTCTACTTGTTATGTTAAATGACTGATAAAATATTTTTTAAAGATACTTTTTCTTAAATTGATGTTATTGGTTTTTTGAATTACATCTTGCGGTATGTTATATACAAAAAATATAATATATTTAATATATATATATTTTATTCTTTCAATGCAATCAATCATTTAAGTTTATAATAAGGACTAAAACTGCCAAATTTATATATTTTAATTGTTTTAATTTTTAAAACTAATAAAAGAATTAAAATACAAAAAATTTGCTTCCAATACAAACTTTTTCGTACTACATACCCAGCGATTTCACAAACAACAACAATTGCAAAGGAAAATCAAAATGCCCATTTGTTTTATTGTCTCCGGCAAGGAAACCTATTAAAATGTATATAAATATTAAGTTGAAGTATAAGCTCCAAGTCTAGATTAGCTGAAGTGTGAGTTAATCTTCGATTTCTTTTTATTTTGTAAGTTGTTGTTACTCTTATAATGCATGATTGTACAAATTTTAATTCAAGCACAAATAATTTAATTACTTGATTTGTTATATCTCTGGGACCAATTTAACACGAAATTAACATCATGCTACTGCAATCAAAGCCGTGTTCTATTTAATCGAATAAAGTAAAAAAACCAACATAAGAAAATCCATAGTGATAGATTTCAATATATTTCTCACATTGGCTCGTAATGTAACCCAATAATTCTATAACGAAGTAAATATAAAATTTTTAGATTAATACCGAACATAAATCCTTGCATCGGTCTTTTGTCTTGAGTAATAATTCACAAATATAAAAGCTATAATAAATATGTACATATTTCAAAAAAAAAGTACATACGATTGGATATGTACGATACGTATCCAGAATTAAATATTAGTATTAACCATCTATCTGTTACTTACATATCTAAGTATTTCATTCAACAATAAATCAAATATTTTTATGTACATGCATTACACAGTTCCTACAAGGATACAAAATAAATTTTTAAAATTAGCTTAAAATAAAAGAAAAGTAAAAAAATCATAAATTTTTACATATTTTTACTGTTATACATATTTTTCATTCGCAACAAAATTACATTTCTAATTTTTGCATATTATTTAAATTTTATAGTTGATAGTTTATTGCAAAATTTACCAAGGACAATGTTGTATTATAATGTAATGCATATACTAGTAGTTTTTACAGTCAGCTCTCACTAATTATCAGAAATATTTTAATGTGTCTTAAGACGATTTTTATTTTAAATCGTGCAGAAATCCAGAGAAATTTGAAATTACAGAAACGTGGTGGTGCAAAACGAAAAATAAAATAATAGTACGATTATTTGAAATTATAGAAAACTGATTTTCATGAAACTGTGCGCCAGGTATTGTTCAACATCAAATACTCGCCAAGAGTTTCAAGATAAAAACGTCTGTTCTCTTTTACACTCCTGAACTTCTTGCAATCGACTAAATATTGCTGCAATGCTACTGACGCATCAACCAGAATAGGATGCAAGAATGTAATCTGGTTAGTAAATGCAACGGCAATCCAACAGTGCTTTCGAAAACTTTCAGCAATACTAAGTAACGGAAGCATGTACATACATATATGTGTGTGTATATTGCGTATGTAATATAGAAAAAATTTCATAACTAAAATAATTAAAAATATATTTATGTACATATAGTACATACCTAATACGTACATACATTCTATATTTTATCGATATTTCGCTGACAATTTGTTAACATACTTATTTTTCTTTTGTATTTTGCTTTATATGATATTTTTTATTAATTATAATTTTAAATAATAATGTGTAACGACATTAAATTTGATGCTACATCTTAGTATCCATTTTATGATTTTTTTACTTTTTTAGCATTGCTCACGATCTTAATCAACTTTATGCCTTTAGTTAATATTGTCTTTGTTGCATCAGTAAAGAACAGTTGTTCACTGAATTTTGTATTAGATGGTAAAATTACTTGTAGTTACTTGTCCAGAAAAACTAAGAAATATTTTTCATTCTAGTGTAGATTGCTCTACATATTTGTATTTGAACATATTTGCTAACCTTATTACCACAGTAGAATAAAATACATATACATATGTATTTGTGTGTATGCATGTGAATAATTATGTATGGATATACACATACATAAAGTATAAAGAAAGACGCCAATATCAGCTTAACTTAAAGAAGCTTAACAGCAGCATGAAGAAGCGGTGCATGCAGTATGGCCAACAGTTAGACACATAAGAGGCCGAAGAAAGTATCAATTTCCCATACCTATATGTATAAGTATATTTTGTGTTCGTCGTTCGTTCAGTTAACACGATTTTGCGGTTGGCTAAGATTAAAATAAAATATTTTTAATAGTTTTATTCTCTTTTTCTTGAATGTTTGTATAAAAGTTTTTTATTCATAAGAATAAGTCAAGATCAACGTACATACTTATATATGGATGTATGTTTCGTGCTTAAAGCTTTCTTGTTTTATTATATTCGGTGCTTTCATATTTTGTGTGCGTGGATGTGTTTTACCTTACGTTGTTTGTATATTTATTTTATACACACATATGTACATGCATATATTTTTGTCTGCACAAAAAATTGATTTTGAAAGTAAACTAATATAAAATAATATAAGAATTTGTGTTTGCCTATTTGTACAAATCCAAACCTGTCGCAGAAAACACTACAAATATTAGGAAAATATCGTAAAAAATTTCTAACGTCATTAAAATATAAATTTGTGTATGTATGGGCATATGTATGTATGTATTACATGCTCATTTGTACTTTATTAAAGTAATTCTATGGTACCATAAAAATTAAAAAAGTTCCTTAAAAAATATATGTATGTATGTGGAAAATATGTACATATGCATACAAATGCATCCATAAGTATGAATTAAAAGTGTACATAAATATACTCATGTAAATATTACAATTAAAAAATCCTGTTGTCTACAAAATATACATACATATGTGCGTATATGTAAGTAAGTGAAAAGTATTCTACAATACATAATTCATGTTATTCTGCTCCACTCGTTATTAATCAAACGCACCTCAATTGTAAAACATAAAAAAGAAAAACATGTTATTGTTAAAGAAAAAATTACATACATATACTAGTACTAACACATGGCTTGGAGACACTTGTGTTATTTTTTTTCTCATTGCATGTATGTATGTATGTATAATACCCAAAGCAGCGCTGCTTAAGGCCATGCTTTACTAGCCTAGACAGTCGTACGATTCATTCAAACGAAAATCTGATGTGATTATATCATGTATTTTAAAAAATTGCACATTGCTCGTGCCACACTATATGATGCAATTAAATTTTTTCTTTGTTGATTAAAATAAATGTAACTCTGATAGCATAAAAATGATAAATTTATGAAAATTAAGTGAAATTTTTTTTTATAAACTGTATGTAGCTGCCGATGATGAAATAATAATGTTAACGATTCGTATTTTATTAAAAAAAAATTTTTTCTCATCACATGTAAGTACATATGTATGTATGTATATACATACATGCGTATAAAAAAACAAAACGATATATGAAGTGCATACATCGTACATACATACATACGTACGTAGTTCTTTGGTTGACAATGTTGCTAAACAGGTTTCCTGCATATATAATCATATTTCATAAATTACCCCTTTTTGAAATTAGTGTTATTTTTAAAATTTCCCCACTCTGAATATTGGTACATACATAATTGATGGATATATATGTATATAAATAGTAAAAATTATTTATTATTCAAAATATTTAAATATGCATGCATGTCCAAATATGCATGTGAGATTCGAGAAAATTTATTGGTTTTTTTATTAACTAGTTCATCTAACGTTACCCGCATTATTGAATATTTTTTAAATTTCGTTTTATATCTTATTTGGTTTAAAAATGCATATATACATACATATGTATGTACATTTATGCACTTATTACGTACATGTCAAATACCTTACCATCCCAAATATGATCGGTTATACATTCATATATATATTCATGCGATTAGGTGTATGTATATACATATGTATATGTATACATTTATGTGTGTGCATATATGTACATACGTATGCATAAATAAAATTTATAGAACCAAGTTTTATCTATTTCCAATTTTTTTTTTAAGATAATTATTAAATGTTTTTATTTATTTATTATTTTATTCTTTACTTATGGATGTACATCCTTATGTACACAATATTTAGAATAAAACACACAACACTTTTGGATACCATATTTTCAGAACCAGAATAAAAATAAGTATGAATTAGTAAAAAAAAGAATTCAAATATAAAGAAAAAGTTATATATAAATTGAAACTTACACAAAATCCCGAAAAAATAACTTTGTCTTTAATATTAGCAAAAATATATTTAAAACATTTGAAAACATAAAATAAACATACAAGAGCAATAAAAACGCAAGTTTTTCTTTAGAAATACACAAATGGACGTTTTCAAGGAATGACGATTTTTGTCCAAAAATGCAAAGGGTACCCCCTAACCAAAAATCGAAAATTTCCCCAAAAATCTAATATTTTATTTTTGCTTTTTTTTTAACAAAAATATATTTTAAACATTTGAAAACATATCACCACATATATTGTCTATGACTTTTCTTATTAGATGTGGAGGCACATCCTTGAGTGTTAAATTACTTTCACACCACTTTATTATTAAATATTTTGGACAGTTTGAATTATTTTTTAATGCTTTCGTTTGGTCAGTTTCAAATAATAAATTATTTTTTTGGAGTAGTTAAGAGTGGTGTGATTACCACTTACCAAAGAGTTTATTTAAAGGAATGTATCTTTGATTTTGCTTTTAGTTTCTGAAATGTAAGTTCCATATTTTTCATGTGTTCTGATCTGTGCAATGTTCGTATTATAATATAAGATATTAAAAATTTAATTTCTTCTTTTTGTTCCTTTTCATTAAGAGAATTGTCCATGGAGAAACGTACACATATCAAATTCGGCATAGTCGAAACTAGCAGTTTTACTTATTACATATCAATTTTTTATTGTACTATGTATTAAGATAGTTTTTAGTTACAAATTTAAAATTTTTATAAAAAAGTAGTTTAGAGTAAAACCAGTAGCTTGGGAAATATTAGTAGTTTATGACAATTTTTTACGTGTTATTTGTACGCATCACATCATGTACTAATCAATATATATTCCACATCTTTTCAATTAAAAGTCATCAACCAACCTTTGTTTCTAATTTCAGATAAAGAGCCAGAATGGGTAACATACAAAAGGATCATACGCTACAATATAATTTCATATTTAACCTTTTTCTTATTTGTCAATTAATGGTAGGTACAAGAAAAATATTACAAATTACAGTACTTAATTTTTATCCATGTAATTTTTAGGCAGAATATACGAATACATGGGTAAATATGTACGAGTATACATTTTAGTAATATGCAGACTATTCTATTTCGTTCAATGGCAACGAAAATATTAGGAATATGTTTTTTTTTTTTATGTGCGGTTAAGGTGGAGAAATGCATTACTCCATTTCAAGTGAATCGACTGCGCGTATGTCGGGCCCTCCATAAGTTGCTCAGCGTCTAACCCCACCTTTCTCCCCACCTCCTTAGAATGTACATATTCCCACTTCGGAATGGTTTTCATCTTCCTTCAGGCTTGATCACTCCGTGCTCAAGGTTTTAAAGCTCTACTATTTGCTTGCGTCAATGCTACCGATGCTACACATCGGTAGCATTGAGGTCACATTTTCGTTCCACCTTCATAGCCAACTACAACGCAAGCAAACAGAATAGCTCTTAAAGTTTGAGGCTTAACGGTCCACTTTGACAGGAAGTTTTAGTTGGCATGACATACAGTGTATGGAAAATCATTTTCCATTCACTGTGCATATTAGATAATCAATTCCGTCCACTACTTAAGGAAATTCAAATGTGCAAACTATACATATAACCACCTATTATAATATCTACATACGAGTATGTATCTATGAAAAGTAAATTACTAATAACTTATTTTATTTATTCTTTTCTTACAGTTAAGCTTAGTTTTAGCTGATACTGAGTTGTGGCCACTCGAGAGGCCAAATGGTATGCCAAACATAATTGCATTAGAAGTTATGTGCGGTAAGGACCATATGGATGTACATTTAACATTCTCCCATCCATTTGAAGGTATTGTGAGTTCAAAAGGTACGTCATAACTTAAATGACTTTTTCGGTTATTTATATATTTATACATACTCAACTATTCTCAAATATATATTTTTTATATTTAGGTCAACATAGTGATCCACATTGCGTTTATATACCACCTGCAACGAGTAAAACTTTCTTCACATTTAGAATATCATACTCGAGATGTGGCACAAAACCAGATTTAAATGGGCACTTTTACGAAAACACGGTAATTACTTAACAAACAGAAAATTATTTTCTGTTTGGTCTACTTGATTATATTGTACAGTAAATAAAAATCAAATCTATGGTCATATGATGACACAAGTTATCGAACTTGCTAATTTAGGAACACCAACTAAATTAGTGGAATATATCACTCCGAAACTCCCATTGATGACTAAACAATGAGCTAATGCTAATGTAAGATAGTATCTGCTGCTCTTAATCCTCCTGTTACCATAGCAAACTCCATATGCTATTTTTTAAGAATCTCACTTAGGGTGATATTCATCCCACTATACTGCAGTTATACGGCGATTTATCTTCGTCTAGCACATCGCTAATTGAAAAAAATATATATAATTTTTATATATATTTTTATAATTATATATAAATATATATAATTATAATTATATAATTTTTTTATTTGCATTTTTATATTGTTTTATAATTTCAAATATGTTACATAACATATGCTGGGAAAGTGAGTATACAGTTTTCTTAAGAAATTGGCAATGGGATTTCTTTCAAAAGCGACTGTAATTCTGGACCATAAATCAGAAGGTTAAATAAGAAATTCAATGCTTTAACGTGTATGTACAAACGCACAAATGCATGCAGTTGTACCTTAAATTTTATTCTTAAACGCTGTACATATGTACATACATAATTACTTATTTGTTGTAAATAATTAATTTTCTTGTAGATCATTTTTTATTTCTTTCTGCGAAAGATTGATTTTATATTGTTGTATTTTAATTCTTGACATATGGCACACATACATAACCATGTATAAGCATACACAATTTATGTAGCCAACTTAGTTGAACTTCCTTTTTCTATAAAGGTGGTTGTGCAATACGATAAAGATCTGTTGGAAGTATGGGATGAAGCCAAACGTTTACGTTGCGAATGGTTTAATGACTATGAGAAAACAGCATCGAAACCACCAATGGTAATTGCTGATCTAGATGTAGTTCAATTGGATTTTAGAGGTAAGTGGTAAAAAGCATGCTTCGTACACTAGATATTTAAGAAAAACTTTAATTTTTTGTTCTCATCGGAAAATTTTTTTTTTTTTTGGGAAAATATATAATGTGAGAAATAATCAAAAAATCAATTGTTTGTCTTGCATCTCCAATAGAGGCATTACTTTTATTTATTTCTGTAATAATTTCAAAAACTTTTCGCACAAAGCATTTCAAAAAAGGAAGTGTCAAAATAATTAAACTGATTCTACCAAGATTTCAAGCTAAATACATATATAGAATTAAAGCTAATATTAACTTTGTTGGTTGAGCTTTACACCTATTAAAGTGAGAGCACTGCTGAAATTTATGGGAACCTTATAATTTTTAATTAATTAAAAATGGTTTTTACCAACAAATATACGCAAGATAAGAAATACCTATAACATTTAATGAATTTTCCAGTTAAATTACATAAGCCATCAATTGCGAAGCATAAATTAAATTAATTGTTTAACGAAAATCGAATTGTAATGAATTTAGAAACGAATTGTATTTCAGTTTTTCAAATTATTAACTGAAATATTTTCGAATATTTTAAATACAAGCAGTGTTCACTAAAAATACTTGACTACTAATTTTAGGTGACAATGTTGACTGCTGGATGGAAATACAGCATGGCAAAGGTCCTTGGGCTCCACCTGTTAATGGGATCGTTCCTCTTGGGTCGACTCTTACTTTGGTAGTAGCTATTAATGATTATCGAGGTACCAGTGTTTATATACTTTTTTTAACAGTCTCACTTATAAAATTTAAATATTTCCTAAGGTGAATTTGATATGCGCGTAAAGTCTTGTATTGCTTCTGATGGCTCGGGTCATGTCATTAATCTGTCCGATGAGCAAGGATGCGTTTTACGACCCAAAATGATTTCGCGCTTTTTAAAAGCAAGAGCACCAGATGACAGGTCGACTGCTATAACGTATGCATTTTTTCATGCTTTCAAGTTCCCGGATGCTTTGAGTGTTCATATCAAATGCAAGGTGGAAATATGTAGACATGGTTGTTTAGACCACTGCCAGTTAAATGAAAACATTAACGATCGTAAAGATGATATCATAAATGATGAAATGGCTAATCAAAACAAAATGGTAAGTGACATTAGTAAAGATGACTTAGGAGAAGGGCGTATATCGGCTATGACTGCCTTTGGCAGCGCAGAGTATCATAAGAAAAGCACGACAGGCCAAACTAATGATATCCGAAAAGTAAATCATGAGAATCTTTTGAACCAGTTCAACAGCCTTCGTGAAAAGGATGACAATTTACCACCTCGCCCTGTGCATGAAGACCTCGAGGAAACCGATATGGAAGATATTTTCCGAAATTTAGAATTGGGAGATTTTGATGGAGCTCAATATTTAGAATTGCGCAAAAGTAATAAATTTCCTTATGGACCTAGACAAATGGCACAAAAGCGGATGGGTATTCCAATAGCTGGGCCCAGATCACTAAATACAAAAATTAAGCACGAGCAACTTAGACAAGCATTCAGTCTAGAATCTGGGCCCTTCAAAGATAAAGCCGGAGACACAAATGAAAATACTAACAAATCTCATAAGAGCAGCACGCAACGTAGACGACGCTCTATTATTATTACTGACCGCAAAGTTCGTAGTACCGATGTAGGCGTTAGTAGTATCTATGATGTAATATCCGAAGCAGATTTGGCCTTTTCTCTTGATGTTAAACAAGAAGCTGTAACTATTTTCCAAGGAAAAATAAGTGAAGAAGTGGTTTATGGTATTTGTTTACCGGTACAAGGGTTTAGTATGCTCTTTATTGTAGTTGTGTCTTTTACTATAGTGGCCGCATTAGTAGCCGGCTCCATGCTCTATCGCTATCAACTACAAAAGGAGGCTATTAAAAAGCAAGTACCAGTACGAGGTACGCTAGCCTCATGGATGACGCTGCGACTATTTCGATTACCCGAAACCCAGTATAACACACAAAATACGCAAAAATCTACTACTTTAACAACTCTTCAAAATTCTTTAGCTGGTCTAACTATTCCTGCCAGCTTGTCCGAAGAATCTGTCCTAAAATAGTTGTAGTCTTTATTGCGAAAAGCCTAAGTAAGTCCATAACGAGTTTTGATGAAAAAATGTCTGAAATATAAAAATAAAAATGTATTATGTCTTAAGGTATTTTTATAACAATACTTTCATGCGTACATATGTACTTATGTATTATATATTATTATTTAGTCAATTATTTATTTATTATATTACTTACATTCAGATCTTATTTAGTTACAATTATTAAATATTTATTAGTTACAAAATAACTATTCTAAGTGTGTTAATTATGGCTAAAATTCGTAATAGTTTTTTTTAGAGGTGACTAGAAATAAAATAACTTTTCATGGAAAATAATACATAATTTTCATTATTTATATGAATTTTAATTGTCCTTCCACTCTTCAGAATGGTAATGAATATACATATATATACATATATATTTATGTATATAAATTTGGAAATGTATGCCATAAAACATAGTTCTTTTTGAATAAGACCACAATTACACTATGTATTTAACGCTATTGTATTGGGATTCCCTTTTAAAGTTATTTAACAACTCTTCGCATTTACATTAATTTTTTAATACATTAAGAAAATAAGCAAAAATTTTATGTGCAAATATGTAACTAAAGCGCACCTTAATATTTGGTTAAATATGATGGAAAAATTTCATGTGTAGCATACTTTTTTAAAGAAAAATCTGAAATTTGATTTTTTAGTGTTTTTCTGAAATGTAAAATTATAAAGTAATACAAAAATTTTATTTAAAAAAAAAAATTGTATGACAACAAATATGTATACATCGAAGAGTTGGCAATAGCGGCGATGAAATGCATGTTTATCATAAAACAAACGGGTAAATTTTCTTCAGTTATTTTAATTCACTACAGTATTTAATTTTAAATTAATTTGGTTGTTTATTATCTGGTTATCTCTTCTAAATTTTATTTTGAATTTCTATCTAAGTATGTATGTATGCTTCTATAAAAAAAATTGATTCAAAAAATTTTCTTAATTAAATTACAGAGTTCAATGGGGTTTTGTAACATTAAGGTAAAGTTGAGTGATAATGTAATAGTTATAGTTTTTGTGCATTTTACATCCCAATTACCCTTCTCCAAGAATATGTTACCAAACAATTTTTGTTCTCCGCAATTATACTGCATTGAAGTAAACTTTAACTTTCAAATATATTGCTTATTACTACAAAATATTAAAAGCATTAGTAATAACAAGATTAAAATAAACAAAATAATAAGAAACAGTATTCCTAAATATTACAAAAAGAAAGATATTTTGTTACACAAAATTTTTCATGACACATCATACATAAATGTTTATACCATTATCTGATGGAGGTTAGATAATGTAAAGGATCTTGATTTCTCACAATTCAGGTATGTGAGGAGTTGGCAGGATCGCCATGTAAAGAATCGCCATGTAAAGGATTGCCTATTCTATGTAAAAACTGCCCTATAGTCTTCGTTTATATTTATCCGGCTGTCGAAGAGATCAGCCTATTCAGTAGGCGTTCAAAAGAACTGCCAAGAGAATTTGAAATTATAAAAAAGACATGCAACAAGCGCCAAATTAATGTTTTAGAATAATCTGATCTTTATTTACAAAATTCGTGGCTTATATACTACTTATGAAAATAATGGAATTAGTCTAGTATTGAGTGATTCTCGAGTCACTCAATGTTCTGCTTATTTTGTAATTATTGGTAAAAGTATAGTGTCAAGTGTGCACTTTTGCATGTGTGTCATACAATAATGCATAATAACCCAATTCAACGTTTGTAATATGATATAGCTCAAGTCGTATGTTGGTTGAGCTACTTGGTTGAAGTTGGTATGTATTGATCATGCATACTGCATGATGACATGGTACACTACAATAAATTTCATCTTACATGCCTATTTTCATTTTACTTATTTTATTTATATATAAATATACATATATATAATAAACTCTTATGGACTTTCCAGAATAATTCTTCCACTGACTTTTGTATACACATTAATTAAAAAATCAATATATTAATAGATTGCTCTTTTCTCCTAGCCAACACTACATACATATATATATATATAAATTGTCTTTAATTCATGAATTAAAAAACATTTATGAAGTAAAAATAAGTAAATGAAACGAACTAACCTTAACTAAAGTAAAGCTTACATTAAATTTAAAACGAATTATCAATATTGGTCATCAAATACTTATTGCATTACATTCTTTAAACACGTCACTTATTTGTAGAAATATGAATGTACACATACACATACATATATGATGAACACAGGTTTGAAATGGAAATAAGTATGTGAAGCTTAAGTAGTCCCACCAGATCAACAACATTCTTCATTTCTGTAATATTAAAAATACTGTTTCGTATTATTTTGTTTATTTCAATCTTGTTATTATTTAAATTTTTAATTTTTTTAGTAATGTATATTGCAAAATGAAAGTTTATTTCAATGCAGTACGAGTACTGCAGTGCATAAAATTAAATTTTGTAATATGTTATTTTTAAAAGGTACATACATATGTACATAAGTATATAAAATTCGACACAGTCGAATATATCAATTTAATTGTTTAGTTAGTAATTGAATTGGTTACAAACGGCCGAAATTTGAATACCATTTCCTGGCAGAATTAGAAGGGAGTTCATAGTAGAGTTGGAAATATTAATGGCATCGGACTTCAAAAATTCTTAAATATGAGAAGTAGCAAATATTGAAGATGAAAAAGCAAAAGTTCAATCGCAAAAGGTAAAAGAGTAAGGTGTAAGGACAATGTCTGTCTCAAAAATTAAGAAGAAATCCTTGATATACTTAAATGAAGCTATTTTCAGTTAATAGCTGTCGGTTTTGTTATATAAGTATTAAAGATTGTTGCTATTTTTAGTACTTAATAAATACGTATATGTTATTGAATCTTAAATTTTTTTAAATCAAGTTAAGTATGTTATTATTTCGGTTCCAGTATCTTCGACTTATTTTTTACTAGTGCAATAACAGTTTATAATACTTTACTACTTTTCGGCAATATGCACATGTAACGACTTTTTATAAAAGCTTTGCATTTTTCAATGATGTTACTAGCTCTACAGTATTTTCGATGTAATTTTTTCTTAGGATTTCTTAGGAACTTCTTAAATACTAACAGGACTTATTCACATAAGTTGCGGTCAATAAAAATTCGTATGCAAAGAATTATCTTTATTTTAAAGTATGACCCACATGCTGTCAAATAACAGTATATATCTTGAATGCACCTTTCCATAAAACATTCCAAGTTTCTTTCCAAAATGTGTTTGGAATCGTACATAATATATATTCCAATGACTATAAATGTTATGTAATAATTTAATTACCAATCAACCACGAGTCCTTTTAATCAATTATATTAATTTAGCTTATACTCGTAAGTATGTAATGTTAAGCATAACGAGTGTAGTTTTTGACAGTAGAAAGTCACTCAAATATACGCCCATGTTCTGAAAAACGCATATCGCTTAAATTTGGCGTTTTCGTTTTTAAAACGCCAAAGAGGTGTTCTGGAAAACGCATATCGCTTAAAGTTGTCGTTTTCAAACCGCTAGACCATACTGAAGTGTTCTGGCTTATTTTATTGAAACTGCACTTTAAACACAAAACGAAATGATGTACAATTTAAATTTAATATATTTTCTCTTTATTTAAGATAAAGCTTATAATCTTTTTTCACAATTTTAATTAAAAACATGCTATAAAAATTTACCTTCAGTTTTTCAATTGTCGGTCGCAATTGTTTACTTAAAAATGCAGTTTTGTTTAACCTGTACAGAGCTACGAAATTTAAAGCGCGGAGCAATGCTATTAAATTTGAAATTCTTTTGTGCAAATATATATGTATGTATGTACTTACGCTCCGGAATGTCCAATGGATTGGAAGAATCCCTTAGTGTCCTTTTTTTAATTAACAATGCTTTAGATTGTAGCTTTTTCAAAGCCAATATAGCAAGCAAGAACGCTGTAGGCATTTTAATTTAAAATTTATTTCTTTGTTTGTGTTTTTTGTTATGATAAACCATGTTTTCATTATTCGAACAAAACTTCGGCAAATAGCAAAACGCCAGCAAATCGCTTCGTTTTCAGGACATAGCGAAATGCGTTTTGCGTTTTTAGAACCGTAAGCCATTTGAAAACGCTGAGTTTTTCAGAACATGGGCGATAGGCATAAGTAGATATTCTCGTCGCTAGGATATACGGAAACATAATTAAATAAGAAAACGAATTGTTATTCAAACCTTCCAACAAACAAGTTTTTCTTAGGGAACATTTAAATAAATAAACATGGATTAAGAGCTTGGGTGTGGAAATCAAAATACACTACTTAAAACAAAACAAACGTTAATGTTGCGAATGGTTTAATGACTATGAGAAAACAGCATTGAAACCACCAATGGTAATTGCTGATCTAGATGTAGTTCAATTGGATTTTAGAGGTAAGTGGTGAAAAGCATGCTTCGTACACTAGATATTTAAGAAAAACTTTAATTTTTTGTTCTCATCGGAAATATAATTTTTTTTATCATTAGTAAAAATATTTTTTATTACTACATAATTCTAACATGGTGGTAATGCTTAAATTTAAAGGCCAAATGAACGTCCTGACATCGACGTCATACTTTTATCTGACGACGATGCTGAAGCTTATTTGAGATTATCTGCCGTTAATCTGTCGTACTAGGTCACCCTTTATTTCTTATATTGTTACTAGTATATCGACCTACACTTTTTCTTTTAAATAATCCGAAAGGTACAAATCTAACGTGTCAAATCACATAACCTTGGCGCCCAAGGTTATCACATCAGGAATACGAACACCATTCACGCTATCTGCTTGACTGGCCAGCGGCTAAACCGCACCAAACATTCACTCTTTGTGGATGGATTATCATACGTCAAAATGCGAATCCACAGTGCTGAAAATGTGCTTCTTCACTGAAGATGATTTTCTTCGAAAATTGATCATCCAATGTGGCCATTTCATGCTACCACTCTGACAATTGACGACGTTTGGAATTTTCAAGACGCTTTTGTTCTGGAGTCAACTGAACCTTGCAAGCTTGTAAATGATCGCAATTTTTCACCATTTTACCCATTGTACGCACATATGGACATCAAATTAATTGGAAAAATTACGAATTGCACTACACACATGATTTGAACGCCCAATTTCATAATGACCCTGCATGGTTAAAGTTGATTTAGTCTAAAATTGAGATGTGTCAAATGAAATGTAGCGAAAAACTTGACGTTTAGACGAGCTTTACAATCAACGTCCCCCTTTAAATTTCACTATTGTATGATTTATTAATTATTCTTATCGAGAATTTTTGGGGCAAGTCTCCAATGTAATAAAATCAAGTTTTTTCTTCTCAATGGTATAAAGAATACTTCACAATTATTTATTATTCGTAGGTTATTTATACTCTACAAATGCTCTAAAGCGGTATCTATCCAAGAACGTTGCAACATTTAAAAAAAAAAGAGTAATGTATAAACCCAGGGGCGGACTAAGCCCTAGGCATTATAGGCAAAAAAAAACATATTATGTACAGGTTCATATTTTGTAATTTTTATTTTTATTTAACCCTGATATTACATTACATTTGCAAATATATTTATTTTCACACATCTTGCATGGAAATATATGTAGTTCGAGCGTTGTTTTTTGACTCCGATTATGCATCAAGAACACACAGGTGCACAAAAATGATTTGCATTTGTGTAGTTGACAAAGAGAGAGTGCTGCAATTTGCGTCATTAACATTTTAATTTTTTTTAGTGAATTTGAAAAAAAGCTGCTCTCTCGCTCTCCTATTGACGACTAAATGAAAGAGCATAACAATGTGTGTGCTTTTAGTTTATACAGGTGTGGGATAGCAGGTTTACAAATGTTGGTATAATTGTAATTGTTGTATTTGTTTGTTTTAATAAATTATGTTTATTTAGTTTTTGCACGTGTATATTATTTTTTAAAATTGTGTTCTTTAAAACCAAACTACCAAACGCAAAGTATGTATATGTCATAACTGAAAAAAAGGGCCGAAATTACAAGGTTGCCTATGGCCCGTTTTAACCTTAGTCCGCCACTGTATAAACTTATCTAAAATATTTAAGCATATAACACCAACGGAAAGAAAAAATTCTATAAACTTCAAAACAGATTAATTTCTATTATAATAAATAGCCTAAGCTATTAGAATATAGATTTATAAAAAAAAATTCGAAAATCACTCATTTGACTATAATATGTTTTTACTGTTTTAAAACAAAATTGCTTTGAGTAAATACTGCGAGCTAACGATAATTGAGATAATTGATTTTCCGATTTTTCAAGTAAAATAGAAGTGGAAACATTGTATTAGCTTCGACTTGTCATTAAATCTTGTCCGTGGTCTAATAGAAAAAAATATAAAAGGAAATTACTCAAACTTAATACAAATGAATAAATTGGAATTTTTCACATGTACAAGTTCAATTTAGAATCGTATGTGTTCTTTGAAAAAGAACATGTGCAATATTCTAATAATATATATACGTGTATGTAGATATATTTGTGTTATTTATATTCAAAAATTGGTGCAGGCTCTGATTTCACAGTTTCATGTATACTGCTGAAAGTATGTGGCATACAGTACATCGGAGCACCTATTTACAATGTTTATTTTCAAACAGAAATTAGATTTATGATATAAGAGTATATTTTTCTTTTATGCACTATCACTCTTTAAAAAACAATTTTATTATTCCATTATTTAATGTTGATATTTTTCTGTCAGGTTATTTTGGGTTTTTATACTTTAAAAAAAATGTAAATGTAACAAGTTTTAGGAAACGAATTTTTGCGAACAAAAATTTGTGCCTTATTTTTAGCAAAAATATATTTTAAATATTTGAAAACATAAAATAAACATACAATTTGAAAAAATTTCTGTATTTTTGAATGAAAAACTTGCGTTTTTATTGCTCTTGTATGTTTATTTTCTATTTTCAAATGCTAAAAATAAATATTTGCTAAAAATAAGGACAAAAAAAAATTTTCGATTTTTTTGGATTTTTGAAAAAATACTCAATTTTTAGGCAAGGGGGTACCCTTTGCATTTTTGGGCAAAAACAGTCACACTTTAAAATCGTCCATTTGTGTATTTTTGAATGAAAAATTGGAGTTTTTATTGCTCTTGTATGTTTATTTTATGTTTTCAAATATTTAAAATATATTTTTGCTAAAAATAAATAACAAAAAATTTTTTAGATTTTTGAAAAAATACTCAATTTTTAGGCAAGGGGGTACCCTTTGCATTTTTGGGCAAAAACAGTCACACTTTAAAATCGTCCATTTGTGTATTTTTGAATGAAAAATTGGCGTTTTTATTGCTCTTGTATGTTTATTTTATGTCTTCAAATATTTAAAATATATTTTTGCTAAAAAAAAGGCACAAAAATTTTTTTTGGATTTTTGAAAAAATACTCAATTTTTAGGCAAGGGGGTACCCTTTGCATTTTTGGGCAAAAACAGTCACACTTTAAAATCGTCCATTTGTGTATTTTTGAATGAAAAATTGGCGTTTTTATTGCTCTTGTATGTTTATTTTATGTCTTCAAATATTTAAAATATATTTTTGCTAAAAAAAAGGCACAAAAATTTTTTTTGGATTTTTGAAAAAATACTCAATTTTTAGGCAAGGGGGTACCCTTTGCATTTTTGGGCAAAAACAGTCACACTTTAAAATCGTCCATTTGTGTATTTTTGAATGAAAAATTGGCGTTTTTATTGCTCTTGTATGTTTATTTTATGTTTTCAAATATTTAAAATATATTTTTGCTAAAAATAAGGCACAAAAAATTTTTTAGATTTTTGAAAAAATACTCAATTTTTAGGCAAGGGGGTACCCTTTGCATTTTTGGGCAAAAATTGTCATTCTTTAAAAACGTCCGTTTCTGTATTTTTGAATGAAAAACTTGCGTTTTTATTGCTCTTGTATGTTTATATTCTATTTTCAAATGCTAAAAATAAATATTTGCTAAAAATAAATAACAAAAAATTTTTTAGATTTTTGAAAAAATACTCAATTTTTAGGCAAGGGGGTAGCCTTTGCATTTTTGGGCAAAAACAGTCACACTTTAAAATCGTCCGTTTGTGTATTTTTGAATGAAAAATTGGCGTTTTTATTGCTCTTGTATGTTTATTTTATGTTTTCAAATATTTAAAATATATTTTTGCTAAAAATAAGGCACAAAAAATTTTTTTGGATTTTTGGAAAAACGTCTCAATTTTTAGGCAAGGGGGTAACCTTGGCATTTTTGGGCAAAAACAGTCACACTTTAAAATCGTCCATTTGTGTATTTTTGAATAAAAAATTGGCGTTTTTATTGCTCTTGTATGTTTATTTTATGTTTTCAAATATTTAAAATATATTTTTGCTAAAAATAAGGCACAAAAAATTTTTTAGATTTTTGAAAAAATACTCAATTTTTAGACAAGGGGGTACCCTTTGCATTTTTGGGCAAAAACAGTCACACTTTAAAATCGTCCATTTGTGTATTTTTGAATGAAAAATTGGAGTTTTTATTGCTCTTGTATGTTTATTTTATGTTTTCAAATATTTAAAATATTTTTTTGCTAAAAATAAATAACAAAAAATTTTTTAGATTTTTGAAAAAATACTCAATTTTTAGGCAAGGGGGTACCCTTTGCATTTTTGGGCAAAAACAGTCACACTTTAAAATCGTCCATTTGTGTATTTTTGAATGAAAAATTGGCGTTTTTATTGCTCTTGTATGTCTATTTTATGTTTTCAAATATTTAAAATATATTTTTGCTAAAAATAAGGCACAAAAAATTTTTTAGATTTTTGAAAAAATACTCAATTTTTAGACAAGGGGGTACCCTTTGCATTTTTGGGCAAAAACAGTCACACTTTAAAATCGTCCATTTGTGTATTTTTGAATAAAAAATTGGCGTTTTTATTGCTCTTGTATGTTTATTTTATGTTTTCAAATATTTAAAATATATTTTTGCTAAAAATAAGGCACAAAAAATTTTTTAGATTTTTGAAAAAATACTCAATTTTTAGACAAGGGGGTACCCTTTGCATTTTTGGGCAAAAACAGTCACACTTTAAAATCGTCCGTTTGTGTATTTTTGAATGAAAAATTGGAGTTTTTATTGCTCTTGTATGTTTATTTTATGTTTTCAAATATTTAAAATATATTTTTGCTAAAAATAAATAACAAAAAATTTTTTAGATTTTTGAAAAAATACTCAATTTTTAGGCAAGGGGGTAGCCTTTGCATTTTTGGGCAAAAACAGTCACACTTTAAAATCGTCCATTTGTGTATTTTTGAATGAAAAATTGGAGTTTTTATTGCTCTTGTATGTTTATTTTATGTTTTCAAATATTTAAAATATTTTTTTGCTAAAAATAAATAACAAAAAATTTTTTAGATTCTTGAAAAAATACTCAATTTTTAGGCAAGGGGGTACCCTTTGCATTTTTGGGCAAAAACAGTCACACTTTAAAATCGTCCATTTGTGTATTTTTGAATGAAAAATTGGCGTTTTTATTGCTCTTGTATGTTTATTTTATGTTTTCAAATATTTAAAATATATTTTTGCTAAAAATAAGGCACAAAAAATTTTTTAGATTTTTGAAAAAATACTCAATTTTTAGACAAGGGGGTACCCTTTGCATTTTTGGGCAAAAACAGTCACACTTTAAAATCGTCCGTTTGTGTATTTTTGAATGAAAAATTGGGGTTTTTATTGCTCTTGTATGTTTATTTTATGTTTTCAAATATTTAAAATATATTTTTGCTAAAAATAAGGCACAAAAAATTTTTTAGATTTTTGAAAAAATACTCAATTTTTAGACAAGGGGGTACCCTTTGCATTTTTGGGCAAAAACAGTCACACTTTAAAATCGTCCATTTGTGTATTTTTGAATAAAAAATTGGAGTTTTTATTGCTCTTGTATGTTTATTTTATGTTTTCAAATATTTAAAATATATTTTTGCTAAAAATAAATAACAAAAAATTTTTTAGATTTTTGAAAAAATACTCAATTTTTAGGCAAGGGGGTACCCTTTGCATTTTTGGGCAAAAACAGTCACACTTTAAAATCGTCCGTTTGTGTATTTTTGAATGAAAAATTGGAGTTTTTATTGCTCTTGTATGTTTATTTTATATTTTCAAATATTTAAAATATATTTTTGCTAAAAATAAGGCACAAAAAATTTTTTTGGATTTTTGAAAAAATACTCAATTTTTAGGCAAGGGGGTACCCTTTGCATTTTTGGGCAAAAACAGTCACACTTTAAAATCGTCCATTTGTGTATTTTTGAATGAAAAATTGGCGTTTTTATTGCTCTTGTATGTTTATTTTATGTTTTCAAATATTTAAAATATATTTTTGCTAAAAATAAATAACAAAAAATTTTTTTGGATTTTTGAAAAAATACTCAATTTTTAGGCAAGGGGGTGGTACCCTTTGCATTTTTGGGCAAAAACAGTCACACTTTAAAATCGTCCATTTGTGTATTTTTGAATGAAAAATTGGCGTTTTTATTGCTCTTGTATGTTTATTTTATGTTTTCAAATATTTAAAATATATTTTTGCTAAAAATAAGGCACAAAAAATTTTTTAGATTTTTGAAAAAATACTCAATTTTTAGACAAGGGGGTACCACTTTGCATTGTTGGGCAAAAACAGTCACACTTTAAAATCGTCCATTTGTGTATTTTTGAATGAAAAATTGGCGTTTTTATTACTCTTGTATGTTTATTTTATGTTTTCAAATATTTAAAATATATTTTTGCTAAAAATAAGGCACAAAAAATTTTTTTGGATTTTTGAAAAAATACTCAATTTTTAGGCAAGGGGGTACCCTTTGCATTTTTGGGCAAAAACAGTCACACTTTAAAATCGTCCATTTGTGTATTTTTGAATGAAAAATTGGCGTTTTTATTGCTCTTGTATGTTTATTTTATGTTTTCAAATATTTAAAATATTTTTTTGCTAAAAATAAATAACAAAAAATTTTTTAGATTTTTGAAAAAATACTCAATTTTTAGGCAAGGGGGTACCCTTTGCATTTTTGGGCAAAAACAGTCACACTTTAAAATCGTCCATTTGTGTATTTTTGAATGAAAAATTGGCGTTTTTATTGCTCTTGTATGTTTATTTTATGTTTTCAAATATTTAAAATATTTTTTTGCTAAAAATAAATAACAAAAAATTTTTTAGATTTTTGAAAAAATACTCAATTTTTAGGCAAGGGGGTACCCTTTGCATTTTTGGGCAAAAACAGTCACACTTTAAAATCGTCCATTTGTGTATTTTTGAATGAAAAATTGGCGTTTTTATTGCTCTTGTATGTTTATTTTATGTTTTCAAATATTTAAAATATATTTTTGCTAAAAATAAGGCACAAAAAATTTTTTAGATTTTTGAAAAAATACTCAATTTTTAGACAAGGGGGTACCCTTTGCATTTTTGGGCAAAAACAGTCACACTTTAAAATCGTCCATTTGTGTATTTTTGAATAAAAAATTGGAGTTTTTATTGCTCTTGTATGTTTATTTTATGTTTTCAAATATTTAAAATATATTTTTGCTAAAAATAAATAACAAAAAATTTTTTAGATTTTTGAAAAAATACTCAATTTTTAGGCAAGGGGGTACCCTTTGCATTTTTGGGCAAAAACAGTCACACTTTAAAATCGTCCGTTTGTGTATTTTTGAATGAAAAATTGGAGTTTTTATTGCTCTTGTATGTTTATTTTATATTTTCAAATATTTAAAATATATTTTTGCTAAAAATAAGGCACAAAAATTTTTTTTGGATTTTTGAAAAAATACTCAATTTTTAGGCAAGGGGGTACCCTTTGCATTTTTGGGCAAAAACAGTCACACTTTAAAATCGTCCATTTGTGTATTTTTGAATGAAAAATTGGCGTTTTTATTGCTCTTGTATGTTTATTTTATGTTTTCAAATATTTAAAATATATTTTTGCTAAAAATAAGGCACAAAAAATTTTTTAGATTTTTGAAAAAATACTCAATTTTTAGACAAGGGGGTACCCCTTTGCATTTTTGGGCAAAAACAGTCACACTTTAAAATCGTCCATTTGTGTATTTTTGAATGAAAAATTGGGGTTTTTATTGCTCTTGTATGTTTATTTTATGTTTTCAAATATTTAAAATATATTTTTGCTAAAAATAAGGCACAAAAAATTTTTTTGGATTTTTGAAAAAATACTCAATTTTTAGGCAAGGGGGTAGCCTTTGCATTTTTGGGCAAAAACAGTCACACTTTAAAATCGTCCATTTGTGTATTTTTGAATGAAAAATTGGAGTTTTTATTGCTCTTGTATGTTTATTTTATGTTTTCAAATATTTAAAATATATTTTTGCTAAAAATAAATAACAAAAAATTTTTTAGATTTTTGAAAAAATACTCAATTTTTAGGCAAGGGGGTACCCTTTGCATTTTTGGCCAAAAACAGTCACACTTTAAAATCGTCCATTTGTGTATTTTTGAATGAAAAATTGGCGTTTTTATTGCTCTTGTATGTTTATTTTATGTTTTCAAATATTTAAAATATATTTTTGCTAAAAATAAGGCACAAAAAATTTTTTAGATTTTTGAAAAAATACTCAATTTTTAGACAAGGGGGTACCCCTTTGCATTGTTGGGCAAAAACAGTCACACTTTAAAATCGTCCATTTGTGTATTTTTGAATGAAAAATTGGCGTTTTTACCGCTCTTGTATGTTTCATTTATGTTTTCTAATGTTTAGAATATATTTTTGCTAAAATAAAGGACAAAATTTTTTTTAGATTTTTAAAAAAAATACTTAATTTTTAGACAAGGGGGTACCCTTTGCATTTTTGGGCAAAAACAGTCACACTTTAAAATCGTCTATTTGTGTATTTTTGAATGAAAAATTGGAGTTTTTATTGCTCTTGTATGTTTATTTTATGTTTTCAAATATTTAAAATATATTTTTGCTAAAAATAAATAACAAAAAATTTTTTAGATTTTTGAAAAAATACTCAATTTTTAGGCAAGGGGGTACCCTTTGCATTTTTGGGCAAAAACAGTCACACTTTAAAATCGTCCATTTGTGTATTTTTGAATGAAAAATTGGAGTTTTTATTGCTCTTGTATGTTTATTTTATGTTTTCAAATATTTAAAATATATTTTTGCTAAAAATAAATAACAAAAAATTTTTTAGATTTTTGAAAAAATACTCAATTTTTAGGCAAGGGGGTACCCTTTGCATTTTTGGGCAAAAACAGTCACACTTTAAAATCGTCCATTTGTGTATTTTTGAATGAAAAATTGGCGTTTTTAATTGCTCTTGTATGTTTATTTTATGTTTTCAAATATTTAAAATATATTTTTGCTAAAAATAAGGCACAAAAAATTTTTTTGGATTTTTGGAAAAACGTCTCAATTTTTAGGCAAGGGGGTAACCTTGGCATTTTTGGGCAAAAACAGTCACACTTTAAAATCGTCCATTTGTGTATTTTTGAATAAAAAATTGGCGTTTTTATTGCTCTTGTATGTTTATTTTATGTTTTCAAATATTTAAAATATATTTTTGCTAAAAATAAGGCACAAAAAATTTTTTAGATTTTTGAAAAAATACTCAATTTTTAGACAAGGGGGTACCCTTTGCATTTTTGGGCAAAAACAGTCACACTTTAAAATCGTCCATTTGTGTATTTTTGAATGAAAAATTGGAGTTTTTATTGCTCTTGTATGTTTATTTTATGTTTTCAAATATTTAAAATATATTTTTGCTAAAAATAAGGCACAAAAAATTTTTTAGATTTTTGAAAAAATATTCAATTTTAGGCAAGGGTGTACCCTTTGCATTTTTGGGCAAAAACAGTCACACTTTAAAATCGTCCATTTGTGTATTTTTGACTGAAAAATTGGCGTTTTTATTGCTCTTGTATGTTTATTTTATGTTTTCAAATATTTAAAATATATTTTTGCTAAAAATAAAGGACAAAAAAATTTTTAGATTTTTGAAAAAATACTCATTTTTTTTTTTACTTTGCATTTTTGGGCAAAAACAGTCACACTTTAAAATCGTCCGTTTGTGTATTTTAGAATGAAAAATTGGCGTTTTTATTGCTCTTGTATGTTTATTTTATGTTTTCATATATTTAAAATATATTTTTGCTAAAAATAAATAACAAAAAATTTTTTAGATTTTTGAAAAAATACTAAATTTTTAGGCAAGGGTGCAAAGGTCCTAATTTAAAACAAACTGAAAAATAGTATTACTTAAGGTCTAACACATAAGCGTCACTCTTATGGGCTAACACTATACTAAAGAACGCATGAAGATATACATATATACTTTATTTTAATTTTTAAATTTCCTTAGTACGCATTACAGTTTTATGTAATAGTTTATGTAATATCACAGTTGACAATCAAATTTTTAAATATTAGCTGATGCAGAGAACTATCAAATACCAGAATAAAAAACTTAATTGAACTCGGTCATGTATTTTAATGTTATTTGACTTATGTAAGTATGCAATATATAATTGATAAAAGCAGCAATTAAAACTTTAGAGTTCTTACTCAATTTTTCATCTCAATTATTCAAACTACAAATATACTTATGTACATATATTCATCATAAATTCTCAATTCGTGGCATTACCAAGTTGTAAATTGGGCAATACTTTTGTAAATTCTCCAATAATTCTTCCTGGAATTCCTTCTGTAAATTTTTAAATTTACTACGCTTTAACTGAATAGAAGCTAAACAACTTTTGGTATATAAAAATTCTTATTGGATATTTTTATACAAAAATTTATTTTCTATCAATATGTAAAATAAGAAATATTATAAAGGTATAACATAAAAAGATTTCTGAAACCTTTTTTTTGTGGAAATACAAACCCATCAATACAAAGAATGAAAACCTTCCGAGTAAAATTGAACATGATAAATTTGAACTCGGTTTACTTTTGTATATGATTTCGAATTTTTAAGAGTACGTATTCTTGACCAAGTAGTACTTGTTACTTTTGGTTTAAGACATTTGTAAAGTTTTTTACCTAAAAAAATTTATTTGCAATATTATCTCTTAGAACTTAAAACATAAGCAGAATTAAAAATTAACTATCTCAAAGGAAAAAATATATAAATTCTTCAATATCTTTAACATTTGTTTACCTTTGCAAAGAAAATTGTGTGCATATTGTACATAACCACATATTAAAATAATAACTTTATTTACCATAATCTTAAAGACATATTAAATAAGACATATTAAATTATTAAAAAGTATTCCTATAAAATCACATTTTTTTATTAATCGACAAAAGAATATACATAACTCAAAAAAATTAAGTGATTGAAACACATACATACATATGTTGCAACACACACCGTTTTTGCTGACGTGTATTTAAATGTTTTCCTATATTCTTTTGCTTATACATATATCTTTTATTACTGTACTTCCTTTTTTTTACTTTTTAAGCATTAGGTGTATATTAGTATAGTAGTATATAGTATTAAACAGATTTGTATTTAAGTAATATAAAAAAACGAACGTAAATAAAAATACTATATACCTTTGGGCAGTATATAAAGTGCATATACATACATATACATATATTATTTAATGAATATTAATAAAACAAAAAGAAACAAAATTCTATCAGTGGGAGCTTCTATGTAGCCTACTTTATGTAAGTATGAATATATGCATACATATACACACCTGGCCAAAATTATTGACACATGACTTTATAATAAATAAATTAATCATAACTGCTTACTAATGGATTTATGTATTACACAATTTTTTCTGTCTCTTGATCTTCAATCTCATCGAACACTTGGGATGAACTCGACAGAAGGCTTCTGAAGAATAATATTTCCAGCAAAACCAAACTCAACAAAGTATCCAATAGGAAAGGGAAGAAATAGGATAAGAATTTAAAAAAAAAAAAAAAATCTCAATTCCACTCCAAAGACGCTAAATGAAATTTAAAAAAAAAAAAACCTTAAAAGTATAACGAAAAATTAAATGGTGCGGGACTGGGTGCTGCTTCACCGGAAAGAAGATTTTTAAGTTTTGTTTTTATTCCAAATCAGTATAGGTTTTGAGCAGTTAAAAAAGCAGCTTAATATGGGCTTGCAACTTCATTTTATTTCTTTTACAAAACTGAATGTAATTAACAATGCTCGGTGACAAAAATAGATTTCTCAGAATTAAATGTATAACGCCGCGTAAAAGGCAATGCTTGTATTATGTTAACACAATCTGCATTAAGAGTTAGAATTAATCTTTTAAAGGTAGTGGCTAAATGTGTAAAAGTAAAAGCTATTGAAAACGTTTGCTACAAAAAATGGATTCCCTAGGAATTACTGTACACTGCCGTAGAACTAGCAATAATTATATAATTTTAAATCAATCTTCAATAAAATTTATATCAAATTGTTTGCGAGTGATACAATTTGACAAATGTGGGTTCTTTTAGCAACCTTGTTAAGCAGTGCAATTTTGCTTAACTATTGCAAGCCTAACAAAATTCCAAATCTGTTGTTAGTTTAATTATTAAGATAAGTAGAAAATGAACTTCGTACTTTGGATTTAAAATTCACTTTTAATTTGCATTTTCAGGTTCATTTTGTGAAAAAAGCATAGTTTTTGTTATATTTACGATTTGCTGCGCTGTCTATTGCTAAAACAAAGTTCTGTTAAGAATATCCCTATTTTTGGAATTTACAAGAATTTAGAATTTCGCACTTTGGATTAAAAAATCAGCTTAGATTTGGATATTGAACTTTATTTCGTGGAAATGGAGTTCTTTTTTTATTGACGACTTGATGTCTATTGCTATAACAAAATGATAAGACCACCAAGTAGATGTCTATTTTTTTCTAATCGTTATCCTGTACTTAACCATTTAAATCCAATTAAACAATAATTCAAAAATTTAAAAAAAAAATTTTTGTGTTGCCTTTTACAATTTTATTATTTTTTCTACAAAACTTAATGTAATTGACCATGATCGGCAAAACATTAAATATTTTAATTTCTCTCTAATTTCAACTTGCCACAATTGAAGCTTTTATAAGAATAATATCAAATCTATTTATGCGTATATATGTACATATGTACATACATTAGTGCATAAGGTATTTTTGCATACACGCATACGCAATAATACAAATTATTACATCAGCCATAATAGACTTGCCATAATAAAAAGAATCACAAGTGCGGTATTTGAAAAGAATTCATAAACCGTTACTGACTTCGAATACATAGCAATAATAATAAAGCAAATAAAGAAAAGACGTAGAAATAAACAAGAACGCAATTTAAGAAACAACCACCAAAAAAGCAAAGATGTACAAGAAAACAAGAACGCAATTTTAAAAAACAAACACAAAACAAAGAAAAAGAAAGAGAGAAGAATGTAATATTAGAAAAACAAAAAAAAAAGTAAGAATTTTATAGCTATAAATAGGCAAGAAGTTTATTATTATAAGTTAGTCTTAAAACACAATGAAGCAAATAAAGTTACTTTATTTTACAAAGTAATTTTAAAAAATAAACACAATTTTGAAGTACATGTCCTGGCAGGAAGAGACAATAATACTCTGCTGGTACAACGAATGTGATGAAATAAAATATAAAAAAAAATAAACTAAAATAAAGTTAAATTTGTGTAAACTTGAAATTGAGGTAATTTTTTTTTCGTGATTTCGTGTATATATTTTTAAAAAAACTAAAGAGAGTTTTAAAGAAAAAATAATATTTAAGTAATATTTACCAACAGTAAATAAAATTAAAGCTAAAAAGGAAATGCTTAAATCAGAGCTTAAGGTTTTATATATAAAACGAAATAAAGTTTAATGATAAATTAACCAGTGTACATAAACATTTTTCAACTTGTAAGTAAAAATAAAAATATTTAAAATAAATATAAATAAATATTTTAAAAATTTAATATAAAAACAAAAGTCAGTGAAAAGAATTTGATTTTTAGTATAATAAAATCGAAACCAGAAGGAAAGTGCTTAAATCAAAGCTTAAGATTTTATAAATGAAATAAAGTTTAATGATAAATTAATCAGGGTATATAAAAATTTTTATACTTGTAAGTGAAAAAAAAAATATTTAAAATAAATATAAATAAATATTTTAAAAATTTAATATAAAAACAAAAGTCAGTGAAAAGAATTTGATTTTTAGTATAATAAAATCGAAACCAGAAGGAAAGTGCTTAAATCAAAGCTTAAGATTTTATAAATGAAATAAAGTTTAATGATAAATTAATCAGGGTATATAAAAATTTTTATACTTGTAAGTGAAAAAAAAAATATTTAAAATAAATATAAATAAATATTTTAAAAATTTAAGATAAATCAAAGCTTAAGGTTTTATATATAAAACGAAATGAAGTTTAATGATAAATTAATCCGGGTATATAAAAAAGTTTATACTTATAAGTGAAAATAAAAATATTTAAGATGGTAACGAACCACAAAAATTTTTTTTTAATTAATATAAATGCAGTTTTAAAATACATATACATACATATATTGGAAATTTTTGAGTACTTAATAGTTGTGGTTTTTAATAAAGCACCGGAAAATTTAAGATAAAAACAAAAAGTGAAAAGAATTTGATTTTTATTTTAATAAAATTAAAGCTTAAAAAAATGTTTAAAAGAAATCAACATTTTGTGGAGAATATAAAAAATGTATACGTAAATATATATAAAACTGGTAAAGATGAAAATTTTTAAGATGGTAATTAACCACAAAATATGGCCTTTTTAAATAAATCTGCAAATTTTTTATTATCTGAATATAAATAGCATTTAGAATTTAGCATGCTAATATTTTTGTGTTTTGTATTTGATAAAAGACAATAAAAAAATATAATATAATATATTTATTTAATAATATATTTACGAGCAAAAACGCATGCAAACGATATCATGGCTTAGAAGACGATTAACCCACAAGGTAAGTCTTGTCTTAATTTTTATCTTTAAAAATGATTATATAAAACAGCAGAAATTAGTTCAAATTATATATATATATTCAATAAATTGTATATTCGAAAAAAAGTCTTGTTACAACAATATAATTGCTAGTAAAAGGGGGTACAAAATTGTTTACCCCTTTGTAAGTGATCAGCTTCATTACGTTGAAAAAGCCGATTTTTATACATTTTTAATGCAGAATAATACAAATAACAATTTGAAGAGCTAAGTAGTTGCAAGTGCCTTGCATTTTTTTTTTAATTTATTTCATTTGTTAGGAAAATACAATTCATTTTGATAATACTATCCTTGCGAAGCCTTGCTGGCTTGTCTGCAGATTAGTATATGTAAATGTTTTATAATTCTTAAATTAGTTAAAATAAATGTTAATATTCTTGTTAATATTATTATCTATGTATATATTTACAAATCATTTATATTTTACTGATTAATTTATAATTTTAAAATTTATATTCATTACTTGTTGGTTTATGAAGTTTTGCTTAAAGATTCTTTTTTTTAAAATGATATTGACGACTTTTTCAATTACTTCTATCGGTATGTTGTTGTATATTTTAAGTAATACAACCTTACTTGTATTGCGTCCGTATTCATTTTTAAACCCATGTTCTCTATCTTCCTTCTGTATTCCGCCTTGTTTGATAGTTATGGTCCAGGAATCTGGTGTCATTGTAAAATTCTACCGCTAATATTGTGTTGTAAATATTTTTTATGTTCAGTACGTTGTATTCTATTAAACTATTTGAATTCATGGAAATTGTATAACTGTTTCTTGGCTGAATATTTCCATGATAATTATGATCCGGATGAGGTGTTTGTGATTTCAATATTTTTAATATTTGTTTTTGCGAATGTTGAATTTTTCTGCAGTACTTACTAAATCCCCACGCTGTTATACCATGCCTTATTTGCGATTCTACCAGTGAGAAGTATCCCTGCCTTAGTACTTGCTTATTCGAGCAATAGCTTAGTTTATGTAATATATAAGCAGCTTTTCTTAACTTCTTTCTTACATTGTATATATGCACTTTCCATTTGAAGTTTTGGTCCATTGTCAACCCTAGGTCTTTGTATGTGTTCACTATTTCACTATGGTATCATAATTACACTATAAGGCACCCCAGTATAGCATAATCATCAGAGATTTTTGTGTTTGTTTATTAGTGATAATAGATATAGATTTAATCGTTTAAGAAAAACAAAAATTTGTAACATTTCTATATCTGATGCACCTGGTTCTAACAAAGAGGTGGTAAATGCAAGTTTGTGTGTTTGTGCTTACATCTTCTTTAATGCACTTATTAATCATACATTTTAATCCATTTGTTGATTGTATATTCAGATGGAGAGCAGAAATATTTGTTTCTTTATTAAATCTATATTAATATCGCCAATTAATATTATACTGCTCTTTCTCTTTATTGTTTTTAGTAAACAATCAAGCTCCTTTATAAAATTTCTTGCACTGCAAGAAGATGGCCTGTACATTGCTATCTATGATACTCTTTCTGTTAAATTTATATTTATTATCATGGATTCGCAAAATTTCGTGTTTGTGATATTAGTTGTAAAACTTTAGTTCTCTTTAACAAACCACCACCAACATTTCTTCCAGATCTGTTTAAGTGCACTGCTTCATACCCGTTTATAATGTAAGAGCATCCTTCATTATGTATATTGGCTTCCACCAGAACAATGATTTTAATTTACTTTTTGTAGCTATAAAGGAATCGAAGTTTTTACGCAATGATCGTTTGTTTAGTAATATATATGAGTAGGGATAACTTAAGTGCTCTGCTTTGATATGATTAAAAATGATTATTAATATTAATATTTCGCATTAAGGATTATCCATTATCCATTATTTGTTATTTATTTATTAATTACTTATGTCTTTTATTTTTTTTTTATGTTTTTGTGTTTTTCTTAAACAATGAAATCTATATCACTTCCGTTTGTAATTAAAATATTATTCGTATTTTCTGTTTTTTTTTTTTGCGAAAAGATAACCATTAGAAAACCTGAAAAATTTCCACCCTTTCTCCTTTGCCTTAGCCTTAGCTTGCCATTATAACTACGTTTTCATACCTGTTAATTGGTGATTTACATATTCATACATATGTAATTAACATTGTTTGGCATCTTGTTCATACTTGTTCATGTTAGTGCTTCAGCTGTTTCAAATATATTTTCATTTATTATATGCTTGCAAATATTTGACATTACCTCTTTTCTTCTTAAGAGAACAGAATTCAATTATTATTTTATCCGTTTTTTTTTCGATTTATAGGCATTCTCTGTGTCGTAGGGCTGGATTTCTACATTCACAGAGACCGCAATTTTGTTTATCGCATCTATTGGAATTATTGTTGTATCCCTTATATTTTTTATTTCAAAATTTCTGGTTATTGCTTTTTGTTCTATGGTGTTGATTTTACTTTCCCATTCTCTACATGCGCTCCTCTTTCTTTTTGTTTTCTTCTTTAAGATATTTGATCTGAGAAGTTAACTGCGAAAAGGACTCAGTGAGTTTCAGGAATGCATTAGTCATATCCTCACTCAATGTTTTTTGGTTAATGCTGGAGTTAAAGTCGACGTCGCAAACGCCGTCTGAACGTCGTCAACTGTCAAAAAAGAGTTGAAACGTATGAAATTGTATGAGAGCTGTTAATCTCAACGACGTTTGAAATTAAACGCTGAAAAAGTTCAATCGATTTCAACTTTTTCACCGTTTGTACGGCGTTCAATGAAATGTCAAAGCAATATACATACATAATTATCTGATTATTGTACTTGTTTAAACTGTTGCTTTTTTTTAATTAAAATGAGCTCGGATAGTATATTAAATGAAAAAATTATAAATGCTATTCGCGAAAGCGAACAATTGAGAATTAAATTTATTAATATTGATATTATAGGGGGATAATATTTATTTTTTATGGGGAGATATTACCAAATTAAAATTTGGTATATTTTTATACTAAAAATGTACAAATATTTTATTTTAAATTATAAAAATTGAGAGTCCAATTATTAAAATTGATATTTTAGGGGGATAATATATAATTTTTTTTATAGGGAGATATTACTAAATTTTAATTATTAATATAAATTAATTTTTAGTTACAAGTTTTAATTATTATATTTATTAATAAAATGAATTTTTAGTTACTAATTTTAATTATTATATTTATTAATAATTGATTATTTATTTATTTAAATATATTATTTTAAATTATAAAAATTGAGAGTTCAATTTATTAATATTGATATTATAGGGGGATAATATATATAATAATTAAAATTTGGTAATATCTCTTATAAAAACAAATTAATTTATATTTTAAAAAATATTTATATAACAAATTCCCCAAGAATATAAGAATACAGCTCTTAACGGAGAGATTTGGTAAAAAATAAGTAATAAGTACTTAATTACAAATATTTCAGTAAATAAATTTCCAAATTAACAGTTTATATTTAAAAGTCTGTACGCCGTTGACATTAACAACAAAATGAAATTAAACGTCGAATATCACAATTTCAGCGTTCAGACGGCGTTTGCGACGTCGACATTAACTCCAGCATAAGAGTCATGTTGTTTGTTAATTGCGCTGATTCGTTTAGGTCATTTGCTGCTTCTTGTTTTCTTGATTTATTGTATCTTCTGCTGTTCGTCCTAAACGATTTCGTGATACAAATTATATTGCCGATTTGATTTTATTTTTTTCTCCCCTGCACATCAAGCATTTCCAAGTAGCTTTCTTCTCAGCATTCATGCTTTGATTTGTTTATTCTGATAGTGTAGCGCACGGTGCATAGTGATATTTCCTACCACACTGCTTACACATCACATAATCTTCCGTTGTTGGGAGATTATTTTTACATGTATGGCAGACAGCGTTTTTTCCAATTAGATAATCCTGTTGCTTATTAATTTTTTTTTTTTTGTATTTATATAATTGCGTTTCTAATTTTGTCCTGTGTTTTGATACAATTTAATGGTTAATTGTGTAATTAATTAGTGTTTTTTGGTTCACTGTAATTTATTAACCATATATTAATTGTTGAATTTATTATTCGGTTTTATAACATACGCACTGAATATATGAATTTATTATTCGGTGTTATGACATACGCACTGAATACATGAATTTATTAATTGCAGCATCGTGAAATTAAATGCATGCCGCCGCCTTGCATTAAAAATTAAAAATGCAGCAAATTTTTTATTTCTAAATTTAAATATACAGATTTTAAAGTCGTTTTATTTTATTAGTTTGTGACCTTTTCTTTTAAATAAAATAAAAAAAATTAAAGAAAAAAAATTAAAGACGAGAGAAAAAAAATGAAATAAAAAAAAAGTACCAAAATATAACCACAATGTTGGAAAACAGTTGTAACAAATGTACGTCGGCGGATACAGATAGGAAGGTACAGTGCGACACATGCGACAAATAGTTCCAATTCGACTGTGTAGATGTGAACACCAATGTAACCGAGATTACCTCCAATTGTGGCTCATGCGGTGATAAGCAATTAAAAGTTCGACAAGTTAAACCCCGCTTAACTGCCTAATAACAGAATCTGTAAAGCAACCCAGGCAAGGCAAGGCGAGGGTTTTGGAAATGGAAATGGAAATAATTCACTGCCACCGGGAGACAAAACTTGGGAGGAAGGAGGGAGATTTCTGTGTCTATGGCTATGTCAACTTCAACGTCAACGTCAACCACAAGCACAACTACGAGCGACAAGCGACGAGCGACTTTAATGCATCCAACGCTCACTCATCAACATTTGCAGCGCACACAAAAACAGTCCATACACATGTGTGTATGTTCACAAGGAAAAATAAAGTATGTACAAAGGCATTTTTATTTCAACCACCATCACCACCACCATTTTCTATTAAACATTGCAAAAATGAAATCTCTCCTACGTATACGCGTATACCTATTTTTAAATAGGTACTTGCCTAATAAATGAATGTGTACAATTGTATGCATTTACACATTTATGGATTTGAGTTGAGCACGAAAGCTGTTATGAAGAACTAATGCGCAATTTGTTGAATTCTGACTAAGCCTAAGTTCTTTTCGATTGTGTTGTGATTTGCTGTATTTCTACCATTGGTTGTTAGTGTATTTTTTTTTCTCTCTCTTTCTTTCTTTTTTTGGGGAAATGAATTGTGAACAGAGTTTTGGTTGGTTGTTGAGTTGTAGCATAGTTATTTATATTGCCTTCTTATACTTGATATTGTTTTTGTTGTATTTGACGGTTATAAAGGAAATTGGTGTTGTAAATAAATACATACGCACCGTTTTCTTATTTCTCTATATATATTTGAAATTGAATTTTTAGCAAACATGATGATGATGGTGGTAAACATTCCATTATTTAAATTGTAAACACACACATTCAGCTCTGTATACATACCTAAGAACAACCACTTTTTTTTGCGTGCGTACTCATGGTATGGTGGTGGTTGTTTTTTGTTTTTTTTTTTTTGTTTTTGTTTTGTTTTCATTATAGATCGCTCGCGCCTTTGTACACTTGTTGATTTGGTATTAAGGCAATACAAATTTGCCAAACTACACAGTAATTGTTAAGTTAAGTAAAAAATGAATACATTTGTAAGTTAGACTTTTTTTTGCTCTTTATTTTTTTAAGTTGCAATTTTTAGCATGAGAAAAAAATATTTACATATATAAAAAAAAATCAAAAAATCAAAAAATCAAGAAATTAAAAATAAAAAAAATAAATCAAAAATGAAAAAAATCAAAAATGAAAAAAATCAAAGATGAAAAAAATCAAAAATAAAAAAAATCAAAAAACAAAAAATCAAAAAATCAAAAAAAAAGAAAAATGAAAGAAAAAATTATGAAACAAAAGAAAAAGAAAAAAAAAATGAAAGAAAAATTATTGAAGAAAGAAAAAATGTAGGGAAAAAAAGAAATTAAATAACAAATAATACAGCATCATCTGTAAAGCAACCCAGGCAAGGCAAGGCAAGGCAAGGCGAAGGATTTGGAAATGGAAATGGAAATGGAAATAATTCACTGCCACCGGGAGACAAAACTTGGGAGGAAGGAGGGAGATTTCTGTGTCTATGGCTATGTCAACTTCAACGTCAACGTCAACGTCAACGTCAACCACAACCACAACCACAAGCACAACTACGAGCGACGAGCGACGAGCGACTTTAATGCATCCAACGCTCACTCATCAACATTTGCAGCGCACACAAAAACAGTCCATACACATGTGTGTATGTTCACAAGGAAAAATAAAGTATGTACAAAGCCATTTTTATTTCTACCACCATCGCCATCGCCATCACCATCACCATCACCATCACCATTTATTATTAAACATTGCAAAAATTAAATCTCTCCTACATATACGCGTATACCTATTTTTAAATAGGTACTTGCCTAATAAATGAATGTGTACAATTGTATGCATTTACACATTTATGGATTTGAGTTGAGCACGAAAGCTGTTATGAAGAACTAATGCGCAATTTGTTGAATTCTGACTAAGCCTAAGTTCTTTTCGATTGTGTTGTGATTTGCTGTATTTCTACCATTGGTTGTTAGTGTATTTTTTTTTCTCTCTCTTTCTTTCTTTTTTTGGGGAAATGAATTGTGAACAGAGTTTTGGTTGGTTGTTGAGTTGTAGCATAGTTATTTATATTGCCTTCTTATACTTGATATTGTTTTTGTTGTATTTGACGGTTATAAAGGAAATTGGTGTTGTAAATAAATACATACGCAGCGTTTTCTTATTTCTCTATATATATTTGAAATTGAATTTTTAGCAAACATGATGATGATGGTGGTAAACATTCCATTATTTAAATTGTAAACACACACATTCAGCTCTGTATACATACCTAAGAACAACCACTTTTTTTTGCGTGCGTACTCATGGTATGGTGGTGGTTGTTTTTTGTTTTTTTTTTTTGTTTTGTTTTCATTATAGATCGCTCGCGCCTTTGTACACTTGTTGATTTGGTATTAAGGCAATACAAATTTGCCAAACTACACAGTAATTGTTAAGTTAAGTAAAAAATGAATACATTTGTAAGTTAGACTTTTTTTTGCTCTTTATTTTTTTAAGTTGCAATTTTTAGCATGAGAAAAAAATATTTACATATATAAAAAAAAATCAAAAAATCAAAAAATCAAGAAATTAAAAATAAAAAAAATAAATCAAAAATGAAAAAAATCAAAAATGAAAAAAATCAAAGATGAAAAAAATCAAAAATAAAAAAAATCAAAAAACAAAAAATCAAAAAATCAAAAAAAAAGAAAAATGAAAGAAAAAATTATGAAACAAAAGAAAAAGAAAAAAAAAATGAAAGAAAAATTATTGAAGAAAGAAAAAATGTAGGGAAAAAAAGAAATTAAATAACAAATAATACAGCATCATCTGTAAAGCAACCCAGGCAAGGCAAGGCAAGGCAAGGCGAAGGATTTGGAAATGGAAATGGAAATGGAAATAATTCACTGCCACCGGGAGACAAAACTTGGGAGGAAGGAGGGAGATTTCTGTGTCTATGGCTATGTCAACTTCAACGTCAACGTCAACCACAACCACAACCACAAGCACAACTACGAGCGACGAGCGACGAGCGACTTTAATGCATCCAACGCTCACTCATCAACATTTGCAGCGCACACAAAAACAGTCCATACACATGTGTGTATGTTCACAAGGAAAAATAAAGTATGTACAAAGCCATTTTTATTTCTACCACCATCGCCATCGCCATCACCATCACCATCACCATCACCATCACCATTTATTATTAAACATTGCAAAAATTAAATCTCTCCTACATATACGCGTATACCTATTTTTAAATAGGTACTTGCCTAATAAATGAATGTGTACAATTGTATGCATTTACACATTTATGGATTTGAGTTGAGCACGAAAGCTGTTATGAAGAACTAATGCGCAATTTGTTGAATTCTGACTAAGCCTAAGTTCTTTTCGATTGTGTTGTGATTTGCTGTATTTCTACCATTGGTTGTTAGTGTATTTTTTTTTCTCTCTCTTTCTTTCTTTTTTTGGGGAAATGAATTGTGAACAGAGTTTTGGTTGGTTGTTGAGTTGTAGCATAGTTATTTATATTGCCTTCTTATACTTGATATTGTTTTTGTTGTATTTGACGGTTATAAAGGAAATTGGTGTTGTAAATAAATACATACGCACCGTTTTCTTATTTCTCTATATATATTTGAAATTGAATTTTTAGCAAACATGATGATGATGGTGGTAAACATTCCATTATTTAAATTGTAAACACACACATTCAGCTCTGTATACATACCTAAGAACAACCACTTTTTTTTGCGTGCGTACTCATGGTATGGTGGTGGTTGTTTTTTGTTTTTTTTTTTTGTTTTGTTTTCATTATAGATCGCTCGCGCCTTTGTACACTTGTTGATTTGGTATTAAGGCCATACAAATTTGCCAAACTACACAGTAATTGTTAAGTTAAGTAAAAAATGAATACATTTGTAAGTTAGACTTTTTTTTGCTCTTTATTTTTTTAAGTTGCAATTTTTAGCATGAGAAAAAAATATTTACATATATAAAAAAAAATCAAAAAATCAAAAAATCAAGAAATTAAAAATAAAAAAAATAAATCAAAAATGAAAAAAATCAAAAATGAAAAAAATCAAAGATGAAAAAAATCAAAAATAAAAAAAATCAAAAAACAAAAAATCAAAAAATCAAAAAAAAAGAAAAATGAAAGAAAAAATTATGAAACAAAAGAAAAAGAAAAAAAAAATGAAAGAAAAATTATTGAAGAAAGAAAAAATGTAGGGAAAAAAAGAAATTAAATAACAAATAATACAGCATCATCTGTAAAGCAACCCAGGCAAGGCAAGGCAAGGCAAGGCGAAGGATTTGGAAATGGAAATGGAAATGGAAATAATTCACTGCCACCGGGAGACAAAACTTGGGAGGAAGGAGGGAGATTTCTGTGTCTATGGCTATGTCAACTTCAACGTCAACGTCAACCACAACCACAACCACAAGCACAAGCACAACTACGAGCGACGAGCGACGAGCGACTTTAATGCATCCAACGCTCACTCATCAACATTTGCAGCGCACACAAAAACAGTCCATACACATGTGTGTATGTTCACAAGGAAAAATAAAGTATGTACAAAGCCATTTTTATTTCTACCACCATCGCCATCGCCATCACCATCACCATCACCATCACCATTTATTATTAAACATTGCAAAAATTAAATCTCTCCTACATATACGCGTATACCTATTTTTAAATAGGTACTTGCCTAATAAATGAATGTGTACAATTGTATGCATTTACACATTTATGGATTTGAGTTGAGCACGAAAGCTGTTATGAAGAACTAATGCGCAATTTGTTGAATTCTGACTAAGAGTAAGTTCTTTTCAATTGTGTTGTGATTTGCTGTATTTCTACCATTAGTTGTTAGTGTATTTTTTTTTTTCTTTCTTTCTTTTTTTTGGGGGAAATGAATTGTGAACAGAGTTTTGGTTGGTTGGTTGGTTGTTGAGTTGTAGCATAGTTATTTATATTGCCTTATTGTACTTGATATTGCTTTTGTTGTATTTGACTGTTATAAAGGGGAAATTGGTGTTGTAAATAAATACATACGCACTGTTTTCTTATTTCTCTATATATATTTGAAATTGAATTTTTAGCAAACATGATGATGATGGTGGTAAACATTCCATCATTTAAATTGTAAACACACACATTCAGCTCTGTATACATACGTAAGAACAACCACTTTTTTTTGCGTGCGTACTCATGGTATGGTGGTGGTTGTTTTTTGTTTTTTTTTTTTTTGTTTTCATTATAGATCGCTCGCGCCTTTGTACACTTGTTGATTTGGTATTAAGGCCATACAAATTTGCCAAACTACACAGTAATTGTTAAGTTAAGTAAAAAATGAATACATTTGTAAGTTAGACTTTTTTTTTTTTTTTTTTTGCTCTTTATTTTTTTAAGTTGGAATTTTTAGCATGAGAAAAAAATATTTACATATATCAAAAAAAATCAAATAATCAAAAAATCAAAAAATTAAAAATAAAAAAAATAAATCAAAAATAAAAAAAATCAAAAACAAAAAAATCAAAAATAAAAAAATCAAAAATGAAAAAAAATCAAAAATAAAAAAATCAAAAAATCAAAAAAAAAGAAAAATGAAAGAAAAAATTATGAAACAAAAAAAAAAGAAAAAAAAAATGTAGGGAAAAAAATGAAAGAAAAATTATTGAAGAAAGAAAAAATGTAGGGAAAAAAAGAAATTGAATAACAAATAATACAGCATCATCTGTAAAGCAACCCAGGCAAGGCAAGGCAAGGCGAAGGATTTGGAAATGGAAATGGAAATAATTCACTGCCACCGGGAGACAAAACTTGGGAGGAAGGAGGGAGATTTCTGTGTCTATGGCTATGTCAACTTCAACGTCAACGTCAACCACAAGCACAACTACGAGCGACGAGCGACGAGCGACGAGCGACTTTAATGCATCCAACGCTCACTCATCAACATTTGCAGCGCACACAAAAACAGTCCATACACATGTGTGTATGTTCACAAGGAAAAATAAAGTATGTACAAAGCCATTTTTATTTCTACCACCATCGCCATCGCCATCACCATCACCATCACCATCACCATTTATTAATAAACATTGCAAAAACTAAATCTCTCCTACATATACGCGTATACCTATTTTTAAATAGGTACTTGCCTAATAAATGAATGTGTACAATTGTATGCATTTACACATTTATGTATTTGAGTTGAGCACGAAAGCTGTTATGAAGAACTAATGCGCAATTTGTTGAATTCTGACTAAGAGTAAGTTCTTTTCAATTGTGTTGTGATTTGCTGTATTTCTACCATTAGTTGTTAGTGTATTTTTTTTTTTCTTTCTTTCTTTTTTTTGGGGGAAATGAATTGTGAACAGAGTTTTGGTTGGTTGGTTGGTTGTTGAGTTGTAGCATAGTTATTTATATTGCCTTATTGTACTTGATATTGCTTTTGTTGTATTTGACTGTTATAAAGGGGAAATTGGTGTTGTAAATAAATACATACGCACTGTTTTCTTATTTCTCTATATATATTTGAAATTGAATTTTTAGCAAACATGATGATGATGGTGGTAAACATTCCATCATTTAAATTGTAAACACACACATTCAGCTCTGTATACATACGTAAGAACAACCACTTTTTTTTGCGTGCGTACTCATGGTATGGTGGTGGTTGTTTTTTGTTTTTTTTTTTTTTGTTTTCATTATAGATCGCTCGCGCCTTTGTACACTTGTTGATTTGGTATTAAGGCCATACAAATTTGCCAAACTACACAGTAATTGTTAAGTTAAGTAAAAAATGAATACATTTGTAAGTTAGACTTTTTTTTTTTTTTTTTTTGCTCTTTATTTTTTTAAGTTGGAATTTTTAGCATGAGAAAAAAATATTTACATATATCAAAAAAAATCAAATAATCAAAAAATCAAAAAATTAAAAATAAAAAAAATAAATCAAAAATAAAAAAAATCAAAAACAAAAAAATCAAAAATAAAAAAATCAAAAATGAAAAAAAATCAAAAATAAAAAAATCAAAAAATCAAAAAAAAAGAAAAATGAAAGAAAAAATTATGAAACAAAAAAAAAAGAAAAAAAAAATGTAGGGAAAAAAATGAAAGAAAAATTATTGAAGAAAGAAAAAATGTAGGGAAAAAAAGAAATTGAATAACAAATAATACAGCATCATCTGTAAAGCAACCCAGGCAAGGCAAGGCAAGGCGAAGGATTTGGAAATGGAAATGGAAATAATTCACTGCCACCGGGAGACAAAACTTGGGAGGAAGGAGGGAGATTTCTGTGTCTATGGCTATGTCAACTTCAACGTCAACGTCAACCACAAGCACAACTACGAGCGACGAGCGACGAGCGACGAGCGACGAGCGACGAGCGACTTTAATGCATCCAACGCTCACTCATCAACATTTGCAGCGCACACAAAAACAGTCCATACACATGTGTGTATGTTCACAAGGAAAAATAAAGTATGTACAAAGCCATTTTTATTTCTACCACCATCGCCATCGCCATCACCATCACCATCACCATCACCATTTATTAATAAACATTGCAAAAACTAAATCTCTCCTACATATACGCGTATACCTATTTTTAAATAGGTACTTGCCTAATAAATGAATGTGTACAATTGTATGCATTTACACATTTATGTATTTGAGTTGAGCACGAAAGCTGTTATGAAGAACTAATGCGCAATTTGTTGAATTCTGACTAAGAGTAAGTTCTTTTCAATTGTGTTGTGATTTGCTGTATTTCTACCATTAGTTGTTAGTGTATTTTTTTTTTTCTTTCTTTCTTTTTTTTGGGGGAAATGAATTGTGAACAGAGTTTTGGTTGGTTGGTTGGTTGTTGAGTTGTAGCATAGTTATTTATATTGCCTTATTGTACTTGATATTGCTTTTGTTGTATTTGACTGTTATAAAGGGGAAATTGGTGTTGTAAATAAATACATACGCACTGTTTTCTTATTTCTCTATATATATTTGAAATTGAATTTTTAGCAAACATGATGATGATGGTGGTAAACATTCCATCATTTAAATTGTAAACACACACATTCAGCTCTGTATACATACGTAAGAACAACCACTTTTTTTTGCGTGCGTACTCATGGTATGGTGGTGGTTGTTTTTTGTTTTTTTTTTTTTTGTTTTCATTATAGATCGCTCGCGCCTTTGTACACTTGTTGATTTGGTATTAAGGCCATACAAATTTGCCAAACTACACAGTAATTGTTAAGTTAAGTAAAAAATGAATACATTTGTAAGTTAGACTTTTTTTTTTTTTTTTTTTGCTCTTTATTTTTTTAAGTTGGAATTTTTAGCATGAGAAAAAAATATTTACATATATCAAAAAAAATCAAATAATCAAAAAATCAAAAAATTAAAAATAAAAAAAATAAATCAAAAATAAAAAAAATCAAAAACAAAAAAATCAAAAATAAAAAAATCAAAAATGAAAAAAAATCAAAAATAAAAAAATCAAAAAATCAAAAAAAAAGAAAAATGAAAGAAAAAATTATGAAACAAAAAAAAAAGAAAAAAAAAATGTAGGGAAAAAAATGAAAGAAAAATTATTGAAGAAAGAAAAAATGTAGGGAAAAAAAGAAATTGAATAACAAATAATACAGCATCATCTGTAAAGCAACCCAGGCAAGGCAAGGCAAGGCGAAGGATTTGGAAATGGAAATGGAAATAATTCACTGCCACCGGGAGACAAAACTTGGGAGGAAGGAGGGAGATTTCTGTGTCTATGGCTATGTCAACTTCAACGTCAACGTCAACCACAAGCACAACTACGAGCGACGAGCGACGAGCGACGAGCGACGAGCGACTTTAATGCATCCAACGCTCACTCATCAACATTTGCAGCGCACACAAAAACAGTCCATACACATGTGTGTATGTTCACAAGGAAAAATAAAGTATGTACAAAGCCATTTTTATTTCTACCACCATCGCCATCGCCATCACCATCACCATCACCATCACCATTTATTAATAAACATTGCAAAAACTAAATCTCTCCTACATATACGCGTATACCTATTTTTAAATAGGTACTTGCCTAATAAATGAATGTGTACAATTGTATGCATTTACACATTTATGTATTTGAGTTGAGCACGAAAGCTGTTATGAAGAACTAATGCGCAATTTGTTGAATTCTGACTAAGAGTAAGTTCTTTTCAATTGTGTTGTGATTTGCTGTATTTCTACCATTAGTTGTTAGTGTATTTTTTTTTTTCTTTCTTTCTTTTTTTTGGGGGAAATGAATTGTGAACAGAGTTTTGGTTGGTTGGTTGGTTGTTGAGTTGTAGCATAGTTATTTATATTGCCTTATTGTACTTGATATTGCTTTTGTTGTATTTGACTGTTATAAAGGGGAAATTGGTGTTGTAAATAAATACATACGCACTGTTTTCTTATTTCTCTATATATATTTGAAATTGAATTTTTAGCAAACATGATGATGATGGTGGTAAACATTCCATCATTTAAATTGTAAACACACACATTCAGCTCTGTATACATACGTAAGAACAACCACTTTTTTTTGCGTGCGTACTCATGGTATGGTGGTGGTTGTTTTTTGTTTTTTTTTTTTTTGTTTTCATTATAGATCGCTCGCGCCTTTGTACACTTGTTGATTTGGTATTAAGGCCATACAAATTTGCCAAACTACACAGTAATTGTTAAGTTAAGTAAAAAATGAATACATTTGTAAGTTAGACTTTTTTTTTTTTTTTTTTTGCTCTTTATTTTTTTAAGTTGGAATTTTTAGCATGAGAAAAAAATATTTACATATATCAAAAAAAATCAAATAATCAAAAAATCAAAAAATTAAAAATAAAAAAAATAAATCAAAAATAAAAAAAATCAAAAACAAAAAAATCAAAAATAAAAAAATCAAAAATGAAAAAAAATCAAAAATAAAAAAATCAAAAAATCAAAAAAAAAGAAAAATGAAAGAAAAAATTATGAAACAAAAAAAAAAGAAAAAAAAATGTAGGGAAAAAAATGAAAGAAAAATTATTGAAGAAAGAAAAAATGTAGGGAAAAAAAGAAATTGAATAACAAATAATACAGCATCATCTGTAAAGCAACCCAGGCAAGGCAAGGCAAGGCGAAGGATTTGGAAATGGAAATGGAAATAATTCACTGCCACCGGGAGACAAAACTTGGGAGGAAGGAGGGAGATTTCTGTGTCTATGGCTATGTCAACTTCAACGTCAACGTCAACCACAAGCACAACTACGAGCGACGAGCGACGAGCGACGAGCGACGAGCGACGAGCGACTTTAATGCATCCAACGCTCACTCATCAACATTTGCAGCGCACACAAAAACAGTCCATACACATGTGTGTATGTTCACAAGGAAAAATAAAGTATGTACAAAGCCATTTTTATTTCTACCACCATCGCCATCGCCATCACCATCACCATCACCATCACCATTTATTAATAAACATTGCAAAAACTAAATCTCTCCTACATATACGCGTATACCTATTTTTAAATAGGTACTTGCCTAATAAATGAATGTGTACAATTGTATGCATTTACACATTTATGTATTTGAGTTGAGCACGAAAGCTGTTATGAAGAACTAATGCGCAATTTGTTGAATTCTGACTAAGAGTAAGTTCTTTTCAATTGTGTTGTGATTTGCTGTATTTCTACCATTAGTTGTTAGTGTATTTTTTTTTTTCTTTCTTTCTTTTTTTTGGGGGAAATGAATTGTGAACAGAGTTTTGGTTGGTTGGTTGGTTGTTGAGTTGTAGCATAGTTATTTATATTGCCTTATTGTACTTGATATTGCTTTTGTTGTATTTGACTGTTATAAAGGGGAAATTGGTGTTGTAAATAAATACATACGCACTGTTTTCTTATTTCTCTATATATATTTGAAATTGAATTTTTAGCAAACATGATGATGATGGTGGTAAACATTCCATCATTTAAATTGTAAACACACACATTCAGCTCTGTATACATACGTAAGAACAACCACTTTTTTTTGCGTGCGTACTCATGGTATGGTGGTGGTTGTTTTTTGTTTTTTTTTTTTTTGTTTTCATTATAGATCGCTCGCGCCTTTGTACACTTGTTGATTTGGTATTAAGGCCATACAAATTTGCCAAACTACACAGTAATTGTTAAGTTAAGTAAAAAATGAATACATTTGTAAGTTAGACTTTTTTTTTTTTTTTTTTTGCTCTTTATTTTTTTAAGTTGGAATTTTTAGCATGAGAAAAAAATATTTACATATATCAAAAAAAATCAAATAATCAAAAAATCAAAAAATTAAAAATAAAAAAAATAAATCAAAAATAAAAAAAATCAAAAACAAAAAAATCAAAAATAAAAAAATCAAAAATGAAAAAAAATCAAAAATAAAAAAATCAAAAAATCAAAAAAAAAGAAAAATGAAAGAAAAAATTATGAAACAAAAAAAAAAGAAAAAAAAAATGTAGGGAAAAAAATGAAAGAAAAATTATTGAAGAAAGAAAAAATGTAGGGAAAAAAAGAAATTGAATAACAAATAATACAGCATCATCTGTAAAGCAACCCAGGCAAGGCAAGGCAAGGCGAAGGATTTGGAAATGGAAATGGAAATAATTCACTGCCACCGGGAGACAAAACTTGGGAGGAAGGAGGGAGATTTCTGTGTCTATGGCTATGTCAACTTCAACGTCAACGTCAACCACAAGCACAACTACGAGCGACGAGCGACGAGCGACGAGCGACTTTAATGCATCCAACGCTCACTCATCAACATTTGCAGCGCACACAAAAACAGTCCATACACATGTGTGTATGTTCACAAGGAAAAATAAAGTATGTACAAAGCCATTTTTATTTCTACCACCATCGCCATCGCCATCACCATCACCATCACCATCACCATCACCATTTATTAATAAACATTGCAAAAACTAAATCTCTCCTACATATACGCGTATACCTATTTTTAAATAGGTACTTGCCTAATAAATGAATGTGTACAATTGTATGCATTTACACATTTATGTATTTGAGTTGAGCACGAAAGCTGTTATGAAGAACTAATGCGCAATTTGTTGAATTCTGACTAAGAGTAAGTTCTTTTCAATTGTGTTGTGATTTGCTGTATTTCTACCATTAGTTGTTAGTGTATTTTTTTTTTTCTTTCTTTCTTTTTTTTGGGGGAAATGAATTGTGAACAGAGTTTTGGTTGGTTGGTTGGTTGTTGAGTTGTAGCATAGTTATTTATATTGCCTTATTGTACTTGATATTGCTTTTGTTGTATTTGACTGTTATAAAGGGGAAATTGGTGTTGTAAATAAATACATACGCACTGTTTTCTTATTTCTCTATATATATTTGAAATTGAATTTTTAGCAAACATGATGATGATGGTGGTAAACATTCCATCATTTAAATTGTAAACACACACATTCAGCTCTGTATACATACGTAAGAACAACCACTTTTTTTTGCGTGCGTACTCATGGTATGGTGGTGGTTGTTTTTTGTTTTTTTTTTTTTTGTTTTCATTATAGATCGCTCGCGCCTTTGTACACTTGTTGATTTGGTATTAAGGCCATACAAATTTGCCAAACTACACAGTAATTGTTAAGTTAAGTAAAAAATGAATACATTTGTAAGTTAGACTTTTTTTTTTTTTTTTTTTGCTCTTTATTTTTTTAAGTTGGAATTTTTAGCATGAGAAAAAAATATTTACATATATCAAAAAAAATCAAATAATCAAAAAATCAAAAAATTAAAAATAAAAAAAATAAATCAAAAATAAAAAAAATCAAAAACAAAAAAATCAAAAATAAAAAAATCAAAAATGAAAAAAAATCAAAAATAAAAAAATCAAAAAATCAAAAAAAAAGAAAAATGAAAGAAAAAATTATGAAACAAAAAAAAAAGAAAAAAAAAATGTAGGGAAAAAAATGAAAGAAAAATTATTGAAGAAAGAAAAAATGTAGGGAAAAAAAGAAATTGAATAACAAATAATACAGCATCATCTGTAAAGCAACCCAGGCAAGGCAAGGCAAGGCGAAGGATTTGGAAATGGAAATGGAAATAATTCACTGCCACCGGGAGACAAAACTTGGGAGGAAGGAGGGAGATTTCTGTGTCTATGGCTATGTCAACTTCAACGTCAACGTCAACCACAAGCACAACTACGAGCGACGAGCGACGAGCGACGAGCGACGAGCGACTTTAATGCATCCAACGCTCACTCATCAACATTTGCAGCGCACACAAAAACAGTCCATACACATGTGTGTATGTTCACAAGGAAAAATAAAGTATGTACAAAGCCATTTTTATTTCTACCACCATCGCCATCGCCATCACCATCACCATCACCATCACCATTTATTAATAAACATTGCAAAAACTAAATCTCTCCTACATATACGCGTATACCTATTTTTAAATAGGTACTTGCCTAATAAATGAATGTGTACAATTGTATGCATTTACACATTTATGTATTTGAGTTGAGCACGAAAGCTGTTATGAAGAACTAATGCGCAATTTGTTGAATTCTGACTAAGAGTAAGTTCTTTTCAATTGTGTTGTGATTTGCTGTATTTCTACCATTAGTTGTTAGTGTATTTTTTTTTTTCTTTCTTTCTTTTTTTTGGGGGAAATGAATTGTGAACAGAGTTTTGGTTGGTTGGTTGGTTGTTGAGTTGTAGCATAGTTATTTATATTGCCTTATTGTACTTGATATTGCTTTTGTTGTATTTGACTGTTATAAAGGGGAAATTGGTGTTGTAAATAAATACATACGCACTGTTTTCTTATTTCTCTATATATATTTGAAATTGAATTTTTAGCAAACATGATGATGATGGTGGTAAACATTCCATCATTTAAATTGTAAACACACACATTCAGCTCTGTATACATACGTAAGAACAACCACTTTTTTTTGCGTGCGTACTCATGGTATGGTGGTGGTTGTTTTTTGTTTTTTTTTTTTTTGTTTTCATTATAGATCGCTCGCGCCTTTGTACACTTGTTGATTTGGTATTAAGGCCATACAAATTTGCCAAACTACACAGTAATTGTTAAGTTAAGTAAAAAATGAATACATTTGTAAGTTAGACTTTTTTTTTTTTTTTTTTTGCTCTTTATTTTTTTAAGTTGGAATTTTTAGCATGAGAAAAAAATATTTACATATATCAAAAAAAATCAAATAATCAAAAAATCAAAAAATTAAAAATAAAAAAAATAAATCAAAAATAAAAAAAATCAAAAACAAAAAAATCAAAAATAAAAAAATCAAAAATGAAAAAAAATCAAAAATAAAAAAATCAAAAAATCAAAAAAAAAGAAAAATGAAAGAAAAAATTATGAAACAAAAAAAAAAGAAAAAAAAAATGTAGGGAAAAAAATGAAAGAAAAATTATTGAAGAAAGAAAAAATGTAGGGAAAAAAAGAAATTGAATAACAAATAATACAGCATCATCTGTAAAGCAACCCAGGCAAGGCAAGGCAAGGCGAAGGATTTGGAAATGGAAATGGAAATAATTCACTGCCACCGGGAGACAAAACTTGGGAGGAAGGAGGGAGATTTCTGTGTCTATGGCTATGTCAACTTCAACGTCAACGTCAACCACAAGCACAACTACGAGCGACGAGCGACGAGCGACGAGCGACGAGCGACTTTAATGCATCCAACGCTCACTCATCAACATTTGCAGCGCACACAAAAACAGTCCATACACATGTGTGTATGTTCACAAGGAAAAATAAAGTATGTACAAAGCCATTTTTATTTCTACCACCATCGCCATCGCCATCACCATCACCATCACCATCACCATTTATTAATAAACATTGCAAAAACTAAATCTCTCCTACATATACGCGTATACCTATTTTTAAATAGGTACTTGCCTAATAAATGAATGTGTACAATTGTATGCATTTACACATTTATGTATTTGAGTTGAGCACGAAAGCTGTTATGAAGAACTAATGCGCAATTTGTTGAATTCTGACTAAGAGTAAGTTCTTTTCAATTGTGTTGTGATTTGCTGTATTTCTACCATTAGTTGTTAGTGTATTTTTTTTTTTCTTTCTTTCTTTTTTTTGGGGGAAATGAATTGTGAACAGAGTTTTGGTTGGTTGGTTGGTTGTTGAGTTGTAGCATAGTTATTTATATTGCCTTATTGTACTTGATATTGCTTTTGTTGTATTTGACTGTTATAAAGGGGAAATTGGTGTTGTAAATAAATACATACGCACTGTTTTCTTATTTCTCTATATATATTTGAAATTGAATTTTTAGCAAACATGATGATGATGGTGGTAAACATTCCATCATTTAAATTGTAAACACACACATTCAGCTCTGTATACATACGTAAGAACAACCACTTTTTTTTGCGTGCGTACTCATGGTATGGTGGTGGTTGTTTTTTGTTTTTTTTTTTTTTGTTTTCATTATAGATCGCTCGCGCCTTTGTACACTTGTTGATTTGGTATTAAGGCCATACAAATTTGCCAAACTACACAGTAATTGTTAAGTTAAGTAAAAAATGAATACATTTGTAAGTTAGACTTTTTTTTTTTTTTTTTTTGCTCTTTATTTTTTTAAGTTGGAATTTTTAGCATGAGAAAAAAATATTTACATATATCAAAAAAAATCAAATAATCAAAAAATCAAAAAATTAAAAATAAAAAAAATAAATCAAAAATAAAAAAAAACAAAAACAAAAAAATCAAAAATAAAAAAATCAAAAATGAAAAAAAATCAAAAATAAAAAAATCAAAAAATCAAAAAAAAAGAAAAATGAAAGAAAAAATTATGAAACAAAAAAAAAAGAAAAAAAAAATGTAGGGAAAAAAATGAAAGAAAAATTATTGAAGAAAGAAAAAATGTAGGGAAAAAAAGAAATTGAATAACAAATAATACAGCATCATCTGTAAAGCAACCCAGGCAAGGCAAGGCAAGGCGAAGGATTTGGAAATGGAAATGGAAATAATTCACTGCCACCGGGAGACAAAACTTGGGAGGAAGGAGGGAGATTTCTGTGTCTATGGCTATGTCAACTTCAACGTCAACGTCAACCACAAGCACAACTACGAGCGACGAGCGACGAGCGACGAGCGACGAGCGACTTTAATGCATCCAACGCTCACTCATCAACATTTGCAGCGCACACAAAAACAGTCCATACACATGTGTGTATGTTCACAAGGAAAAATAAAGTATGTACAAAGCCATTTTTATTTCTACCACCATCGCCATCGCCATCACCATCACCATCACCATCACCATTTATTAATAAACATTGCAAAAACTAAATCTCTCCTACATATACGCGTATACCTATTTTTAAATAGGTACTTGCCTAATAAATGAATGTGTACAATTGTATGCATTTACACATTTATGTATTTGAGTTGAGCACGAAAGCTGTTATGAAGAACTAATGCGCAATTTGTTGAATTCTGACTAAGAGTAAGTTCTTTTCAATTGTGTTGTGATTTGCTGTATTTCTACCATTAGTTGTTAGTGTATTTTTTTTTTTCTTTCTTTCTTTTTTTTGGGGGAAATGAATTGTGAACAGAGTTTTGGTTGGTTGGTTGGTTGTTGAGTTGTAGCATAGTTATTTATATTGCCTTATTGTACTTGATATTGCTTTTGTTGTATTTGACTGTTATAAAGGGGAAATTGGTGTTGTAAATAAATACATACGCACTGTTTTCTTATTTCTCTATATATATTTGAAATTGAATTTTTAGCAAACATGATGATGATGGTGGTAAACATTCCATCATTTAAATTGTAAACACACACATTCAGCTCTGTATACATACGTAAGAACAACCACTTTTTTTTGCGTGCGTACTCATGGTATGGTGGTGGTTGTTTTTTGTTTTTTTTTTTTTTGTTTTCATTATAGATCGCTCGCGCCTTTGTACACTTGTTGATTTGGTATTAAGGCCATACAAATTTGCCAAACTACACAGTAATTGTTAAGTTAAGTAAAAAATGAATACATTTGTAAGTTAGACTTTTTTTTTTTTTTTTTTTGCTCTTTATTTTTTTAAGTTGGAATTTTTAGCATGAGAAAAAAATATTTACATATATCAAAAAAAATCAAATAATCAAAAAATCAAAAAATTAAAAATAAAAAAAATAAATCAAAAATAAAAAAAATCAAAAACAAAAAAATAAAAAATAAAAAAATCAAAAATGAAAAAAAATCAAAAATAAAAAAATCAAAAAATCAAAAAAAAAGAAAAATGAAAGAAAAAATTATGAAACAAAAAAAAAAGAAAAAAAAAATGTAGGGAAAAAAATGAAAGAAAAATTATTGAAGAAAGAAAAAATGTAGGGAAAAAAAGAAATTGAATAACAAATAATACAGCATCATCTGTAAAGCAACCCAGGCAAGGCAAGGCAAGGCGAAGGATTTGGAAATGGAAATGGAAATAATTCACTGCCACCGGGAGACAAAACTTGGGAGGAAGGAGGGAGATTTCTGTGTCTATGGCTATGTCAACTTCAACGTCAACGTCAACCACAAGCACAACTACGAGCGACGAGCGACGAGCGACGAGCGACGAGCGACTTTAATGCATCCAACGCTCACTCATCAACATTTGCAGCGCACACAAAAACAGTCCATACACATGTGTGTATGTTCACAAGGAAAAATAAAGTATGTACAAAGCCATTTTTATTTCTACCACCATCGCCATCGCCATCACCATCACCATCACCATCACCATTTATTAATAAACATTGCAAAAACTAAATCTCTCCTACATATACGCGTATACCTATTTTTAAATAGGTACTTGCCTAATAAATGAATGTGTACAATTGTATGCATTTACACATTTATGTATTTGAGTTGAGCACGAAAGCTGTTATGAAGAACTAATGCGCAATTTGTTGAATTCTGACTAAGAGTAAGTTCTTTTCAATTGTGTTGTGATTTGCTGTATTTCTACCATTAGTTGTTAGTGTATTTTTTTTTTTCTTTCTTTCTTTTTTTTGGGGGAAATGAATTGTGAACAGAGTTTTGGTTGGTTGGTTGGTTGTTGAGTTGTAGCATAGTTATTTATATTGCCTTATTGTACTTGATATTGCTTTTGTTGTATTTGACTGTTATAAAGGGGAAATTGGTGTTGTAAATAAATACATACGCACTGTTTTCTTATTTCTCTATATATATTTGAAATTGAATTTTTAGCAAACATGATGATGATGGTGGTAAACATTCCATCATTTAAATTGTAAACACACACATTCAGCTCTGTATACATACGTAAGAACAACCACTTTTTTTTGCGTGCGTACTCATGGTATGGTGGTGGTTGTTTTTTGTTTTTTTTTTTTTTGTTTTCATTATAGATCGCTCGCGCCTTTGTACACTTGTTGATTTGGTATTAAGGCCATACAAATTTGCCAAACTACACAGTAATTGTTAAGTTAAGTAAAAAATGAATACATTTGTAAGTTAGACTTTTTTTTTTTTTTTTTTTGCTCTTTATTTTTTTAAGTTGGAATTTTTAGCATGAGAAAAAAATATTTACATATATCAAAAAAAATCAAATAATCAAAAAATCAAAAAATTAAAAATAAAAAAAATAAATCAAAAATAAAAAAAATCAAAAACAAAAAAATCAAAAATAAAAAAATCAAAAATGAAAAAAAATCAAAAATAAAAAAATCAAAAAATCAAAAAAAAAGAAAAATGAAAGAAAAAATTATGAAACAAAAAAAAAAGAAAAAAAAAATGTAGGGAAAAAAATGAAAGAAAAATTATTGAAGAAAGAAAAAATGTAGGGAAAAAAAGAAATTGAATAACAAATAATACAGCATCATCTGTAAAGCAACCCAGGCAAGGCAAGGCAAGGCGAAGGATTTGGAAATGGAAATGGAAATAATTCACTGCCACCGGGAGACAAAACTTGGGAGGAAGGAGGGAGATTTCTGTGTCTATGGCTATGTCAACTTCAACGTCAACGTCAACCACAAGCACAACTACGAGCGACGAGCGACGAGCGACGAGCGACGAGCGACTTTAATGCATCCAACGCTCACTCATCAACATTTGCAGCGCACACAAAAACAGTCCATACACATGTGTGTATGTTCACAAGGAAAAATAAAGTATGTACAAAGCCATTTTTATTTCTACCACCATCGCCATCGCCATCACCATCACCATCACCATCACCATTTATTAATAAACATTGCAAAAACTAAATCTCTCCTACATATACGCGTATACCTATTTTTAAATAGGTACTTGCCTAATAAATGAATGTGTACAATTGTATGCATTTACACATTTATGTATTTGAGTTGAGCACGAAAGCTGTTATGAAGAACTAATGCGCAATTTGTTGAATTCTGACTAAGAGTAAGTTCTTTTCAATTGTGTTGTGATTTGCTGTATTTCTACCATTAGTTGTTAGTGTATTTTTTTTTTTCTTTCTTTCTTTTTTTTGGGGGAAATGAATTGTGAACAGAGTTTTGGTTGGTTGGTTGGTTGTTGAGTTGTAGCATAGTTATTTATATTGCCTTATTGTACTTGATATTGCTTTTGTTGTATTTGACTGTTATAAAGGGGAAATTGGTGTTGTAAATAAATACATACGCACTGTTTTCTTATTTCTCTATATATATTTGAAATTGAATTTTTAGCAAACATGATGATGATGGTGGTAAACATTCCATCATTTAAATTGTAAACACACACATTCAGCTCTGTATACATACGTAAGAACAACCACTTTTTTTTGCGTGCGTACTCATGGTATGGTGGTGGTTGTTTTTTGTTTTTTTTTTTTTTGTTTTCATTATAGATCGCTCGCGCCTTTGTACACTTGTTGATTTGGTATTAAGGCCATACAAATTTGCCAAACTACACAGTAATTGTTAAGTTAAGTAAAAAATGAATACATTTGTAAGTTAGACTTTTTTTTTTTTTTTTTTTGCTCTTTATTTTTTTAAGTTGGAATTTTTAGCATGAGAAAAAAATATTTACATATATCAAAAAAAATCAAATAATCAAAAAATCAAAAAATTAAAAATAAAAAAAATAAATCAAAAATAAAAAAAAACAAAAACAAAAAAATCAAAAATAAAAAAATCAAAAATGAAAAAAAATCAAAAATAAAAAAATCAAAAAATCAAAAAAAAAGAAAAATGAAAGAAAAAATTATGAAACAAAAAAAAAAGAAAAAAAAAATGTAGGGAAAAAAATGAAAGAAAAATTATTGAAGAAAGAAAAAATGTAGGGAAAAAAAGAAATTGAATAACAAATAATACAGCATCATCTGTAAAGCAACCCAGGCAAGGCAAGGCAAGGCGAAGGATTTGGAAATGGAAATGGAAATAATTCACTGCCACCGGGAGACAAAACTTGGGAGGAAGGAGGGAGATTTCTGTGTCTATGGCTATGTCAACTTCAACGTCAACGTCAACCACAAGCACAACTACGAGCGACGAGCGACGAGCGACGAGCGACGAGCGACTTTAATGCATCCAACGCTCACTCATCAACATTTGCAGCGCACACAAAAACAGTCCATACACATGTGTGTATGTTCACAAGGAAAAATAAAGTATGTACAAAGCCATTTTTATTTCTACCACCATCGCCATCGCCATCACCATCACCATCACCATCACCATTTATTAATAAACATTGCAAAAACTAAATCTCTCCTACATATACGCGTATACCTATTTTTAAATAGGTACTTGCCTAATAAATGAATGTGTACAATTGTATGCATTTACACATTTATGTATTTGAGTTGAGCACGAAAGCTGTTATGAAGAACTAATGCGCAATTTGTTGAATTCTGACTAAGAGTAAGTTCTTTTCAATTGTGTTGTGATTTGCTGTATTTCTACCATTAGTTGTTAGTGTATTTTTTTTTTTCTTTCTTTCTTTTTTTTGGGGGAAATGAATTGTGAACAGAGTTTTGGTTGGTTGGTTGGTTGTTGAGTTGTAGCATAGTTATTTATATTGCCTTATTGTACTTGATATTGCTTTTGTTGTATTTGACTGTTATAAAGGGGAAATTGGTGTTGTAAATAAATACATACGCACTGTTTTCTTATTTCTCTATATATATTTGAAATTGAATTTTTAGCAAACATGATGATGATGGTGGTAAACATTCCATCATTTAAATTGTAAACACACACATTCAGCTCTGTATACATACGTAAGAACAACCACTTTTTTTTGCGTGCGTACTCATGGTATGGTGGTGGTTGTTTTTTGTTTTTTTTTTTTTTGTTTTCATTATAGATCGCTCGCGCCTTTGTACACTTGTTGATTTGGTATTAAGGCCATACAAATTTGCCAAACTACACAGTAATTGTTAAGTTAAGTAAAAAATGAATACATTTGTAAGTTAGACTTTTTTTTTTTTTTTTTTTGCTCTTTATTTTTTTAAGTTGGAATTTTTAGCATGAGAAAAAAATATTTACATATATCAAAAAAAATCAAATAATCAAAAAATCAAAAAATTAAAAATAAAAAAAATAAATCAAAAATAAAAAAAAACAAAAACAAAAAAATCAAAAATAAAAAAATCAAAAATGAAAAAAAATCAAAAATAAAAAAATCAAAAAATCAAAAAAAAAGAAAAATGAAAGAAAAAATTATGAAACAAAAAAAAAAGAAAAAAAAAATGTAGGGAAAAAAATGAAAGAAAAATTATTGAAGAAAGAAAAAATGTAGGGAAAAAAAGAAATTGAATAACAAATAATACAGCATCATCTGTAAAGCAACCCAGGCAAGGCAAGGCAAGGCGAAGGATTTGGAAATGGAAATGGAAATAATTCACTGCCACCGGGAGACAAAACTTGGGAGGAAGGAGGGAGATTTCTGTGTCTATGGCTATGTCAACTTCAACGTCAACGTCAACCACAAGCACAACTACGAGCGACGAGCGACGAGCGACGAGCGACGAGCGACTTTAATGCATCCAACGCTCACTCATCAACATTTGCAGCGCACACAAAAACAGTCCATACACATGTGTGTATGTTCACAAGGAAAAATAAAGTATGTACAAAGCCATTTTTATTTCTACCACCATCGCCATCGCCATCACCATCACCATCACCATCACCATTTATTAATAAACATTGCAAAAACTAAATCTCTCCTACATATACGCGTATACCTATTTTTAAATAGGTACTTGCCTAATAAATGAATGTGTACAATTGTATGCATTTACACATTTATGTATTTGAGTTGAGCACGAAAGCTGTTATGAAGAACTAATGCGCAATTTGTTGAATTCTGACTAAGAGTAAGTTCTTTTCAATTGTGTTGTGATTTGCTGTATTTCTACCATTAGTTGTTAGTGTATTTTTTTTTTTCTTTCTTTCTTTTTTTTGGGGGAAATGAATTGTGAACAGAGTTTTGGTTGGTTGGTTGGTTGTTGAGTTGTAGCATAGTTATTTATATTGCCTTATTGTACTTGATATTGCTTTTGTTGTATTTGACTGTTATAAAGGGGAAATTGGTGTTGTAAATAAATACATACGCACTGTTTTCTTATTTCTCTATATATATTTGAAATTGAATTTTTAGCAAACATGATGATGATGGTGGTAAACATTCCATCATTTAAATTGTAAACACACACATTCAGCTCTGTATACATACGTAAGAACAACCACTTTTTTTTGCGTGCGTACTCATGGTATGGTGGTGGTTGTTTTTTGTTTTTTTTTTTTTGTTTTCATTATAGATCGCTCGCGCCTTTGTACACTTGTTGATTTGGTATTAAGGCCATACAAATTTGCCAAACTACACAGTAATTGTTAAGTTAAGTAAAAAATGAATACATTTGTAAGTTAGACTTTTTTTTTTTTTTTTTTTGCTCTTTATTTTTTTAAGTTGGAATTTTTAGCATGAGAAAAAAATATTTACATATATCAAAAAAAATCAAATAATCAAAAAATCAAAAAATTAAAAATAAAAAAAATAAATCAAAAATAAAAAAAATCAAAAACAAAAAAATCAAAAATAAAAAAATCAAAAATGAAAAAAAATCAAAAATAAAAAAATCAAAAAATCAAAAAAAAAGAAAAATGAAAGAAAAAATTATGAAACAAAAAAAAAAGAAAAAAAAAATGTAGGGAAAAAAATGAAAGAAAAATTATTGAAGAAAGAAAAAATGTAGGGAAAAAAAGAAATTGAATAACAAATAATACAGCATCATCTGTAAAGCAACCCAGGCAAGGCAAGGCAAGGCGAAGGATTTGGAAATGGAAATGGAAATAATTCACTGCCACCGGGAGACAAAACTTGGGAGGAAGGAGGGAGATTTCTGTGTCTATGGCTATGTCAACTTCAACGTCAACGTCAACCACAAGCACAACTACGAGCGACGAGCGACGAGCGACGAGCGACGAGCGACTTTAATGCATCCAACGCTCACTCATCAACATTTGCAGCGCACACAAAAACAGTCCATACACATGTGTGTATGTTCACAAGGAAAAATAAAGTATGTACAAAGCCATTTTTATTTCTACCACCATCGCCATCGCCATCACCATCACCATCACCATCACCATTTATTAATAAACATTGCAAAAACTAAATCTCTCCTACATATACGCGTATACCTATTTTTAAATAGGTACTTGCCTAATAAATGAATGTGTACAATTGTATGCATTTACACATTTATGTATTTGAGTTGAGCACGAAAGCTGTTATGAAGAACTAATGCGCAATTTGTTGAATTCTGACTAAGAGTAAGTTCTTTTCAATTGTGTTGTGATTTGCTGTATTTCTACCATTAGTTGTTAGTGTATTTTTTTTTTTCTTTCTTTCTTTTTTTTGGGGGAAATGAATTGTGAACAGAGTTTTGGTTGGTTGGTTGGTTGTTGAGTTGTAGCATAGTTATTTATATTGCCTTATTGTACTTGATATTGCTTTTGTTGTATTTGACTGTTATAAAGGGGAAATTGGTGTTGTAAATAAATACATACGCACTGTTTTCTTATTTCTCTATATATATTTGAAATTGAATTTTTAGCAAACATGATGATGATGGTGGTAAACATTCCATCATTTAAATTGTAAACACACACATTCAGCTCTGTATACATACGTAAGAACAACCACTTTTTTTTGCGTGCGTACTCATGGTATGGTGGTGGTTGTTTTTTGTTTTTTTTTTTTTTGTTTTCATTATAGATCGCTCGCGCCTTTGTACACTTGTTGATTTGGTATTAAGGCCATACAAATTTGCCAAACTACACAGTAATTGTTAAGTTAAGTAAAAAATGAATACATTTGTAAGTTAGACTTTTTTTTTTTTTTTTTTTGCTCTTTATTTTTTTAAGTTGGAATTTTTAGCATGAGAAAAAAATATTTACATATATCAAAAAAAATCAAATAATCAAAAAATCAAAAAATTAAAAATAAAAAAAATAAATCAAAAATAAAAAAAATCAAAAACAAAAAAATCAAAAATAAAAAAATCAAAAATGAAAAAAAATCAAAAATAAAAAAATCAAAAAATCAAAAAAAAAGAAAAATGAAAGAAAAAATTATGAAACAAAAAAAAAAGAAAAAAAAAATGTAGGGAAAAAAATGAAAGAAAAATTATTGAAGAAAGAAAAAATGTAGGGAAAAAAAGAAATTGAATAACAAATAATACAGCATCATCTGTAAAGCAACCCAGGCAAGGCAAGGCAAGGCGAAGGATTTGGAAATGGAAATGGAAATAATTCACTGCCACCGGGAGACAAAACTTGGGAGGAAGGAGGGAGATTTCTGTGTCTATGGCTATGTCAACTTCAACGTCAACGTCAACCACAAGCACAACTACGAGCGACGAGCGACGAGCGACGAGCGACGAGCGACTTTAATGCATCCAACGCTCACTCATCAACATTTGCAGCGCACACAAAAACAGTCCATACACATGTGTGTATGTTCACAAGGAAAAATAAAGTATGTACAAAGCCATTTTTATTTCTACCACCATCGCCATCGCCATCACCATCACCATCACCATCACCATTTATTAATAAACATTGCAAAAACTAAATCTCTCCTACATATACGCGTATACCTATTTTTAAATAGGTACTTGCCTAATAAATGAATGTGTACAATTGTATGCATTTACACATTTATGTATTTGAGTTGAGCACGAAAGCTGTTATGAAGAACTAATGCGCAATTTGTTGAATTCTGACTAAGAGTAAGTTCTTTTCAATTGTGTTGTGATTTGCTGTATTTCTACCATTAGTTGTTAGTGTATTTTTTTTTTTCTTTCTTTCTTTTTTTTGGGGGAAATGAATTGTGAACAGAGTTTTGGTTGGTTGGTTGGTTGTTGAGTTGTAGCATAGTTATTTATATTGCCTTATTGTACTTGATATTGCTTTTGTTGTATTTGACTGTTATAAAGGGGAAATTGGTGTTGTAAATAAATACATACGCACTGTTTTCTTATTTCTCTATATATATTTGAAATTGAATTTTTAGCAAACATGATGATGATGGTGGTAAACATTCCATCATTTAAATTGTAAACACACACATTCAGCTCTGTATACATACGTAAGAACAACCACTTTTTTTTGCGTGCGTACTCATGGTATGGTGGTGGTTGTTTTTTGTTTTTTTTTTTTTTGTTTTCATTATAGATCGCTCGCGCCTTTGTACACTTGTTGATTTGGTATTAAGGCCATACAAATTTGCCAAACTACACAGTAATTGTTAAGTTAAGTAAAAAATGAATACATTTGTAAGTTAGACTTTTTTTTTTTTTTTTTTTGCTCTTTATTTTTTTAAGTTGGAATTTTTAGCATGAGAAAAAAATATTTACATATATCAAAAAAAATCAAATAATCAAAAAATCAAAAAATTAAAAATAAAAAAAATAAATCAAAAATAAAAAAAAACAAAAACAAAAAAATCAAAAATAAAAAAATCAAAAATGAAAAAAAATCAAAAATAAAAAAATCAAAAAATCAAAAAAAAAGAAAAATGAAAGAAAAAATTATGAAACAAAAAAAAAAGAAAAAAAAAATGTAGGGAAAAAAATGAAAGAAAAATTATTGAAGAAAGAAAAAATGTAGGGAAAAAAAGAAATTGAATAACAAATAATACAGCATCATCTGTAAAGCAACCCAGGCAAGGCAAGGCAAGGCGAAGGATTTGGAAATGGAAATGGAAATAATTCACTGCCACCGGGAGACAAAACTTGGGAGGAAGGAGGGAGATTTCTGTGTCTATGGCTATGTCAACTTCAACGTCAACGTCAACCACAAGCACAACTACGAGCGACGAGCGACGAGCGACGAGCGACGAGCGACTTTAATGCATCCAACGCTCACTCATCAACATTTGCAGCGCACACAAAAACAGTCCATACACATGTGTGTATGTTCACAAGGAAAAATAAAGTATGTACAAAGCCATTTTTATTTCTACCACCATCGCCATCGCCATCACCATCACCATCACCATCACCATTTATTAATAAACATTGCAAAAACTAAATCTCTCCTACATATACGCGTATACCTATTTTTAAATAGGTACTTGCCTAATAAATGAATGTGTACAATTGTATGCATTTACACATTTATGTATTTGAGTTGAGCACGAAAGCTGTTATGAAGAACTAATGCGCAATTTGTTGAATTCTGACTAAGAGTAAGTTCTTTTCAATTGTGTTGTGATTTGCTGTATTTCTACCATTAGTTGTTAGTGTATTTTTTTTTTTCTTTCTTTCTTTTTTTTGGGGGAAATGAATTGTGAACAGAGTTTTGGTTGGTTGGTTGGTTGTTGAGTTGTAGCATAGTTATTTATATTGCCTTATTGTACTTGATATTGCTTTTGTTGTATTTGACTGTTATAAAGGGGAAATTGGTGTTGTAAATAAATACATACGCACTGTTTTCTTATTTCTCTATATATATTTGAAATTGAATTTTTAGCAAACATGATGATGATGGTGGTAAACATTCCATCATTTAAATTGTAAACACACACATTCAGCTCTGTATACATACGTAAGAACAACCACTTTTTTTTGCGTGCGTACTCATGGTATGGTGGTGGTTGTTTTTTGTTTTTTTTTTTTTTGTTTTCATTATAGATCGCTCGCGCCTTTGTACACTTGTTGATTTGGTATTAAGGCCATACAAATTTGCCAAACTACACAGTAATTGTTAAGTTAAGTAAAAAATGAATACATTTGTAAGTTAGACTTTTTTTTTTTTTTTTTTTGCTCTTTATTTTTTTAAGTTGGAATTTTTAGCATGAGAAAAAAATATTTACATATATCAAAAAAAATCAAATAATCAAAAAATCAAAAAATTAAAAATAAAAAAAATAAATCAAAAATAAAAAAAATCAAAAACAAAAAAATCAAAAATAAAAAAATCAAAAATGAAAAAAAATCAAAAATAAAAAAATCAAAAAATCAAAAAAAAAGAAAAATGAAAGAAAAAATTATGAAACAAAAAAAAAAGAAAAAAAAAATGTAGGGAAAAAAATGAAAGAAAAATTATTGAAGAAAGAAAAAATGTAGGGAAAAAAAGAAATTGAATAACAAATAATACAGCATCATCTGTAAAGCAACCCAGGCAAGGCAAGGCAAGGCGAAGGATTTGGAAATGGAAATGGAAATAATTCACTGCCACCGGGAGACAAAACTTGGGAGGAAGGAGGGAGATTTCTGTGTCTATGGCTATGTCAACTTCAACGTCAACGTCAACCACAAGCACAACTACGAGCGACGAGCGACGAGCGACGAGCGACGAGCGACGAGCGACGAGCGACTTTAATGCATCCAACGCTCACTCATCAACATTTGCAGCGCACACAAAAACAGTCCATACACATGTGTGTATGTTCACAAGGAAAAATAAAGTATGTACAAAGCCATTTTTATTTCTACCACCATCGCCATCGCCATCACCATCACCATCACCATCACCATTTATTAATAAACATTGCAAAAACTAAATCTCTCCTACATATACGCGTATACCTATTTTTAAATAGGTACTTGCCTAATAAATGAATGTGTACAATTGTATGCATTTACACATTTATGTATTTGAGTTGAGCACGAAAGCTGTTATGAAGAACTAATGCGCAATTTGTTGAATTCTGACTAAGAGTAAGTTCTTTTCAATTGTGTTGTGATTTGCTGTATTTCTACCATTAGTTGTTAGTGTATTTTTTTTTTTCTTTCTTTCTTTTTTTTGGGGGAAATGAATTGTGAACAGAGTTTTGGTTGGTTGGTTGGTTGTTGAGTTGTAGCATAGTTATTTATATTGCCTTATTGTACTTGATATTGCTTTTGTTGTATTTGACTGTTATAAAGGGGAAATTGGTGTTGTAAATAAATACATACGCACTGTTTTCTTATTTCTCTATATATATTTGAAATTGAATTTTTAGCAAACATGATGATGATGGTGGTAAACATTCCATCATTTAAATTGTAAACACACACATTCAGCTCTGTATACATACGTAAGAACAACCACTTTTTTTTGCGTGCGTACTCATGGTATGGTGGTGGTTGTTTTTTGTTTTTTTTTTTTTTGTTTTCATTATAGATCGCTCGCGCCTTTGTACACTTGTTGATTTGGTATTAAGGCCATACAAATTTGCCAAACTACACAGTAATTGTTAAGTTAAGTAAAAAATGAATACATTTGTAAGTTAGACTTTTTTTTTTTTTTTTTTTGCTCTTTATTTTTTTAAGTTGGAATTTTTAGCATGAGAAAAAAATATTTACATATATCAAAAAAAATCAAATAATCAAAAAATCAAAAAATTAAAAATAAAAAAAATAAATCAAAAATAAAAAAAATCAAAAACAAAAAAATCAAAAATAAAAAAATCAAAAATGAAAAAAAATCAAAAATAAAAAAATCAAAAAATCAAAAAAAAAGAAAAATGAAAGAAAAAATTATGAAACAAAAAAAAAAGAAAAAAAAAATGTAGGGAAAAAAATGAAAGAAAAATTATTGAAGAAAGAAAAAATGTAGGGAAAAAAAGAAATTGAATAACAAATAATACAGCATCATCTGTAAAGCAACCCAGGCAAGGCAAGGCAAGGCGAAGGATTTGGAAATGGAAATGGAAATAATTCACTGCCACCGGGAGACAAAACTTGGGAGGAAGGAGGGAGATTTCTGTGTCTATGGCTATGTCAACTTCAACGTCAACGTCAACCACAAGCACAACTACGAGCGACGAGCGACGAGCGACGAGCGACGAGCGACTTTAATGCATCCAACGCTCACTCATCAACATTTGCAGCGCACACAAAAACAGTCCATACACATGTGTGTATGTTCACAAGGAAAAATAAAGTATGTACAAAGCCATTTTTATTTCTACCACCATCGCCATCGCCATCACCATCACCATCACCATCACCATTTATTAATAAACATTGCAAAAACTAAATCTCTCCTACATATACGCGTATACCTATTTTTAAATAGGTACTTGCCTAATAAATGAATGTGTACAATTGTATGCATTTACACATTTATGTATTTGAGTTGAGCACGAAAGCTGTTATGAAGAACTAATGCGCAATTTGTTGAATTCTGACTAAGAGTAAGTTCTTTTCAATTGTGTTGTGATTTGCTGTATTTCTACCATTAGTTGTTAGTGTATTTTTTTTTTTCTTTCTTTCTTTTTTTTGGGGGAAATGAATTGTGAACAGAGTTTTGGTTGGTTGGTTGGTTGTTGAGTTGTAGCATAGTTATTTATATTGCCTTATTGTACTTGATATTGCTTTTGTTGTATTTGACTGTTATAAAGGGGAAATTGGTGTTGTAAATAAATACATACGCACTGTTTTCTTATTTCTCTATATATATTTGAAATTGAATTTTTAGCAAACATGATGATGATGGTGGTAAACATTCCATCATTTAAATTGTAAACACACACATTCAGCTCTGTATACATACGTAAGAACAACCACTTTTTTTTGCGTGCGTACTCATGGTATGGTGGTGGTTGTTTTTTGTTTTTTTTTTTTTTGTTTTCATTATAGATCGCTCGCGCCTTTGTACACTTGTTGATTTGGTATTAAGGCCATACAAATTTGCCAAACTACACAGTAATTGTTAAGTTAAGTAAAAAATGAATACATTTGTAAGTTAGACTTTTTTTTTTTTTTTTTTTGCTCTTTATTTTTTTAAGTTGGAATTTTTAGCATGAGAAAAAAATATTTACATATATCAAAAAAAATCAAATAATCAAAAAATCAAAAAATTAAAAATAAAAAAAATAAATCAAAAATAAAAAAAATCAAAAACAAAAAAATCAAAAATAAAAAAATCAAAAATGAAAAAAAATCAAAAATAAAAAAATCAAAAAATCAAAAAAAAAGAAAAATGAAAGAAAAAATTATGAAACAAAAAAAAAAGAAAAAAAAAATGTAGGGAAAAAAATGAAAGAAAAATTATTGAAGAAAGAAAAAATGTAGGGAAAAAAAGAAATTGAATAACAAATAATACAGCATCATCTGTAAAGCAACCCAGGCAAGGCAAGGCAAGGCGAAGGATTTGGAAATGGAAATGGAAATAATTCACTGCCACCGGGAGACAAAACTTGGGAGGAAGGAGGGAGATTTCTGTGTCTATGGCTATGTCAACTTCAACGTCAACGTCAACCACAAGCACAACTACGAGCGACGAGCGACGAGCGACGAGCGACGAGCGACTTTAATGCATCCAACGCTCACTCATCAACATTTGCAGCGCACACAAAAACAGTCCATACACATGTGTGTATGTTCACAAGGAAAAATAAAGTATGTACAAAGCCATTTTTATTTCTACCACCATCGCCATCGCCATCACCATCACCATCACCATCACCATTTATTAATAAACATTGCAAAAACTAAATCTCTCCTACATATACGCGTATACCTATTTTTAAATAGGTACTTGCCTAATAAATGAATGTGTACAATTGTATGCATTTACACATTTATGTATTTGAGTTGAGCACGAAAGCTGTTATGAAGAACTAATGCGCAATTTGTTGAATTCTGACTAAGAGTAAGTTCTTTTCAATTGTGTTGTGATTTGCTGTATTTCTACCATTAGTTGTTAGTGTATTTTTTTTTTTCTTTCTTTCTTTTTTTTGGGGGAAATGAATTGTGAACAGAGTTTTGGTTGGTTGGTTGGTTGTTGAGTTGTAGCATAGTTATTTATATTGCCTTATTGTACTTGATATTGCTTTTGTTGTATTTGACTGTTATAAAGGGGAAATTGGTGTTGTAAATAAATACATACGCACTGTTTTCTTATTTCTCTATATATATTTGAAATTGAATTTTTAGCAAACATGATGATGATGGTGGTAAACATTCCATCATTTAAATTGTAAACACACACATTCAGCTCTGTATACATACGTAAGAACAACCACTTTTTTTTGCGTGCGTACTCATGGTATGGTGGTGGTTGTTTTTTGTTTTTTTTTTTTTTGTTTTCATTATAGATCGCTCGCGCCTTTGTACACTTGTTGATTTGGTATTAAGGCCATACAAATTTGCCAAACTACACAGTAATTGTTAAGTTAAGTAAAAAATGAATACATTTGTAAGTTAGACTTTTTTTTTTTTTTTTTTTTGCTCTTTATTTTTTTAAGTTGGAATTTTTAGCATGAGAAAAAAATATTTACATATATCAAAAAAAATCAAATAATCAAAAAATCAAAAAATTAAAAATAAAAAAAATAAATCAAAAATAAAAAAAAACAAAAACAAAAAAATCAAAAATAAAAAAATCAAAAATGAAAAAAAATCAAAAATAAAAAAATCAAAAAATCAAAAAAAAAGAAAAATGAAAGAAAAAATTATGAAACAAAAAAAAAAGAAAAAAAAAATGTAGGGAAAAAAATGAAAGAAAAATTATTGAAGAAAGAAAAAATGTAGGGAAAAAAAGAAATTGAATAACAAATAATACAGCATCATCTGTAAAGCAACCCAGGCAAGGCAAGGCAAGGCGAAGGATTTGGAAATGGAAATGGAAATAATTCACTGCCACCGGGAGACAAAACTTGGGAGGAAGGAGGGAGATTTCTGTGTCTATGGCTATGTCAACTTCAACGTCAACGTCAACCACAAGCACAACTACGAGCGACGAGCGACGAGCGACGAGCGACGAGCGACTTTAATGCATCCAACGCTCACTCATCAACATTTGCAGCGCACACAAAAACAGTCCATACACATGTGTGTATGTTCACAAGGAAAAATAAAGTATGTACAAAGCCATTTTTATTTCTACCACCATCGCCATCGCCATCACCATCACCATCACCATCACCATTTATTAATAAACATTGCAAAAACTAAATCTCTCCTACATATACGCGTATACCTATTTTTAAATAGGTACTTGCCTAATAAATGAATGTGTACAATTGTATGCATTTACACATTTATGTATTTGAGTTGAGCACGAAAGCTGTTATGAAGAACTAATGCGCAATTTGTTGAATTCTGACTAAGAGTAAGTTCTTTTCAATTGTGTTGTGATTTGCTGTATTTCTACCATTAGTTGTTAGTGTATTTTTTTTTTTCTTTCTTTCTTTTTTTTGGGGGAAATGAATTGTGAACAGAGTTTTGGTTGGTTGGTTGGTTGTTGAGTTGTAGCATAGTTATTTATATTGCCTTATTGTACTTGATATTGCTTTTGTTGTATTTGACTGTTATAAAGGGGAAATTGGTGTTGTAAATAAATACATACGCACTGTTTTCTTATTTCTCTATATATATTTGAAATTGAATTTTTAGCAAACATGATGATGATGGTGGTAAACATTCCATCATTTAAATTGTAAACACACACATTCAGCTCTGTATACATACGTAAGAACAACCACTTTTTTTTGCGTGCGTACTCATGGTATGGTGGTGGTTGTTTTTTGTTTTTTTTTTTTTTGTTTTCATTATAGATCGCTCGCGCCTTTGTACACTTGTTGATTTGGTATTAAGGCCATACAAATTTGCCAAACTACACAGTAATTGTTAAGTTAAGTAAAAAATGAATACATTTGTAAGTTAGACTTTTTTTTTTTTTTTTTTTGCTCTTTATTTTTTTAAGTTGGAATTTTTAGCATGAGAAAAAAATATTTACATATATCAAAAAAAATCAAATAATCAAAAAATCAAAAAATTAAAAATAAAAAAAATAAATCAAAAATAAAAAAAATCAAAAACAAAAAAATAAAAAATAAAAAAATCAAAAATGAAAAAAAATCAAAAATAAAAAAATCAAAAAATCAAAAAAAAAGAAAAATGAAAGAAAAAATTATGAAACAAAAAAAAAAGAAAAAAAAAATGTAGGGAAAAAAATGAAAGAAAAATTATTGAAGAAAGAAAAAATGTAGGGAAAAAAAGAAATTGAATAACAAATAATACAGCATCATCTGTAAAGCAACCCAGGCAAGGCAAGGCAAGGCGAAGGATTTGGAAATGGAAATGGAAATAATTCACTGCCACCGGGAGACAAAACTTGGGAGGAAGGAGGGAGATTTCTGTGTCTATGGCTATGTCAACTTCAACGTCAACGTCAACCACAAGCACAACTACGAGCGACGAGCGACGAGCGACGAGCGACGAGCGACTTTAATGCATCCAACGCTCACTCATCAACATTTGCAGCGCACACAAAAACAGTCCATACACATGTGTGTATGTTCACAAGGAAAAATAAAGTATGTACAAAGCCATTTTTATTTCTACCACCATCGCCATCGCCATCACCATCACCATCACCATCACCATTTATTAATAAACATTGCAAAAACTAAATCTCTCCTACATATACGCGTATACCTATTTTTAAATAGGTACTTGCCTAATAAATGAATGTGTACAATTGTATGCATTTACACATTTATGTATTTGAGTTGAGCACGAAAGCTGTTATGAAGAACTAATGCGCAATTTGTTGAATTCTGACTAAGAGTAAGTTCTTTTCAATTGTGTTGTGATTTGCTGTATTTCTACCATTAGTTGTTAGTGTATTTTTTTTTTTCTTTCTTTCTTTTTTTTGGGGGAAATGAATTGTGAACAGAGTTTTGGTTGGTTGGTTGGTTGTTGAGTTGTAGCATAGTTATTTATATTGCCTTATTGTACTTGATATTGCTTTTGTTGTATTTGACTGTTATAAAGGGGAAATTGGTGTTGTAAATAAATACATACGCACTGTTTTCTTATTTCTCTATATATATTTGAAATTGAATTTTTAGCAAACATGATGATGATGGTGGTAAACATTCCATCATTTAAATTGTAAACACACACATTCAGCTCTGTATACATACGTAAGAACAACCACTTTTTTTTGCGTGCGTACTCATGGTATGGTGGTGGTTGTTTTTTGTTTTTTTTTTTTTTGTTTTCATTATAGATCGCTCGCGCCTTTGTACACTTGTTGATTTGGTATTAAGGCCATACAAATTTGCCAAACTACACAGTAATTGTTAAGTTAAGTAAAAAATGAATACATTTGTAAGTTAGACTTTTTTTTTTTTTTTTTTTGCTCTTTATTTTTTTAAGTTGGAATTTTTAGCATGAGAAAAAAATATTTACATATATCAAAAAAAATCAAATAATCAAAAAATCAAAAAATTAAAAATAAAAAAAATAAATCAAAAATAAAAAAAAACAAAAACAAAAAAATCAAAAATAAAAAAATCAAAAATGAAAAAAAATCAAAAATAAAAAAATCAAAAAATCAAAAAAAAAGAAAAATGAAAGAAAAAATTATGAAACAAAAAAAAAAGAAAAAAAAAATGTAGGGAAAAAAATGAAAGAAAAATTATTGAAGAAAGAAAAAATGTAGGGAAAAAAAGAAATTGAATAACAAATAATACAGCATCATCTGTAAAGCAACCCAGGCAAGGCAAGGCAAGGCGAAGGATTTGGAAATGGAAATGGAAATAATTCACTGCCACCGGGAGACAAAACTTGGGAGGAAGGAGGGAGATTTCTGTGTCTATGGCTATGTCAACTTCAACGTCAACGTCAACCACAAGCACAACTACGAGCGACGAGCGACGAGCGACGAGCGACGAGCGACTTTAATGCATCCAACGCTCACTCATCAACATTTGCAGCGCACACAAAAACAGTCCATACACATGTGTGTATGTTCACAAGGAAAAATAAAGTATGTACAAAGCCATTTTTATTTCTACCACCATCGCCATCGCCATCACCATCACCATCACCATCACCATTTATTAATAAACATTGCAAAAACTAAATCTCTCCTACATATACGCGTATACCTATTTTTAAATAGGTACTTGCCTAATAAATGAATGTGTACAATTGTATGCATTTACACATTTATGTATTTGAGTTGAGCACGAAAGCTGTTATGAAGAACTAATGCGCAATTTGTTGAATTCTGACTAAGAGTAAGTTCTTTTCAATTGTGTTGTGATTTGCTGTATTTCTACCATTAGTTGTTAGTGTATTTTTTTTTTTCTTTCTTTCTTTTTTTTGGGGGAAATGAATTGTGAACAGAGTTTTGGTTGGTTGGTTGGTTGTTGAGTTGTAGCATAGTTATTTATATTGCCTTATTGTACTTGATATTGCTTTTGTTGTATTTGACTGTTATAAAGGGGAAATTGGTGTTGTAAATAAATACATACGCACTGTTTTCTTATTTCTCTATATATATTTGAAATTGAATTTTTAGCAAACATGATGATGATGGTGGTAAACATTCCATCATTTAAATTGTAAACACACACATTCAGCTCTGTATACATACGTAAGAACAACCACTTTTTTTTGCGTGCGTACTCATGGTATGGTGGTGGTTGTTTTTTGTTTTTTTTTTTTTTGTTTTCATTATAGATCGCTCGCGCCTTTGTACACTTGTTGATTTGGTATTAAGGCCATACAAATTTGCCAAACTACACAGTAATTGTTAAGTTAAGTAAAAAATGAATACATTTGTAAGTTAGACTTTTTTTTTTTTTTTTTTTGCTCTTTATTTTTTTAAGTTGGAATTTTTAGCATGAGAAAAAAATATTTACATATATCAAAAAAAATCAAATAATCAAAAAATCAAAAAATTAAAAATAAAAAAAATAAATCAAAAATAAAAAAAATCAAAAACAAAAAAATCAAAAATAAAAAAATCAAAAATGAAAAAAAATCAAAAATAAAAAAATCAAAAAATCAAAAAAAAAGAAAAATGAAAGAAAAAATTATGAAACAAAAAAAAAAGAAAAAAAAAATGTAGGGAAAAAAATGAAAGAAAAATTATTGAAGAAAGAAAAAATGTAGGGAAAAAAAGAAATTGAATAACAAATAATACAGCATCATCTGTAAAGCAACCCAGGCAAGGCAAGGCAAGGCGAAGGATTTGGAAATGGAAATGGAAATAATTCACTGCCACCGGGAGACAAAACTTGGGAGGAAGGAGGGAGATTTCTGTGTCTATGGCTATGTCAACTTCAACGTCAACGTCAACCACAAGCACAACTACGAGCGACGAGCGACGAGCGACGAGCGACTTTAATGCATCCAACGCTCACTCATCAACATTTGCAGCGCACACAAAAACAGTCCATACACATGTGTGTATGTTCACAAGGAAAAATAAAGTATGTACAAAGCCATTTTTATTTCTACCACCATCGCCATCACCATCACTATCACCATCACCATCACCATCACCATCACCATTTATTAATAAACATTGCAAAAACTAAATCTCTCCTACATATACGCGTATACCTATTTTTAAATAGGTACTTGCCTAATAAATGAATGTGTACAATTGTATGCATTTACACATTTATGTATTTGAGTTGAGCACGAAAGCTGTTATGAAGAACTAATGCGCAATTTGTTGAATTCTGACTAAGAGTAAGTTCTTTTCAATTGTGTTGTGATTTGCTGTATTTCTACCATTAGTTGTTAGTGTATTTTTTTTTTTTCTTTCTTTCTTTTTTTTGGGGGAAATGAATTGTGAACAGAGTTTTGGTTGGTTGGTTGGTTGTTGAGTTGTAGCATAGTTATTTATATTGCCTTATTGTACTTGATATTGCTTTTGTTGTATTTGACTGTTATAAAGGGGAAATTGGTGTTGTAAATAAATACATACGCACTGTTTTCTTATTTCTCTATATATATTTGAAATTGAATTTTTAGCAAACATGATGATAATGGTGGTAAACATTCCATCATTTAAATTGTAAACACACACATTCAGCTCTGTATACATACGTAAGAACAACCACTTTTTTTTGCGTGCGTACTCATGGTATGGTGGTGGTTGTTTTTTGTTTTTTTTTTTTTTGTTTTCATTATAGATCGCTCGCGCCTTTGTACACTTGTTGATTTGGTATTAAGGCCATACAAATTTGCCAAACTACACAGTAATTGTTAAGTTAAGTAAAAAATTGTATGGCCTTAATACCAAATCAACAAGTGTACAAAGGCGCGAGCGATCTATAATGAAAACAAAAAAAAAAAAACAAAAAACAACCACCACCATACCATGAGTACGCACGCAAAAAAAAGTGGTTGTTCTTAGGTATGTATACAGAGCTGAATGTGTGTGTTTACAATTTAAATGATGGAATGTTTACCACCATTATCATCATGTTTGCTAAAAATTCAATTTCAAATATATATAGAGAAATAAGAAAACAGTGCGTATGTATTTATTTACAACACCAATTTCCCCTTTATAACAGTCAAATACAACAAAAGCAATATCAAGTACAATAAGGCAATATAAATAACTATGCTACAACTCAACAACCAACCAACCAACCAAAACTCTGTTCACAATTCATTTCCCCCAAAAAAAAGAAAGAAAGAAAAAAAAAAAATACACTAACAACCAATGGTAGAAATACAGCAAATCACAACACAATTGAAAAGAACTTACTCTTAGTCAGAATTCAACAAATTGCGCATTAGTTCTTCATAACAGCTTTCGTGCTCAACTCAAATACATAAATGTGTAAATGCATACAATTGTACACATTCATTTATTAGGCAAGTACCTATTTAAAAACAGGTATACGCGTATATGTAGGAGAGATTTAGTTTTTGCAATGTTTATTAATAAATGGTGATGGTGATGGTGATGGTGATGGTGATGGCGATGGCGATGGTGGTAGAAATAAAAATGGCTTTGTACATACTTTATTTTTCCTTGTGAACATACACACATGTGTATGGACTGTTTTTGTGTGCGCTGCAAATGTTGATGAGTGAGCGTTGGATGCATTAAAGTCGCTCGTCGCTCGTCGCTCGTCGCTCGTAGTTGTGCTTGTGGTTGACGTTGACGTTGAAGTTGACATAGCCATAGACACAGAAATCTCCCTCCTTCCTCCCAAGTTTTGTCTCCCGGTGGCAGTGAATTATTTCCATTTCCATTTCCAAATCCTTCGCCTTGCCTTGCCTTGCCTGGGTTGCTTTACAGATGATGCTGTATTATTTGTTATTCAATTTCTTTTTTTCCCTACATTTTTTCTTTCTTCAATAATTTTTCTTTCATTTTTTTCCCTACATTTTTTTTTTCTTTTTTTTTTGTTTCATAATTTTTTCTTTCATTTTTCTTTTTTTTTGATTTTTTGATTTTTTTATTTTTGATTTTTTTTCATTTTTGATTTTTTTATTTTTGATTTTTTTGTTTTTGATTTTTTTTATTTTTGATTTATTTTTTTTATTTTTAATTTTTTGATTTTTTGATTATTTGATTTTTTTTGATATATGTAAATATTTTTTTCTCATGCTAAAAATTCCAACTTAAAAAAATAAAGAGCAAAAAAAAAAAAAAAAAGTCTAACTTACAAATTACAAATGTATTCATTTTTTACTTAACTTAACAATTACTGTGTAGTTTGGCAAATTTGTATGGCCTTAATACCAAATCAACAAGTGTACAAAGGCGCGAGCGATCTATAATGAAAACAAAAAAAAAAAAAACAAAAAACAACCACCACCATACCATGAGTACGCACGCAAAAAAAAGTGGTTGTTCTTAGGTATGTATACAGAGCTGAATGTGTGTGTTTACAATTTAAATGATGGAATGTTTACCACCATTATCATCATGTTTGCTAAAAATTCAATTTCAAATATATATAGAGAAATAAGAAAACAGTGCGTATGTATTTATTTACAACACCAATTTCCCCTTTATAACAGTCAAATACAACAAAAGCAATATCAAGTACAATAAGGCAATATAAATAACTATGCTACAACTCAACAACCAACTAACCAACCAAAACTCTGTTCACAATTCATTTCCCCCAAAAAAAGAAAAAAAGAAAGAAAGAAAAAAAAAAATACACTAACAACTAATGGTAGAAATACAGCAAATCACAACACAATTGAAAAGAACTTACTCTTAGTCAGAATTCAACAAATTGCGCATTAGTTCTTCATAACAGCTTTCGTGCTCAACTCAAATACATAAATGTGTAAATGCATACAATTGTACACATTCATTTATTAGGCAAGTACCTATTTAAAAATAGGTATACGCGTATATGTAGGAGAGATTTAGTTTTTGCAATGTTTATTAATAAATGGTGATGGTGATGGTGATGGTGATGGCGATGGCGATGGTGGTAGAAATAAAAATGGCTTTGTACATACTTTATTTTTCCTTGTGAACATACACACATGTGTATGGACTGTTTTTGTGTGCGCTGCAAATGTTGATGAGTGAGCGTTGGATGCATTAAAGTCGCTCGTCGCTCGTCGCTCGTAGTTGTGCTTGTGGTTGACGTTGACGTTGAAGTTGACATAGCCATAGACACAGAAATCTCCCTCCTTCCTCCCAAGTTTTGTCTCCCGGTGGCAGTGAATTATTTCCATTTCCATTTCCAAATCCTTCGCCTTGCCTTGCCTTGCCTGGGTTGCTTTACAGATGATGCTGTATTATTTGTTATTCAATTTCTTTTTTTCCCTACATTTTTTCTTTCTTCAATAATTTTTCTTTCATTTTTTTCCCTACATTTTTTTTTTCTTTTTTTTTTGTTTCATAATTTTTTCTTTCATTTTTCTTTTTTTTGATTTTTTGATTTTTTTATTTTTGATTTTTTTTCATTTTTGATTTTTTTTATTTTTGATTTATTTTTTTTATTTTTAATTTTTTGATTTTTTGATTATTTGATTTTTTTTGATATATGTAAATATTTTTTTCTCATGCTAAAAATTCCAACTTAAAAAAATAAAGAGCAAAAAAAAAAAAAAAAAAGTCTAACTTACAAATGTATTCATTTTTTACTTAACTTAACAATTACTGTGTAGTTTGGCAAATTTGTATGGCCTTAATACCAAATCAACAAGTGTACAAAGGCGCGAGCGATCTATAATGAAAACAAAAAAAAAAAAAACAAAAAACAACCACCACCATACCATGAGTACGCACGCAAAAAAAAGTGGTTGTTCTTACGTATGTATACAGAGCTGAATGTGTGTGTTTACAATTTAAATGATGGAATGTTTACCACCATTATCATCATGTTTGCTAAAAATTCAATTTCAAATATATATAGAGAAATAAGAAAACAGTGCGTATGTATTTATTTACAACACCAATTTCCCCTTTATAACAGTCAAATACAACAAAAGCAATATCAAGTACAATAAGGCAATATAAATAACTATGCTACAACTCAACAACCAACTAACCAACCAAAACTCTGTTCACAATTCATTTCCCCCAAAAAAAGAAAAAAAGAAAGAAAGAAAAAAAAAAATACACTAACAACTAATGGTAGAAATACAGCAAATCACAACACAATTGAAAAGAACTTACTCTTAGTCAGAATTCAACAAATTGCGCATTAGTTCTTCATAACAGCTTTCGTGCTCAACTCAAATACATAAATGTGTAAATGCATACAATTGTACACATTCATTTATTAGGCAAGTACCTATTTAAAAACAGGTATACGCGTATATGTAGGAGAGATTTAGTTTTTGCAATGTTTATTAATAAATGGTGATGGTGATGGTGATGGTGATGGTGATGGCGATGGCGATGGTGGTAGAAATAAAAATGGCTTTGTACATACTTTATTTTTCCTTGTGAACATACACACATGTGTATGGACTGTTTTTGTGTGCGCTGCAAATGTTGATGAGTGAGCGTTGGATGCATTAAAGTCGCTCGTCGCTCGTCGCTCGTCGCTCGTCGCTCGTAGTTGTGCTTGTGGTTGACGTTGACGTTGAAGTTGACATAGCCATAGACACAGAAATCTCCCTCCTTCCTCCCAAGTTTTGTCTCCCGGTGGCAGTGAATTATTTCCATTTCCATTTCCAAATCCTTCGCCTTGCCTTGCCTTGCCTGGGTTGCTTTACAGATGATGCTGTATTATTTGTTATTCAATTTCTTTTTTTCCCTACATTTTTTCTTTCTTCAATAATTTTTCTTTCATTTTTTTCCCTACATTTTTTTTTTCTTTTTTTTTTGTTTCATAATTTTTTCTTTCATTTTTCTTTTTTTTGATTTTTTGATTTTTTTATTTTTGATTTTTTTTCATTTTTGATTTTTTTATTTTTGATTTTTTTGTTTTTGATTTTTTTTATTTTTGATTTATTTTTTTTATTTTTAATTTTTTGATTTTTTGATTATTTGATTTTTTTTGATATATGTAAATATTTTTTTCTCATGCTAAAAATTCCAACTTAAAAAAATAAAGAGCAAAAAAAAAAAAAAAAAAGTCTAACTTACAAATGTATTCATTTTTTACTTAACTTAACAATTACTGTGTAGTTTGGCAAATTTGTATGGCCTTAATACCAAATCAACAAGTGTACAAAGGCGCGAGCGATCTATAATGAAAACAAAAAAAAAAAAAACAAAAAACAACCACCACCATACCATGAGTACGCACGCAAAAAAAAGTGGTTGTTCTTAGGTATGTATACAGAGCTGAATGTGTGTGTTTACAATTTAAATGATGGAATGTTTACCACCATTATCATCATGTTTGCTAAAAATTCAATTTCAAATATATATAGAGAAATAAGAAAACAGTGCGTATGTATTTATTTACAACACCAATTTCCCCTTTATAACAGTCAAATACAACAAAAGCAATATCAAGTACAATAAGGCAATATAAATAACTATGCTACAACTCAACAACCAACTAACCAACCAAAACTCTGTTCACAATTCATTTCCCCCAAAAAAAGAAAAAAAGAAAGAAAGAAAAAAAAAAATACACTAACAACTAATGGTAGAAATACAGCAAATCACAACACAATTGAAAAGAACTTACTCTTAGTCAGAATTCAACAAATTGCGCATTAGTTCTTCATAACAGCTTTCGTGCTCAACTCAAATACATAAATGTGTAAATGCATACAATTGTACACATTCATTTATTAGGCAAGTACCTATTTAAAAATAGGTATACGCGTATATGTAGGAGAGATTTAGTTTTTGCAATGTTTATTAATAAATGGTGATGGTGATGGTGATGGTGATGGCGATGGCGATGGTGGTAGAAATAAAAATGGCTTTGTACATACTTTATTTTTCCTTGTGAACATACACACATGTGTATGGACTGTTTTTGTGTGCGCTGCAAATGTTGATGAGTGAGCGTTGGATGCATTAAAGTCGCTCGTCGCTCGTCGCTCGTCGCTCGTAGTTGTGCTTGTGGTTGACGTTGACGTTGAAGTTGACATAGCCATAGACACAGAAATCTCCCTCCTTCCTCCCAAGTTTTGTCTCCCGGTGGCAGTGAATTATTTCCATTTCCATTTCCAAATCCTTCGCCTTGCCTTGCCTTGCCTGGGTTGCTTTACAGATGATGCTGTATTATTTGTTATTCAATTTCTTTTTTTCCCTACATTTTTTCTTTCTTCAATAATTTTTCTTTCATTTTTTTCCCTACATTTTTTTTTTCTTTTTTTTTTGTTTCATAATTTTTTCTTTCATTTTTCTTTTTTTTGATTTTTTGATTTTTTTATTTTTGATTTTTTTTCATTTTTGATTTTTTTTATTTTTGATTTATTTTTTTTATTTTTAATTTTTTGATTTTTTGATTATTTGATTTTTTTTGATATATGTAAATATTTTTTTCTCATGCTAAAAATTCCAACTTAAAAAAATAAAGAGCAAAAAAAAAAAAAAAAGTCTAACTTACAAATGTATTCATTTTTTACTTAACTTAACAATTACTGTGTAGTTTGGCAAATTTGTATGGCCTTAATACCAAATCAACAAGTGTACAAAGGCGCGAGCGATCTATAATGAAAACAAAAAAAAAAAAAAACAAAAAACAACCACCACCATACCATGAGTACGCACGCAAAAAAAAGTGGTTGTTCTTAGGTATGTATACAGAGCTGAATGTGTGTGTTTACAATTTAAATGATGGAATGTTTACCACCATTATCATCATGTTTGCTAAAAATTCAATTTCAAATATATATAGAGAAATAAGAAAACAGTGCGTATGTATTTATTTACAACACCAATTTCCCCTTTATAACAGTCAAATACAACAAAAGCAATATCAAGTACAATAAGGCAATATAAATAACTATGCTACAACTCAACAACCAACTAACCAACCAAAACTCTGTTCACAATTCATTTCCCCCAAAAAAAGAAAAAAAGAAAGAAAGAAAAAAAAAAATACACTAACAACTAATGGTAGAAATACAGCAAATCACAACACAATTGAAAAGAACTTACTCTTAGTCAGAATTCAACAAATTGCGCATTAGTTCTTCATAACAGCTTTCGTGCTCAACTCAAATACATAAATGTGTAAATGCATACAATTGTACACATTCATTTATTAGGCAAGTACCTATTTAAAAATAGGTATACGCGTATATGTAGGAGAGATTTAGTTTTTGCAATGTTTATTAATAAATGGTGATGGTGATGGTGATGGTGATGGCGATGGCGATGGTGGTAGAAATAAAAATGGCTTTGTACATACTTTATTTTTCCTTGTGAACATACACACATGTGTATGGACTGTTTTTGTGTGCGCTGCAAATGTTGATGAGTGAGCGTTGGATGCATTAAAGTCGCTCGTCGCTCGTCGCTCGTCGCTCGTAGTTGTGCTTGTGGTTGACGTTGACGTTGAAGTTGACATAGCCATAGACACAGAAATCTCCCTCCTTCCTCCCAAGTTTTGTCTCCCGGTGGCAGTGAATTATTTCCATTTCCATTTCCAAATCCTTCGCCTTGCCTTGCCTTGCCTGGGTTGCTTTACAGATGATGCTGTATTATTTGTTATTCAATTTCTTTTTTTCCCTACATTTTTTCTTTCTTCAATAATTTTTCTTTCATTTTTTTCCCTACATTTTTTTTTTCTTTTTTTTTTGTTTCATAATTTTTTCTTTCATTTTTCTTTTTTTTGATTTTTTGATTTTTTTATTTTTGATTTTTTTTCATTTTTGATTTTTTTATTTTTGATTTTTTTGTTTTTGATTTTTTTTATTTTTGATTTATTTTTTTTATTTTTAATTTTTTGATTTTTTGATTATTTGATTTTTTTTGATATATGTAAATATTTTTTTCTCATGCTAAAAATTCCAACTTAAAAAAATAAAGAGCAAAAAAAAAAAAAAAAGTCTAACTTACAAATGTATTCATTTTTTACTTAACTTAACAATTACTGTGTAGTTTGGCAAATTTGTATGGCCTTAATACCAAATCAACAAGTGTACAAAGGCGCGAGCGATCTATAATGAAAACAAAAAAAAAAAAAAACAAAAAACAACCACCACCATACCATGAGTACGCACGCAAAAAAAAGTGGTTGTTCTTAGGTATGTATACAGAGCTGAATGTGTGTGTTTACAATTTAAATGATGGAATGTTTACCACCATTATCATCATGTTTGCTAAAAATTCAATTTCAAATATATATAGAGAAATAAGAAAACAGTGCGTATGTATTTATTTACAACACCAATTTCCCCTTTATAACAGTCAAATACAACAAAAGCAATATCAAGTACAATAAGGCAATATAAATAACTATGCTACAACTCAACAACCAACTAACCAACCAAAACTCTGTTCACAATTCATTTCCCCCAAAAAAAGAAAAAAAGAAAGAAAGAAAAAAAAAAATACACTAACAACTAATGGTAGAAATACAGCAAATCACAACACAATTGAAAAGAACTTACTCTTAGTCAGAATTCAACAAATTGCGCATTAGTTCTTCATAACAGCTTTCGTGCTCAACTCAAATACATAAATGTGTAAATGCATACAATTGTACACATTCATTTATTAGGCAAGTACCTATTTAAAAATAGGTATACGCGTATATGTAGGAGAGATTTAGTTTTTGCAATGTTTATTAATAAATGGTGATGGTGATGGTGATGGTGATGGCGATGGCGATGGTGGTAGAAATAAAAATGGCTTTGTACATACTTTATTTTTCCTTGTGAACATACACACATGTGTATGGACTGTTTTTGTGTGCGCTGCAAATGTTGATGAGTGAGCGTTGGATGCATTAAAGTCGCTCGTCGCTCGTCGCTCGTCGCTCGTCGCTCGTAGTTGTGCTTGTGGTTGACGTTGACGTTGAAGTTGACATAGCCATAGACACAGAAATCTCCCTCCTTCCTCCCAAGTTTTGTCTCCCGGTGGCAGTGAATTATTTCCATTTCCATTTCCAAATCCTTCGCCTTGCCTTGCCTTGCCTGGGTTGCTTTACAGATGATGCTGTATTATTTGTTATTCAATTTCTTTTTTTCCCTACATTTTTTCTTTCTTCAATAATTTTTCTTTCATTTTTTTCCCTACATTTTTTTTTTCTTTTTTTTTTGTTTCATAATTTTTTCTTTCATTTTTCTTTTTTTTGATTTTTTGATTTTTTTATTTTTGATTTTTTTTCATTTTTGATTTTTTTATTTTTGATTTTTTTGTTTTTGATTTTTTTTATTTTTGATTTATTTTTTTTATTTTTAATTTTTTGATTTTTTGATTATTTGATTTTTTTTGATATATGTAAATATTTTTTTCTCATGCTAAAAATTCCAACTTAAAAAAATAAAGAGCAAAAAAAAAAAAAAAAAAGTCTAACTTACAAATGTATTCATTTTTTACTTAACTTAACAATTACTGTGTAGTTTGGCAAATTTGTATGGCCTTAATACCAAATCAACAAGTGTACAAAGGCGCGAGCGATCTATAATGAAAACAAAAAAAAAAAAAACAAAAAACAACCACCACCATACCATGAGTACGCACGCAAAAAAAAGTGGTTGTTCTTAGGTATGTATACAGAGCTGAATGTGTGTGTTTACAATTTAAATGATGGAATGTTTACCACCATTATCATCATGTTTGCTAAAAATTCAATTTCAAATATATATAGAGAAATAAGAAAACAGTGCGTATGTATTTATTTACAACACCAATTTCCCCTTTATAACAGTCAAATACAACAAAAGCAATATCAAGTACAATAAGGCAATATAAATAACTATGCTACAACTCAACAACCAACTAACCAACCAAAACTCTGTTCACAATTCATTTCCCCCAAAAAAAGAAAAAAAGAAAGAAAGAAAAAAAAAAATACACTAACAACTAATGGTAGAAATACAGCAAATCACAACACAATTGAAAAGAACTTACTCTTAGTCAGAATTCAACAAATTGCGCATTAGTTCTTCATAACAGCTTTCGTGCTCAACTCAAATACATAAATGTGTAAATGCATACAATTGTACACATTCATTTATTAGGCAAGTACCTATTTAAAAATAGGTATACGCGTATATGTAGGAGAGATTTAGTTTTTGCAATGTTTATTAATAAATGGTGATGGTGATGGTGATGGTGATGGCGATGGCGATGGTGGTAGAAATAAAAATGGCTTTGTACATACTTTATTTTTCCTTGTGAACATACACACATGTGTATGGACTGTTTTTGTGTGCGCTGCAAATGTTGATGAGTGAGCGTTGGATGCATTAAAGTCGCTCGTCGCTCGTCGCTCGTCGCTCGTAGTTGTGCTTGTGGTTGACGTTGACGTTGAAGTTGACATAGCCATAGACACAGAAATCTCCCTCCTTCCTCCCAAGTTTTGTCTCCCGGTGGCAGTGAATTATTTCCATTTCCATTTCCAAATCCTTCGCCTTGCCTTGCCTTGCCTGGGTTGCTTTACAGATGATGCTGTATTATTTGTTATTCAATTTCTTTTTTTCCCTACATTTTTTCTTTCTTCAATAATTTTTCTTTCATTTTTTTCCCTACATTTTTTTTTTCTTTTTTTTTTGTTTCATAATTTTTTCTTTCATTTTTCTTTTTTTTGATTTTTTGATTTTTTTATTTTTGATTTTTTTTCATTTTTGATTTTTTTATTTTTGATTTTTTTGTTTTTGATTTTTTTTATTTTTGATTTATTTTTTTTATTTTTAATTTTTTGATTTTTTGATTATTTGATTTTTTTTGATATATGTAAATATTTTTTTCTCATGCTAAAAATTCCAACTTAAAAAAATAAAGAGCAAAAAAAAAAAAAAAAGTCTAACTTACAAATGTATTCATTTTTTACTTAACTTAACAATTACTGTGTAGTTTGGCAAATTTGTATGGCCTTAATACCAAATCAACAAGTGTACAAAGGCGCGAGCGATCTATAATGAAAACAAAAAAAAAAAAAAACAAAAAACAACCACCACCATACCATGAGTACGCACGCAAAAAAAAGTGGTTGTTCTTAGGTATGTATACAGAGCTGAATGTGTGTGTTTACAATTTAAATGATGGAATGTTTACCACCATTATCATCATGTTTGCTAAAAATTCAATTTCAAATATATATAGAGAAATAAGAAAACAGTGCGTATGTATTTATTTACAACACCAATTTCCCCTTTATAACAGTCAAATACAACAAAAGCAATATCAAGTACAATAAGGCAATATAAATAACTATGCTACAACTCAACAACCAACTAACCAACCAAAACTCTGTTCACAATTCATTTCCCCCAAAAAAAGAAAAAAAGAAAGAAAGAAAAAAAAAAATACACTAACAACTAATGGTAGAAATACAGCAAATCACAACACAATTGAAAAGAACTTACTCTTAGTCAGAATTCAACAAATTGCGCATTAGTTCTTCATAACAGCTTTCGTGCTCAACTCAAATACATAAATGTGTAAATGCATACAATTGTACACATTCATTTATTAGGCAAGTACCTATTTAAAAACAGGTATACGCGTATATGTAGGAGAGATTTAGTTTTTGCAATGTTTATTAATAAATGGTGATGGTGATGGTGATGGTGATGGTGATGGCGATGGCGATGGTGGTAGAAATAAAAATGGCTTTGTACATACTTTATTTTTCCTTGTGAACATACACACATGTGTATGGACTGTTTTTGTGTGCGCTGCAAATGTTGATGAGTGAGCGTTGGATGCATTAAAGTCGCTCGTCGCTCGTCGCTCGTCGCTCGTAGTTGTGCTTGTGGTTGACGTTGACGTTGAAGTTGACATAGCCATAGACACAGAAATCTCCCTCCTTCCTCCCAAGTTTTGTCTCCCGGTGGCAGTGAATTATTTCCATTTCCATTTCCATTTCCAAATCCTTCGCCTTGCCTTGCCTTGCCTGGGTTGCTTTACAGATGATGCTGTATTATTTGTTATTCAATTTCTTTTTTTCCCTACATTTTTTCTTTCTTCAATAATTTTTCTTTCATTTTTTTCCCTACATTTTTTTTTTCTTTTTTTTTTGTTTCATAATTTTTTCTTTCATTTTTCTTTTTTTTTTGATTTTTTGATTTTTTTATTTTTGATTTTTTTTCATTTTTGATTTTTTTATTTTTGATTTTTTTGTTTTTGATTTTTTTTATTTTTGATTTATTTTTTTTATTTTTAATTTTTTGATTTTTTGATTATTTGATTTTTTTTGATATATGTAAATATTTTTTTCTCATGCTAAAAATTCCAACTTAAAAAAATAAAGAGCAAAAAAAAAAAAAAAAGTCTAACTTACAAATGTATTCATTTTTTACTTAACTTAACAATTACTGTGTAGTTTGGCAAATTTGTATGGCCTTAATACCAAATCAACAAGTGTACAAAGGCGCGAGCGATCTATAATGAAAACAAAAAAAAAAAAAAACAAAAAACAACCACCACCATACCATGAGTACGCACGCAAAAAAAAGTGGTTGTTCTTAGGTATGTATACAGAGCTGAATGTGTGTGTTTACAATTTAAATGATGGAATGTTTACCACCATTATCATCATGTTTGCTAAAAATTCAATTTCAAATATATATAGAGAAATAAGAAAACAGTGCGTATGTATTTATTTACAACACCAATTTCCCCTTTATAACAGTCAAATACAACAAAAGCAATATCAAGTACAATAAGGCAATATAAATAACTATGCTACAACTCAACAACCAACCAACCAACCAAAACTCTGTTCACAATTCATTTCCCCCAAAAAAAAGAAAGAAAGAAAAAAAAAAAAATACACTAACAACCAATGGTAGAAATACAGCAAATCACAACACAATTGAAAAGAACTTACTCTTAGTCAGAATTCAACAAATTGCGCATTAGTTCTTCATAACAGCTTTCGTGCTCAACTCAAATACATAAATGTGTAAATGCATACAATTGTACACATTCATTTATTAGGCAAGTACCTATTTAAAAACAGGTATACGCGTATATGTAGGAGAGATTTAGTTTTTGCAATGTTTATTAATAAATGGTGATGGTGATGGTGATGGTGATGGTGATGGCGATGGCGATGGTGGTAGAAATAAAAATGGCTTTGTACATACTTTATTTTTCCTTGTGAACATACACACATGTGTATGGACTGTTTTTGTGTGCGCTGCAAATGTTGATGAGTGAGCGTTGGATGCATTAAAGTCGCTCGTCGCTCGTCGCTCGTAGTTGTTCTTGTGGTTGTGGTTGACGTTGACGTTGAAGTTGACATAGCCATAGACACAGAAATCTCCCTCCTTCCTCCCAAGTTTTGTCTCCCGGTGGCAGTGAATTATTTCCATTTCCATTTCCAAATCCTTCGCCTTGCCTTGCCTTGCCTGGGTTGCTTTACAGATGATGCTGTATTATTTGTTATTCAATTTCTTTTTTTCCCTACATTTTTTCTTTCTTCAATAATTTTTCTTTCATTTTTTTCCCTACATTTTTTTTTTCTTTTTTTTTTGTTTCATAATTTTTTCTTTCATTTTTCTTTTTTTTGATTTTTTGATTTTTTTATTTTTGATTTTTTTTCATTTTTGATTTTTTTATTTTTGATTTTTTTGTTTTTGATTTTTTTTATTTTTGATTTATTTTTTTTATTTTTAATTTTTTGATTTTTTGATTATTTGATTTTTTTTGATATATGTAAATATTTTTTTCTCATGCTAAAAATTCCAACTTAAAAAAATAAAGAGCAAAAAAAAAAAAAAAAAAGTCTAACTTACAAATGTATTCATTTTTTACTTAACTTAACAATTACTGTGTAGTTTGGCAAATTTGTATGGCCTTAATACCAAATCAACAAGTGTACAAAGGCGCGAGCGATCTATAATGAAAACAAAAAAAAAAAAAACAAAAAACAACCACCACCATACCATGAGTACGCACGCAAAAAAAAGTGGTTGTTCTTACGTATGTATACAGAGCTGAATGTGTGTGTTTACAATTTAAATGATGGAATGTTTACCACCATTATCATCATGTTTGCTAAAAATTCAATTTCAAATATATATAGAGAAATAAGAAAACAGTGCGTATGTATTTATTTACAACACCAATTTCCCCTTTATAACAGTCAAATACAACAAAAGCAATATCAAGTACAATAAGGCAATATAAATAACTATGCTACAACTCAACAACCAACTAACCAACCAAAACTCTGTTCACAATTCATTTCCCCCAAAAAAAGAAAAAAAGAAAGAAAGAAAAAAAAAAATACACTAACAACTAATGGTAGAAATACAGCAAATCACAACACAATTGAAAAGAACTTACTCTTAGTCAGAATTCAACAAATTGCGCATTAGTTCTTCATAACAGCTTTCGTGCTCAACTCAAATACATAAATGTGTAAATGCATACAATTGTACACATTCATTTATTAGGCAAGTACCTATTTAAAAATAGGTATACGCGTATATGTAGGAGAGATTTAGTTTTTGCAATGTTTATTAATAAATGGTGATGGTGATGGTGATGGTGATGGCGATGGCGATGGTGGTAGAAATAAAAATGGCTTTGTACATACTTTATTTTTCCTTGTGAACATACACACATGTGTATGGACTGTTTTTGTGTGCGCTGCAAATGTTGATGAGTGAGCGTTGGATGCATTAAAGTCGCTCGTCGCTCGTCGCTCGTCGCTCGTCGCTCGTAGTTGTGCTTGTGGTTGACGTTGACGTTGAAGTTGACATAGCCATAGACACAGAAATCTCCCTCCTTCCTCCCAAGTTTTGTCTCCCGGTGGCAGTGAATTATTTCCATTTCCATTTCCAAATCCTTCGCCTTGCCTTGCCTTGCCTGGGTTGCTTTACAGATGATGCTGTATTATTTGTTATTCAATTTCTTTTTTTCCCTACATTTTTTCTTTCTTCAATAATTTTTCTTTCATTTTTTTCCCTACATTTTTTTTTTCTTTTTTTTTTGTTTCATAATTTTTTCTTTCATTTTTCTTTTTTTTGATTTTTTGATTTTTTTATTTTTGATTTTTTTTCATTTTTGATTTTTTTATTTTTGATTTTTTTGTTTTTGATTTTTTTTATTTTTGATTTATTTTTTTTATTTTTAATTTTTTGATTTTTTGATTATTTGATTTTTTTTGATATATGTAAATATTTTTTTCTCATGCTAAAAATTCCAACTTAAAAAAATAAAGAGCAAAAAAAAAAAAAAAAAAGTCTAACTTACAAATGTATTCATTTTTTACTTAACTTAACAATTACTGTGTAGTTTGGCAAATTTGTATGGCCTTAATACCAAATCAACAAGTGTACAAAGGCGCGAGCGATCTATAATGAAAACAAAAAAAAAAAAAACAAAAAACAACCACCACCATACCATGAGTACGCACGCAAAAAAAAGTGGTTGTTCTTAGGTATGTATACAGAGCTGAATGTGTGTGTTTACAATTTAAATGATGGAATGTTTACCACCATTATCATCATGTTTGCTAAAAATTCAATTTCAAATATATATAGAGAAATAAGAAAACAGTGCGTATGTATTTATTTACAACACCAATTTCCCCTTTATAACAGTCAAATACAACAAAAGCAATATCAAGTACAATAAGGCAATATAAATAACTATGCTACAACTCAACAACCAACTAACCAACCAAAACTCTGTTCACAATTCATTTCCCCCAAAAAAAGAAAAAAAGAAAGAAAGAAAAAAAAAAATACACTAACAACTAATGGTAGAAATACAGCAAATCACAACACAATTGAAAAGAACTTACTCTTAGTCAGAATTCAACAAATTGCGCATTAGTTCTTCATAACAGCTTTCGTGCTCAACTCAAATACATAAATGTGTAAATGCATACAATTGTACACATTCATTTATTAGGCAAGTACCTATTTAAAAATAGGTATACGCGTATATGTAGGAGAGATTTAGTTTTTGCAATGTTTATTAATAAATGGTGATGGTGATGGTGATGGTGATGGTGATGGCGATGGCGATGGTGGTAGAAATAAAAATGGCTTTGTACATACTTTATTTTTCCTTGTGAACATACACACATGTGTATGGACTGTTTTTGTGTGCGCTGCAAATGTTGATGAGTGAGCGTTGGATGCATTAAAGTCGCTCGTCGCTCGTCGCTCGTAGTTGTTCTTGTGGTTGTGGTTGACGTTGACGTTGAAGTTGACATAGCCATAGACACAGAAATCTCCCTCCTTCCTCCCAAGTTTTGTCTCCCGGTGGCAGTGAATTATTTCCATTTCCATTTCCAAATCCTTCGCCTTGCCTTGCCTTGCCTGGGTTGCTTTACAGATGATGCTGTATTATTTGTTATTCAATTTCTTTTTTTCCCTACATTTTTTCTTTCTTCAATAATTTTTCTTTCATTTTTTTCCCTACATTTTTTTTTTCTTTTTTTTTTGTTTCATAATTTTTTCTTTCATTTTTCTTTTTTTTTTGATTTTTTGATTTTTTTATTTTTGATTTTTTTTCATTTTTGATTTTTTTATTTTTGATTTTTTTGTTTTTGATTTTTTTTATTTTTGATTTATTTTTTTTATTTTTAATTTTTTGATTTTTTGATTATTTGATTTTTTTTGATATATGTAAATATTTTTTTCTCATGCTAAAAATTCCAACTTAAAAAAATAAAGAGCAAAAAAAAAAAAAAAAGTCTAACTTACAAATGTATTCATTTTTTACTTAACTTAACAATTACTGTGTAGTTTGGCAAATTTGTATGGCCTTAATACCAAATCAACAAGTGTACAAAGGCGCGAGCGATCTATAATGAAAACAAAAAAAAAAAAAAACAAAAAACAACCACCACCATACCATGAGTACGCACGCAAAAAAAAGTGGTTGTTCTTAGGTATGTATACAGAGCTGAATGTGTGTGTTTACAATTTAAATGATGGAATGTTTACCACCATTATCATCATGTTTGCTAAAAATTCAATTTCAAATATATATAGAGAAATAAGAAAACAGTGCGTATGTATTTATTTACAACACCAATTTCCCCTTTATAACAGTCAAATACAACAAAAGCAATATCAAGTACAATAAGGCAATATAAATAACTATGCTACAACTCAACAACCAACTAACCAACCAAAACTCTGTTCACAATTCATTTCCCCCAAAAAAAGAAAAAAAGAAAGAAAGAAAAAAAAAAATACACTAACAACTAATGGTAGAAATACAGCAAATCACAACACAATTGAAAAGAACTTACTCTTAGTCAGAATTCAACAAATTGCGCATTAGTTCTTCATAACAGCTTTCGTGCTCAACTCAAATACATAAATGTGTAAATGCATACAATTGTACACATTCATTTATTAGGCAAGTACCTATTTAAAAATAGGTATACGCGTATATGTAGGAGAGATTTAGTTTTTGCAATGTTTATTAATAAATGGTGATGGTGATGGTGATGGTGATGGCGATGGCGATGGTGGTAGAAATAAAAATGGCTTTGTACATACTTTATTTTTCCTTGTGAACATACACACATGTGTATGGACTGTTTTTGTGTGCGCTGCAAATGTTGATGAGTGAGCGTTGGATGCATTAAAGTCGCTCGTCGCTCGTCGCTCGTCGCTCGTAGTTGTGCTTGTGGTTGACGTTGACGTTGAAGTTGACATAGCCATAGACACAGAAATCTCCCTCCTTCCTCCCAAGTTTTGTCTCCCGGTGGCAGTGAATTATTTCCATTTCCATTTCCAAATCCTTCGCCTTGCCTTGCCTTGCCTGGGTTGCTTTACAGATGATGCTGTATTATTTGTTATTCAATTTCTTTTTTTCCCTACATTTTTTCTTTCTTCAATAATTTTTCTTTCATTTTTTTCCCTACATTTTTTTTTTCTTTTTTTTTTGTTTCATAATTTTTTCTTTCATTTTTCTTTTTTTTGATTTTTTGATTTTTTTATTTTTGATTTTTTTTCATTTTTGATTTTTTTATTTTTGATTTTTTTGTTTTTGATTTTTTTTATTTTTGATTAATTTTTTTTATTTTTAATTTTTTGATTTTTTTGATTTTTTTTGATATATGTAAATATTTTTTTCTTGTGCTAAAAATTCCAACTTAAAAAAATAAAGAGCAAAAAAAAAAAAAAAAGTCTAACTTACAAATGTATTCATTTTTTACTTAACTTAACAATTACTGTGTAGTTTGGCAAATTTGTATGGCCTTAATACCAAATCAACAAGTGTACAAAGGCGCGAGCGATCTATAATGAAAACAAAAAAAAAAAAAAACAAAAAACAACCACCACCATACCATGAGTACGCACGCAAAAAAAAGTGGTTGTTCTTAGGTATGTATACAGAGCTGAATGTGTGTGTTTACAATTTAAATGATGGAATGTTTAC